>CM061747.1:55593952-55991090 GCA_030979885.1 Lolium multiflorum | reverse complement strand
ATCAATATTTGTGTTTCTTCTCCACACAGAGGGATGCTTACATAGTCATTGGTCTCATGAAGGTTACTTAAATGTGAGGGATGAGGATGACCGGTGAGCCAGAGGGTGTCATTGAGCAAGGTGGTCTCGTAGCCACCGGCTGGAATTTACTCCCCATCACGAGTCTGTCGTTATGCTCGATTGGCGCAGCACGCATACCCCAAACACGAGAATTCACTCCTGCAGTATTTCCTTGCTCCTCATGACCCTCCTATCATGAAAATTAAGGGTAAAAATAGTGTGGCTTTCCGGATAGGTAGGTGAATGAAATCACGCAATAAAAGGTCATAATACCTTCAATTTTCTGTGTAGTCCTAATATGGTATATAAGAGTGGTGTAAATAAAAAAATCCAATGCGCAACTTTTAATTTGCACGTGTTTCACAAACACGACTATCCCACATGAAGATTTGCACATCATAGTGATTGATGTTACCTTTCAAACGAGACATGTCTTGTCGAAACGGCAGTACGTATGCAAAAGCGCATTTGAGGACATCGTCTTTGTTTTCTCTCACCTGTTTGGCACTTCCTTCACAAACATGAGTACATGATTACCCAAAGTAAGGTCTCAATTTAATTTGAAAATCTCTCATCGTAGCCACCAAACCTAAATCTAAGACTTGGCCCCCTTTGGGTTGCTCATGTTCTTATGACTTATTCTTGAAAGCACAATAAATTACGATGATGTATGGTCCATTGATAGGTAGATCCACAGGAAAGATACGAGGACAATGTGACGTGTGAGGTTGTCATTGGCTCATCGGAAGTAAAGTTTTGTGAACAACATCAACACATTTCGCCGCTACTGTGAGTCATCTTGTTTACGCCCCACTTGCCTCTCTCCCTCATCAGCTCGTCTCTAGATCTTAACCGCGTAGCAAGCGAAACGCATGCTGCTTGATGTAGCCCGGCGCCGGTCTTCACCATATCATGTGCGTCAGCGCCGACACGTCACGCAAGGTGAATCTTCTCCTTTATGCGTGTCTACAGTTGCTTATGTGGAATGGTATACTACTTCATACTCCCTCCTCTCCTCATGATAGGGATGCATCGACAAGCACGGAGGAAGGGAGGATGCCATGGACGCTCGAAGACTCAAGGCCAATGCCGTGGAAGCATGGAAGAGGAGACGGAAGAAGAGATGGCCGAACCGGCGCACGAACCGGCACCACCGGATCCCTCGCCGACCCAAACCGGCCCCCAATCCGGCGTGCCGAAATCCTCGCCGAACCAAACTGGCGCCCAGCTCGGCCCCATCGGTCTTACCTCCGGAATGCACCGCACTATGTACCTTTATCCCTTGTATGCCTAAACTACCTCTCCTTAGTGTCTCCCTATATATAGGATCCCCCTCCCCCTTCATGGGTTAGACTAGGATGAACCAACTTAGGCTTATGCCTCCACCATCCCTAGTGGATTAGGGAAACCCCCTCCTCTCTTAGACACGAATCTATGAGTTGTATCAAGGCCCTCTTTATGTGATTGATCTCTCGCTTGTGTGATTCTACTTCGGTCTCTCGCACTAGTGATTCTATCGATTGCATACCGGTCTTTCTCTCGGGGATTCTACCTCGTGTCTTTCCCTTGAGTGATTCTATCGGGATAGTGGTTCGGGCGTAAACCGAATTGTATCGGGTTGTGTTGCGTGCGTTCGCGTGTGTTCATCGTGTTCTTCGCCGTGTTCTTCGTGTTCATCCCTCTCCCCCTCTTGTTCTTGGTCAATTCGTGAGATCGGGCCACAAATCGAGGCTTAAGATCTCAGTATATGGTATCAGAGCAAGGTTGCCACGGATTTAACCTCTCCTCTCTTAGACATGAATCTTAGAGTTGTATCAAGTCACTCATTATATGATTATCTTTCACACTTGTGATTCTACCGCGGTATCTCACACACGTGTGACTCTATAGATCGTATACCGGTCTTTCTCTCGGGGATTCTACCTTGTGTCTTTCCCTCGAGAGATTCTATCGGGATAGTGGTTCGGAGCTATGGGAGTAAACCGGATTGTGTGCGTTGTGTTCTTCGCGTTCGTCGTGTTCTTCGTGTTCATCCCTCAGCCCCTCCATTTCTAGTCAATTCGTGAGATCGAGCCTGGAAGTGAGGCTTAAGACCTCATCACTACGACAACTAATTAACATCGCTCTACCATTTGACCATACGACAGGTCGGGGGAACAATGAGATCTACCGAACATATGCGGTCGTGCCTCCAACTCATAGCATGAAATTTGTCGTTAATGAGCATAGTGTTGATGGTAAAGAACTATAGTTTCTTGGTTTTTGCTTGGACTATCAAAGTAGAAGGCAGGGATTTTGCACCCTTTCGAGAAGAAGTTTGAGGGCTAAACACTCACAAATGTTTATTGAATACTACACACTAGTGATTAAATGTCGTTTTCATGTGTGCCTTGTCGCTCGAATTTCGGGCCCTTATTTTATGCTACGATGCTAGTCATCGCCAATCATTTCATGTGTCTTTTCGTGTCCACACATTATTAATGTCCTTATTTTGTGCCAGACAAAATATGTATTACCTATTATTTTATGTGGAATTTCACTCTTACGCTTTATAATTTTGTGTTGGAGATAGTTATTACCTATCATTTTATGTGAGCAAAGTATACTAGGGAAGGGCGCATGATACCGACATCGAGAATGTTGTAGGTCGGCTCATCACGCTCTAGAGTCTAGGAAGCTGAGCAAAGATTGGTGCATATCAGCGACGCCGATAACAGTATAACACGCTCACATCACTTCGGCGCTATTTGGCTCGATCTAAAAAAAACATAACCAAACGAGAAAAAAAATCATTTGTACCATTGGAGACCACCATGAATCTTTTATTTTGCGACGCAAAATTTTGTGCGGACCTAATCGGTAGAGAATGGAATGCATCATTGATCAATGTGATACATCGGCAGCCGGCCTGCATGGGAGCGTTGGAGTTGGGTACAAAAAGGCGATGACGGCGTCATTGCGCGATCGGAGCTGGGAAACACAAAATGCACCCACCCAACTCACGAGCCCAAACTCTTGTTGGATGCTAAATTGAATATATGGTTGAGATTTTGATCCGGGAAGATGTCGCGAATCAGTGTTCTGGCCACCTGAAAACAGACTTGCTCGCAAGAGTTTATCCGCAGTATTAACAGTTTTATAGCAATGTGATAGTGAAACACGTGAGAATGTAAGACAGTAGTGATTTTAGTAAGCAATCGGGATTAAAATGTTTGTAGGCACGAGTTGAATACTTGAGCGTTATGGATAGAGAGAAACTCATGTAACAATCATAGCAGAGCATTTGCAGATAATAATAAAGCAGTATCCAAGTACAAAGCAATCAATAGGCATGTGTTCCAATTATAGTCGTACGTGCTCGCAATGAGAAACTTGCACAACATCTTTTGTCCTACCGGCGGTGGCAGCCAGGCCTCAAGGGATTCTGGATATTAAGGTACTCCTTTTAATAGAGTACCGAAGCAAGCATTAACACTCCGTGAACATATGTCCTCACATCACTACCATCCCCTCCCGTTGTCCCGATTTCTGTCACCGGGGCCATTGGTTCCGGACACCGACATGTGTATACAACTTGCGAGGTAAGACCATAAACGATGAATATCATGATGAAACAATAACGTGTTCAGATCTGAGATCATGGCACTCGGGCCTAGTGACAAGCATTAAACATAGCAAGTTGCAACAATATATCATCAAAGGAAATTGCAATTACGGATACTAGGCACTATGGCCTAACAATCTTATGCTATTACATGACCAATCTTATCCAATCCCTACCATCCCCTTCGGCCTACAGCGGGGAAATTACTCACACATGGATGGTGGAAACATGACTGGATTGATGGGCGTCGGTGTTGACAGTGGCGATGATCTCCTCAATTCCCCGTCCGGCCGGAGTGCCGGAACGGAGACCGGCTCCGAGGCGAGGTTTCGCGATGTGCGGCGTTAGGCTTTCGGCGACTTCCACTTCTTTTTGTGCGTTTTTAGGTCGAAGGCAATAAATAGTCCGAAGGAGGGCGTCGGGGGGCTGACGAGGCCGCCACACGGCCAAGGGCCGCGTGGGCCCCTCTGGGCGCGCCGCCTATGGTGTGGGCCTCGGGCCTCCACCTGGCTTGCCCCTGGCTCCGCCAATATTCTGAGAAAATAAGACCTTCTGCATAAATTCGAGGATTTTCCTGAAAGTTGGATTTCTGCACAAAAAACGAGACACCAGAACAGTTCTGCTGAAAACAGCGTTAGTCCGTGGTAGTTGCATCCAAAATACACAAATTAGAGGCAAAACAATAGCAAAAGTGTTCGGGGAAAGGATACGTTTTGGACGTATCACCGCCCAATTATGCCTTGATACAGACTTTCAGGTGTTGCCTAACACACAGAGATCATCCTTTAGATTTGAGGCAAAATGGCTTCATGAGAAGAATTTTCGAGAAGTTGTTGAGCAAGCTTGGGTTAGTGCAACGAGGCAGTGGTTAATGGTGGTGTGCTTGACAAACTAGCGCATATGCATAAGAAACTATTCACGAATGGGACAAATGTATTTTAAAACAGCCAAAGAAAGAAGTCATAATGCCCAAATATAAAGCTTGATAGAGCTATGAGCAGACATACGAATGATGAAAATGAGAAAGGTGCAAAAGGAGATGTCTTCGAGAACTTGTGGAGCTTCTGTTAGAACAGGAAGAAATACCTTGGTTTAGCATTCCCGAATAGCCCAGTTACGGGGTGATAGAAATGCTATGTTTTTCCACCAATATGCTACTACGGAGGAAGAATTTTTTTATTAAGTGGTTGAAGGATGCTAATAATGATTGGGTTGAAGATACGAAGATGATCAAACCCTTGGTCTTTGATTATTTCTCTAATCTATTTACCTCCGAAGTACAAGTGTGAGATCCTGTTGTTTTGGACATTATTCAACCCAAGGTAACACATGATATGAATGACAGCTGACAGCACCTTTCTCTGCAGTGATGTTAGAAGAGTTGCATTAAGTATTGGCGTTTAAGCTCCTGGTACTGATGGTCTCATGCCGTGTTTTATAAGAAATTTTGGAATCTTTGTGGTGATCAAATAACTGCGAGGTATTGCACAAAGCTTATGATAGGGTGGAGTGGATTTTTCTTGAGAGTATGATGAGAAACTTGGCTTTTCTGAAGGGTGGATAACAATGATGATGGCTTGTGTTCGATGTTGTGAAGTATCAGTGAGGTTTAACTCGGAGGGCGAGGCATTTTTACCTACAAGGGGGTCTCTGTCAGGGGCGATCCCTCTCTCCATATTCTTGCAGGCATGGTTACTTTCAGAGAGACTATATTTGGAGGGTAGGTAATGAGAGAAAATCAATATTTATAATGACCTTTGGATACCCTCTAGTCTGATAGGAAAATAATATCACCACGTGGAGGAATGCTACTTTTGTTTGAATTGATCACGAGTCGGGTGCATGGAATGAGGGAAACTGAATGGTCTTTTTAATATGGTGGATGTTAATAGAATTCTTGATACCATTGAACAATCAGGGCTTTGATGTCTGGAACTATTCTACAGCGGCCAATACCTTGTTCGATCAGGGGTACTACTTGCGATGGCGACATCAATTTGGGCCAAATGTGCAACTGTATAGGTTTAGTGTGTAAGTAATCCTGTGCAGCAAATTATTTGGAAATTAAAGGTTCGAGATAAAGTAAAAATATTTATATGGAGAGCATTGCATGGTATAATTCCTCTCAAAGCTATCTTAGCTAACCGACATGTGAAGATGAGATGGGAGCTGCCCTATTTGCAACATTGCAGCCTTAGACATGCTTTATGATTTTCAAGTGCCTATGGCTAAGGATCTTTGGAATCTTTAAGCTTAACCCAAGTCATTTAATGATCTGCGATGGATGACCGTTCTGGTTCTGTGGTTTTGGAAACCTTGTTTTAGGCAAGATGTTGTGGCTTTTCAAGGCTTTAATGTTGGTTTAAAAGAGGTTATCGCTGTTGGAGCATGGTACATATGGTGGATCCGTCATCAATTGACACATAATGAGCCAGTCCCTCCACTATTCAAATGTAAGATTTCTATTCCGTCGATTGCAGCGAATTCAGCAGAGATCTTCTCTAAGCCGACTACCGCAAAAGATAAGTGGATGAAATCGGAACCTAGAACTCTGAAGGTTAATGTCGATGGCTCGTTTCACCCTGACTCCCGTGCAGGATCGACTGGAGCAATTATGAGAGATTTTGAAGGTAAATTTGTTGCAGCTGCCTCTTCTTATTTGGCAAATATTGATTCTGCAGCCATTGCGGAAGCTTATGCAATGAGGGAGGGCTTAAACTTGCCAATTTGATGGGTTGCAATAATATTGTTATGGAATCAGATTCTTTGGAAACTGTTGAAGCTTGTATTGGTGAAACTACATGGTGAACTACGTCATCGGCTATATATGCTGATTGTGTCGACTATGCTGTAAATATTGGGAATGTCCATTATCGGTTTTGCCATAGAGAAGCAGTTGCTCATGAGCTAGCTAGAGAGTGTTTTTAAAATAAAGTGAATTGTAATTGGGTCGATGAATCCCTAGCTTTATTCTAGCTAAACTCATCCACGATGTAACGGTGATATGATTGAAAGGCGACAAATTTCTTACGCACTCTTCTCCTTATCAGGGTACATAAGGGGACGGGAAGGTTTTTAATGAGGCGACTTTCTATCCTAATATAATGGTTTTAAATTTCAAAAAAAAAGCAGGGATTGATCGATGGCTCTACAAAAAGATCAGTTCACGGGATGGAAGGCGTGATCCACGCCGGCGGCGGGTAGAAGCTTCGCTGCTCCTTCCCGAGCGCCTCCATCTTCTTCAGCGTGCCGTCCTTGAGACTGTACACCCCGACGGCCCCTTGATCAGAGCCATCCCGACTGCTGCTGTACAAGTAGGAGTCCTTCCGCGCTTCCAAGGCCCCGAGCTCGTCGCCGGTATAGTACACGCATCCGGCCTCGATCTGCGGGCGCCCGGTCGTCGGCACGCACAGCGAGTTGTTCATCCCCACGAATACCGCGAGGTCGCCGATGTCCCTCGTCTCCTTCCACTGCCCGTCGTCACCAAGGACATGCACTTTGAAGGACCACGCCCAGCTGCGACGGCCCTGCTCGGGATAGTACTTGATCACCACCATCAGCCGCCCGCCCGGCGCTGCCGCGAGGTACTTGCGGCACGACGGCTCTCCGTGTTCCTTCTTGTGCTCTTCGACGGCCAGCCTTGGTGCCACGGCCGTGCTGGTGTACGCGCCGGAGACGGCGTCGCGCTCCCACGCCTCCACGAGGCCCGTGTAGGAGACGGAGTAGAACTGGCCGTCGTGGTGGATAGCGTCCTCGACGCCGTCCGGCGAGCGGGCCAGCCTCCAGACGGGGTCCTCCGACGAGGCGAAGGCCGGGGCGCCCAGCTCTCGCCTCCAGAGCAGCATCGCGGCGTAGGCGCCCGGGCGCCGGGACGACGACGACGACGAGAGCACCACCTTGCGGTAGAACCGCGTGCGCATCAGGCTGTTGTCCCACGTGTGCGTGTTGACCCAGCAGTGGTCGAACGGCGGCCCGTGGCCGTACCTGATGGTCAGGAAGGGCTCCATCACCAGGGAGAAGTGGTGGTACTTGGCGCTGGGCAGGAACACGCCCGTGGTGGCGATGTGCGGGAGCTCGTGCTGCTCGCCGGTCGCCGGGTTGTCGAGGTAGATCTGGCCCCGGGCGTCCGCCGTGGCGAGCCAGCCGCGGGAGGAGCCCACGACCAAGTGGTCGCGCAGCGCGGGCGCCGGAGCGGGCACGGTGGCGCCGAGCCGGTCGGCGATGGAGAAGAGCTCGACGGTCTCCGGCGTGTTGCGGGGGAAGACGAGCCACGGCGCGTGAGGCTTGAACAGGTCGTCGTCGTCGCAGGACGAGGCGAAGACGGCGGCGAAGGCCACGCGGTCCAGGAAGCCCAGCCGGTCGTGGATGTTCGACAGCAGGTCAGGGATCAGGCTGGGGCATGGCCTGGGAGCCTCGCCGTCAATCTTGGGAGCGTCGTCTCTTTTCCTAACGGCGGCGGTGGCGCCCTTGCTTCTCCCCATTGGCACGTATAACTCGATCCGGTGGAGACGGTGCCTAGTGCTGAGGTTGTTCAGTCGGCTCATATATATATGGAGGCAGATACCGCCTCACAGGGTCTGTACGTGTTTGAATCGGAGATGAACCTGTCTTAATCATGGGAACTAAGACTTTCGAAATTGTAAAACTGTCTTAATCGGAGATGAACCTGTCTTAATTTTTATTAGTTCCAAACTTCCAGAAAATGCAAATTTCACAGAGGAGGGGTAGTCAAATAGACTTTACAGTTACAGGTAACTCCTCTTGGAACAGAAACAATTCCTAGCGATCATTCAAATCATAAGCACAAGGTGTTAAGTTGTTAGCAAGCACTCACGGAGCTCACAATGTTCCGTTCCATGACGAACCGGGTTTGCAGAACAACACCAGGTCACCTCCTATCCTAGCCAGTTTTCATAGAGTACACCAGGTCACCTCCTATCCTAGCCAGTTTCATAGAGTACATTGCACAACCATTCTGAGACCCACGCACTACATCGGCACACGGCATTGTGCCACGCAATCCACCCTTCAAACCTCCATCCACACCCCATAGAGCCCAGCGTGCTGCCTTCCATCAGCGTTGTCACATTACAGCTTCGGCATTCGCTGTACATTCGGTGTTCAGATATGTGACGTTGTTTTGAACCCATGGTCCCTACAGCAGCTCGGCGTCATCCTGGTCACCATCATCCTCGGCTTCGTTCTCGTCCTCATCTTCGGGCGCATCCGGGTCTATTCCCTGCAAAGCAAAGGGGAACCAGAGCAATCAGCGCTTCTTAACTTACAGCGGAGCCAGTCTAGAGGGAAACCAGAACATGACAGAAGTTCATCAATGTTAGGGGGAGCTTTCGGTTGTGGCATGCATATACCTTCATTTGCTTCTCCAACCGCTCCAATCCTTTCTTGGCAGCTTCATTGTACGGGTTTATCCTACAAAAGAGAGTTCTTTTTTCTTTGAACTTGGAACAAGGATAAAATAGCAGGCATGCCAAGAAGAGATTTCTTTAACAAAGCTTCTCGAAGTGAATGAACTACACGGCAGCCTACTACCAGGGACGTTCATATATCTACCTGGGTCCAGATACACTAATGGGAACTCAAATTGATAACTAAAGCACACACATTTGTAAAGATACAGTTCCATTTACAGCTCGGGTAGCTTTTGAGTAGCCGGCTTGCTGGATCTGCCTTCCATGGCTAAATGGAAACTAATGGAGTTGTTAGACATGGCAAAACATCTACATAAAATATCTATATGACAGAATTCCCTGGGCTCAATTAACATTATTTAATTAAGACGCATTACTAAATTTAAAACTACGATAAAATCTTCTAAAAGGACAAAAGGAATAACCGAAAAATCCTAAACACATTTTGCACATACTAATCGGTCAGTTACTCACATTCAATCAAGCAAGTCTGGTGTCCTACAGTCCCAATAGACCCTTTTAGAGATAGCACATGGCCCATAGGTGACACGTAACAATGGCTCTGACAAGAGAAATGCCGAGGACTGTATACAGATATGATTGAGATGCAGGGCAAGTACATGATTTCAATATGAAGCCTTCCTACAACTTAGCATAGCTGCTACACAGTTTCAACTCCAAGGGAAAGTGTACCTTAGTGCAGCTTGATAGTGGGAGAGTGCATCAGAGAGCAGATTTGTTGCCGCAAATACTTGAGCCAACTTGATATGTAGAGAATCATCTGCCCATTGCCTTAGATATCTTTCAAGCAACAAAACTGCTTCCTTATTCCGTCCTTCAGCAATATGCAAATCAGCCAGTGCCAATGCTGCTCCAAGAAATCCAGGTTCGAGACGAATGGCAGATTCATAGAACTTTCTTGCCTGGAAATACATATATACGCAACAAAACGAATAGCTTGCTAAAGGGCGCAATAACAGGGGAATGTATACAAAATAAGATCAGAAGAGAAACAAAGGCTTTTGGTAGTTTACCTTCTCTCTTCCACTGGAACTTATAGCATGCACATCACCAACTAACTTAAGGGCTTTCGCAGACTGATGCATAACCTTCATTGCTTCACGTGCAGTGAATAATGCATCTTTACATTTAGAAAGTGCTAGATAAGCACGCACCAAACCTGAGAATATACCTATATTAGGCTGCCTGCAGGATTTGAATAAGCAACCAGAAGTATCTATTTGTAACAACCTTGATAAGAGCGAAGATCAGCCCTTAGCTCCTGAGCTGCCCTGAAGTCTGTTACTGCCAGATCTGGCCGATTCGATGAAAGATGCAAATTGCCCTTGAAGAACAGTAAGCAAACATTAAGCCTGACATATGGATAAAGAAGAAAAACAAACATAGGATCCTAAAGCTATACACGAATTTTTGAAGTAAATATGTCAAGAGTCACAACAGTTTTGGTGTAAACCACTTGAATATGCTTATGTACTCCATTGAAAAACATTTCCATAATACTGCAATGCAAGAGGACAGCGGTACAAAAATAAACTATGTTGTATGGACAATGCTTTGTGGTATTACCTTCATAATATAGCCAGTTATATGCCTATCATCAACTCGGAGGCTCTGTAAAATGTAAAACAGTGTAACAAACATTAAATGGAAGGGCAGCTTCCATAAACCATATCTATAAAAGGGAATTACCTTTTCAGCATAAGTCAAAGCTTTTCTTTCATCTTTTCTTTCCCAAAATGCTGCCAGAGCAACACATGTTTCTGCTCTTGCAGGATCAATATGCAGCATATCATGTACCAACTTGTTTAGCCTAGTGTTGTCCGATTTAAATTTTAGGAGAATTGCATACTCATCCATATATGTCATAATGTTTGGATCAATTAACCGAGCCTGCAAAGCATGTAATGTTTCAGATACATATATTTCGTTAGAAGGAATTCCAAGCCTATACTTGTCCATTTACCTTCTCAAAATTCATGATTGCTTCATCATTCTTGCCTATGATGGTTTCAACCTGGATATAAGAAGTGCAGAAATCAGGATCGTCAATTGGAGAAAGGTAATCAAATTCACAAGCAAACAAAAAGTATGATGATGAACTATGTACTTCACAGGTTCTTCGGATACAGCAGTACACAGCAGCATCAAACTTACAAAAATCAAGAAATAAATGAACAAACAGACATGCTATAAGAGATAAGAACTTGATGCTTCTATTTAATATACAATATATGCGGGACCACAACAATGGGAAACTTGAAGAAAAGATGTAGACCTTTGCAATTTCCAGCAAGATGTGCACGTTATTGGGGAATCGTTGCAATAGTTCCACGTATATATCAAGGCCACCTATAAAAAGTAAACAATAGTAAGCTTATTTATCATGATGAAGAGCATTCCAGTATCAAGGTTAAATGTTGCAAAATTATGTCCGGAAGATTACGGAAGCTGAAGCTTTGAAGCGTTGAGCAAGCTATGCTAAGCAGGCAGTCTAGTACCAAATTAAGACAAGGGATAGAACTGCATCCATATCGTCTTAAAAAAAACAGACTGGTGAGTGAACTGGTCAGACGACTGGTTCGCCGGTCCGGCTCAGCCGGTTCAAGAGCCACAAAAAACCGCCACATCTAATTAACATTTAAGCTAATTTCGAGAAAAGTTGACCTCAAATCATACTCCTATATATAGAATGTACTTCAGTAGTAGTATGTCGCAAAAATAACATAGCCCAGGTGGTATTGGGCCTTGACAGAAAGTAGCTGAGCCTGCTGTCAGTCAGAGGTTCGATTCCTGCACCGCGCACCTTGTTTGCGTTACATTTTTCCAGTTTTTTGCTCCTGCGATCTTTGCCTCTTACAAACCAGACAACACGCTGGTTCTGGTTTTTACCAGTCTGGTCCGGTGTTTTAAACAATGACTACATGTTGCTATATTATTTACATGGGACCATTTAAGATTTAACTACTGGCTAATATCCTTTGTAACCCTGTGATTCCTTGATCAGTTCAAAAAACGAAGCACGTCTTATGCGAGAATTAAAAAAAAAACATTGCAATACCTTTATAATCATGTGAAGCAATGCAACACTGCGCCTCTACATACCTCTGTTAAGAAGACAACAAGTAAACTTCATTGAGCAAATCAATGACAAGAACAAGATGTATGATCAAATATTTGCCTGAAAGAGAAATAAAGTTTGTAATGAACCAATGACAAATCATGTCGCCCAGGACTGCAATAAGAAATGCACTGTAACTTAGGAAAAAATAATATGGATCCTTTGGCAAACTTTTAAATATCCAGTTTAAAAGTACTGCTTGCCCCTGTGAACCAGGGCGTGCCTGGATGGCTAGCACATGCTGAAACGTCCTCGCCCGCCTGTTCGAGCCTCCGCACTCGCAATGAGTCATACACACCCATTTCCTCTATCAACAACAGCGCTGAGGGTTTCTTCCCCTTATGGCCAATCGTTTTTTTTAAGTGCTGTTTGACCTTGATCTCCAGGAACCAGATCATGGTGTATGCTTACTTTTTACAATTGATGCCATGCCTCAAATGGTTATGTTTCAAACATGTTATGATATCCTCCAAAAACATCAGCCTTCCAACATGTAACATTCTGCCTATCCGTAACAGACTAGCATGATTGCAGCATAGTTCACTTACATTCCACCAACGTTGTGCATCAACAAAATCACCTGGTGGCTTGCCTCCTCTATTTGGTGCCTACAAAGACACACAATAATCATTTCAAGTTTTCCGCTACATAAGTTTCAGCAGCTAATGATTGAAAATATGAGTACAACTTAAGGGTACACTAAGCAATTGCATGCTCATTTTCCTGCATAGTTCACATATGCAGGGCTCACTTCTCATACATTTATATCCATCGACAACTTGGAGCTTATATACAGAGAAGAAATGCAAAAAAAAAAAAAGGTGGGTAAGTTTTGGTGGGATGATGGTCATGTAAGTATGTAACTATGTTTAACTGTAAAGGTAAATAACGTATGCAACTCAGAAATATCCTTCAGCAATCCATAAACAGGATACAACTAGTTGAACTAACAGACTACAAATGGGCATTTGTTGCAGTGTGCACCCTCCATATGAACATTTGAACACCTTTCTTGTATAAAATGTGGAGAAATAGCTCTTTGCTGTATAGTAAAGCAAACAATCACCTGTCAATTTTTGTAGCCAACTACAGTAACATGCAAAGAATCGCTAGTATCGGATTGCAAACATGATCCGCAACCAGGAAAGTTAGCATAATTGACATTAATCTGTTCTCACTAGAATTAGACTATATTCATTTTGAGAAACCATGCTTCCTTTCCAGATTATAAACTAAAGCAGACACTTACTTGAAGAAATAATAAAGAAAACTCCTTGAAGAAAGCCCCATTTCAGCCAAAGCTGCAATAGCCTCAAATACATAAGGGCATTGCCTAGCAGAACATAAAGATGTAGAAAGTAACTTGTCAAAATACAACCAAGGAGTAAAAATATGACAACATATTCATAGAGGAGAAAAACTAGGTGGTTGCCATATTGAAGTGTACAAAAATAATTGTTAGGATAGAACAGAAAAAATCAATATCAATTTATGACTATGAACTTGTCTGCCTGATTAATAATAAAACTAGCATAGGACAATGACACTTTAAAGTAACACGTTGACCACAAATGTTTAAATAATATGTTTCTAAAACAAAGATAAATATATTTCATGACAAATCTAGTGACATCAATTCGCTATTGTCCATGTTGATAATTGTTGCATAATGATGGTCAAAGCTAAAAAAGAAATGACCCACTGAAACTCTAAAACTGCTATAAAGACTATCTAGTTTTAGAATCCATGATCATAGAAGAAAATCCTTTGGTATGTTGTACCTCAAACACTCTTTATAACATATGACCGAAGCACGGTTATTTCTGGATATCCTATACAGCTTGCCTAACATCAGATTCATTTTCAGGCTTCTCACTTTAGAAGGAATCCCTTCCATCTGCAAAAAAATGCAGAACAAACCACACATCATTTGTCCTTGTCACTGCCAGAAGAACCAAGCACATCTGCATTCATACTATCCTACATGTAGTATTTTAAAGGATCCATGTTTCCGGATATCGACCAACATTTAAGGGGGTAAAAAAATGTTTGCTAAATTTAAGAAGTAATAGCGGCGAGAAAGAAAAACAGAAACCTCTTGTAGTGCTTCACGATACTCATGTAGAGCAGAATGGCAAAGAGCTATTTTAGACTTCACCTACGAGAGTAGAGCAGAAACTGAGTCGAGTTATTTTGTGGAGGAAAAGGTTTATAGAATAATAAAATAGCAAAGCAAGAAACATCAGAATGGCCTGTTGAGCTGCTCACACCTCATTCTCATTGAAGGGCGTTGCATTTGAAGAATTTGGAGAGGGTGAGCGGCCAGTAGTGGAAACTGAGATTCTGGTGGAACTTGCTGCTTGTTTAGGGATACTTTTGCTGCATTGCATAGCTTGCTTGTAGGCACCCTGTAATGATCAAAAAAGGGGGGATAAGAAACTAAGATTTTCACTTCATTGCCATTGCATATGCTCAGTCTTCCGACGCAATAAACTTCATAAATGCATGCTAACAAATTTCTAATATCAACAAAGGTTTCTCTGAAATATTACCAGGGCCCTCCGAAATTCTTTCTCCCCGTACAACGCATCACCGTGCAGGACCTGCAGCACAGCAGGGCAACATTTCATCCACGAGATGTGCGCCATTTAGGCAAGCGGGAAATGGGATTTCGGCCGTGCCCGCATTTTGTAGGAGCAGGACCGAACTAGCATCAACTTCCCCCTACCTAGCCATGAGGCACTTACCAAGCTTTCCGCCTTCGTGGATACGCTGGCCTCATTGCTTGCGCCGCCTGAAGACACAAGAAAGCAGCCCTGCAAGACACGAAGCAGTATTACCCACCCAGAAAACCTCTGTACAGAAGGAACATCTAGCGAGCAACAGTTCAGGCCCCATTTCTGCTTCTGCTACTCAGCTAAGGCCCCCCTTCTGGGAACGCGAGATTTTCCTTCAAATCCTAACCCAGCGAGGCGGCTCGCTCCGTCGCTCAACCACCCAGTCACCGACGAGCAGTCCGCGCGGACGCGCCACGGGAAACGGAGCCTAGCGATTTGGAGTGGGGAGGGGAAGGGGTTAGAGGGGTTACGCACGAGGGTCTGGGCAGAGTCGAAGAGGCCGGCGTCGAGGAGGGCCGCCATCGAATCCCGCGCCGCCTCCATCTCCGGCGGTCCGATCCCTCTCCGCGAGGGAATTTTTGAATTGGGATTTTGCCCCGAGGGACGGAAGTGGCCACTGCTTTCCCTCTCTGCTCAGCGCTCACCGCCGGAGTGACGGCGATAGAGAGAGAGATTAAAGGGAGTTTTGGGATGGGCTTTACGAGGGCCGGTGCGGCCCACATTAGGCCAGCTTATAGAAATTTAATTTAATCCTAGTATAATCGCTTCGGTCGATTAGTACCACACGGCTAACCGATGATCGTTCACACCGGGTTATATTCGTGCCGATCGTCCGATGCATCGGCTGGTGTGGTGGTTCACGCCTATGACTTGTAGGAAAATCACGCGTGTCAGGTAAACAATTGTCTGAATGTTTGTTGTGCATTGTGGGGTACTCTCCCGGCCGTAACCCCAATTGTACACGTGGAATGGCCTCCCGCGCTTGAGGCTTGGCTCTCGCTCTTTGACCCTCACAATAACGACAAACTATTTTTTAACATAAGATGCCGACTCTTTGCTTAATTTTTTTCTTCTTTACGTGGACCCTAAAAATTATCGGTTTTTCGAGAAACTTGACGAGCACACATATATTGTGTACATGTAAAAAAAATTATCAAAAATTTTCGACACTTACATAAGATGCCAACTCTTTGCTTAAATTTTTTCTTCTTTACGTGGACCCTAAAAATTATCGGTTTTGAGAAACTTGCGAGCACATATATTGTGTACATGTAAAAAAAATTATCAAAAATTTTCGACACTTCAAAATATGTTTTTTTTTTTGTAGAGAGAGCATATGTGTCTGAGAGGCTGGATTGAGTTTCCATATCGGGAATCTTAATGACCAACTCACCATCAATGTTGGCCCTTCGAAGCCTCAAAACCAAATCCTAAATCCAGCACTATCAGGCTAAAATCCTATACCCAAACCTAAACCTAAATGTAGCACTTAAACCTAGCATCAGCGGACTAAATCTGCAAGTTACACATGCAAAATGGATTTTGATCAAACCCTAACTTAAACCGCATGGTTCACAAACCCCAAACCACGTTCATTGTAATGAAAATAGTGTAGGGGGGCTTATAGTGTGATAATATAGAGTGAGTCACCGCTAGTAAAGAGTGAACACTGAGGCCGGAGATGGAGCTCGACGGTTTGCTCGAGGGGGCATTTCATGCAAATGGTTACCAAATCCTTAGCTTCCATGAGATGAATAGAACAAATTGAATGATTTATGATGCAAGAAATATCATAACATTGTAGGTTCAGTTGCTCACACAGTCACACATCGTTTTTATTGGATGACACGAGTTGACCAGTCTATAACAGCTAATGATTTTTTTTGTGTACTTTTCGCTTGCCTAGGGGATGTTTTTACTATGAACTCCCACGTCCCTATTTACATGGTGCACGCGTTTTTTAAGGTATATGTTTGAGTATTATTTTGGCTAACGAGACATAGAGTTAAACCACCTTTAAATTCATATTAAAATAAGTTTCTAATGGTTCTATAACGAGGAACAATATAGTATTGATAAAATTAGTGATCAAACTAAAAACCCCTAAAACGGGGGCAATATTGGGACGGAGGAAATAGCATAGTTTTCTTGTAGGCACTCTGTCATGTACTAACTCGTTCCCTAAAAAAAAGTCTATAAATTTTGTTAAAAGCCAAAGAATCGTGTAAAGTTTGAACAATTTTATATAAAAAAATATCAACAATTATAATGTTTATATAGATGTAATATGAAAATATATAGAGTATATCTAATAGGAATGAGTTTACATTGTCTAAGTTGATAGTTCTTTTCTTATAAATGGTCAAACTTTATATGATTTGATTTTTTGATAATTCGTGGGAGCGGGTAACTGTGATCAATTCAGCAGTGAGCACTTATGTGTCATTGTATGTTCAGTTTTGGAGTACAGCCAAGTTCCGCAATGCATTCTAATCAATCAGCCAAGAAAACACTATAACCAATATTCGTGCTCCCGATGTAATAGATCGATACGCAGGGCCCACTAGTAGAAAACTAGGATTTGTCCCGGCCCGGTCTGGAGCCGGAACAAATAGGCCGACCACGTCGCCCTGAAATCACCGAGAAGCTACGGAGCCTTTTGTCGCGGTTCTTTAGGACCTTTTGTCCCGGTTGGACGCTCCAACCGGGACAAAAGGGTCTGAGGCCTTTCAAGTCCTGATGGCAACCCTTTTGTCCCGGCTGGAGACACGGGCCGGAACATAAGGTCCGACGGTTCGTTCCCGCGTGGAAATCGTGAAGGAGATATGCCCTAGAGTCAATAATAAAGTGGTTATTATTTATATCTTTATGTTTATGATAAATGTTTATATGTCATGCTATAATTGTATTAACTGAAACATTAGTACATGTGTGATATGTAAACAACAAAGAGTCCCTAGTATGCCTCTTAACTAGCTTGTTGATTAATGGATGATTAGTTTCATAATCATGAACATTGGATGTTATTAATAACAAGGTTATATCATTATATGAATGATGTAATGGACACACCCAATTAAGCGTAGCATAAGATCTCGTCATTAAGTTATTTGCTATAAGCTTTCGATACATAGTTACATAGTCCTTATGACCATGAGATCATGTAAATCACTTATACAGGAAAGGTACTTTGATTACACCAAACGCCACTGCGTAAATGGGTGGTTATAAAGGTGGGATTAAGTATCCGGAAAGTATGAGTTGAAGCATATGGATCAACAGTGGGATTTGTCCATCCCGATGACGGATAGATATACTCTGGGCCCTCTCGGTGGAATGTCGTCTAATGTCTTGCAAGCATATGAATGAGTTCATAAGAGACCACATACCACGGTACGAGTAAAGAGTACTTGTCGGAGACGAGGTTGAACAAGGTATAGAGTGATACCGAAGATCAAACCTCGGACAAGTAAAATATCGCGTGACAAAGGGAATTGGTATTGTATGTGAATGGTTCATTCGATCACTAAAGTCATCGTTGAATATGTGGGAGCCATTATGGATCTCCAGATCCCGCTATTGGTTATTGGTCGGAGTGAGTACTCAACCATGTCCGCATAGTTCACGAACCGTAGGGTGACACACTTAAAGTTGGATGTTAAAATGGTAGAACTTGAATATGGAATGGAGTTCGAATATTTGTTCAGAGTCCGGGATGAGATCCCGGACATCACGAGGAGTTCGAATGGTCGGAGAATAAGATTCATATATAGGATGTCATTTTATGTGAATTAAAATGATGTGGAAGGTTCTATGGAAGGTTCTAGAAGGTTCTAGAAAAGTCCGAAAGAAACCACCAAGGAAGGTGGAGTCCGGGACTCCACCTCCATGACCAGCCAACCCTAGAGGGGAGGAGTCCCAAGTGGACTCCCCCAAAGGGGGCCGGCCACCCCCTCCATGGAAGGTGGAACTCCCACCTCGACTCCACCTCCATGGCCGGCCAACCCTAGAGGGGGAGGAGTCCCAAGTGGACTCCCCCAAAGGGGGCCGGCCACCCCCTCCATGGAAGGTGGAACTCCCACCTCTAGTGGGAGTCCTAGCTTGGGTAGGTTTCCCTATCATATGGAAGGTTTTGGGTTCGGGTCTTATTCGGAGACTTGTAGTCCAACCCTTGGGGCTTCCACCTATATAATGAGGAACAAGGGGAGGGGCCGGCCACCCCAAGACCACCCTGGGCACCCCCCAAGTGGCGGCCACCCCCTCCCAAACCCTAGCCACCCCCTCTCCTCCATAGCTCCCGCGTGTAGCGAAGCCCGCCGGTTCTCCACCGCCACCGACACCACGCCGTCGTGCGTCGGATTCAAGAGGAGCTACTACTTCCACTGCCCGCTGGAACAGGAGGTGGACGTCGTCTTCATCAACAACCGAACGTGTGACCGAGTACGGAGTGTGCTGCCCGTTCCGGTGATCAAGATCTTCTACGCGCTTTTGCAAGCGGCAAGTGAACGTCTACCGCAGCAACAAGAGCCTCATATTGTAGGCTTTGGAATCTCTTCAAGGGTGAGACTCGATAATCCCCTCGTTGCTACCGTCTTCTAGATTGCATCTTGGCTTGGATTGCGTGTTCGCGGTAGGAAATTTTTTGTTTTCTATGCAACGTTATCCTACAGTGGTATCGGAGCCGTGTCTATGCATAGATGGTTGCACGAGTAGAACACAATGGTTTTGTGGGCGTTGATGCTCTTGTTATCTTTAGTTTGAGTACTTTGCATCTTTGTGGCATAGTGGGATGAAGCGGCTCGGACTAACTTTACATGACCGCGTTCATGAGACTTGTTCCTCGTTCGACATGCAACTTGTATTGCATAAGAGGCTTTGCGGGTGTCTGTCTCTCCTACTATAGTGAAGATTCAATTTACTCTTCTATTGAAAACATTAGTATCAACGTTGTGGTTCATGTTCGTAGGTAGATTAGATCTCTCTCGAAATCTAAACCACGTAAAATATGCAAACCAAATTAGAGACGTCTAACTTGTTTTGCAGGGTTTGGTGATGTGATTTGGCCATAATGTGATGATGAATATGTATGAGATGATCATTATTGTATTATGGCAAAAGCCTTATGGTTGTCTTTAAATTTCATGTTGAGTAGTATTTCAAAGTAGTTGTAATAGTTGCTACATGGAGGACAATCATGAAGATGGCGCCATTGACCTTGACGCTACCCAACGATGATGGAGATCATGCCCGAAGATGATGGAGATCATGTCCGTGCTTTGAGATGAAGATCAAAGGCGCAAAGACAAAAGGGCCATATCATATCACATATGAACCGCATGTGATGTTAATCCTTTTATGCATCTTATTTTGCTTAGATCGCGACGGTAGCATTATAAGATGATCCCTCACTAAAATCTCAAGATAATAAAGTGTTCATCCTTAGTAGCACCGTTACCAAGACTTGTCGGTTCGAAGCATCTCGTGATGATCGGGTGTGATAGAATCAACAAGTACATACAACGGGTGCAAGACAGTTTTGCACATGCGGATACTAAGGTGGCCTTGACGAGCCTAGCATGTACAGACATGGTCTCGGAACACGTGATACCGAAAGGTAGAGCATGAATCATATGGTTGATATGATGAACACTTTGAGTGTTCGCCATTGAAATCACACCTTGTCTCGTGATGATCGGACTTAGGTGCGGTGGATTTGGTTCGTGTGATCACTAAGACAATGCGAGGATATTGTTTTGAGTGGGAGTTCACCTAGATTTTTAATTATGTTGAATTAAAATTTGAACTCAATTTGTCATAAACTTAGTCTAAACTTTTGCAAATATATGTTGTAGAGATGGCGTCCCCAATCAATTTTAACCAGTTCCTAGAGAAAGAAAAACTTAAGAGCAACGGTAGCAACTTCACCGACTGGTTCCGTCATGTGAGGATCTTCCTCTCTGGCGGAAACTGCTGCAGTGCTTGTGCTTGATGCGCGTGGTTGACGTGTGTCTTTTCGTTCGACACGCGTCCGTTGGGAACCCCAAGAGGAAGGTGTGATGCGCACGGCGGCAAGTTTCCCTCAGAAGAAACCAAGGTTTAATCGGACCAGTAGGAGTCAAGAAGCACGTTGAAGGTTGATGGCGGCGAGATGTAGTGCGGCGCAACACCGATTCCGGCGCCAACGTGGAACCTGCACAACACAACCAAAGTACTTTGCCCCAACGAAGCAGTGAGGTTGTCAATCTCACCGGCTTGCTGTAACAAAGAGTTAACCGTATTGTGTGGAAGATGATTGTTTGCGAAAGATGAACAAGTATTGCGGTGATTGTATTTCGGTAAAGAGAATTGGACCGGGGTCCACAGTTCACTAGAGGTGTCTCTCCCATAAGACGAAAAGGCATGTTGGGTGAACAAATTACAGTTGGGCAATTGACAAATAAAGAGAGCATGACCATGCACATACATATCATGATGAGTATAGTGAGATTTAATTGGGCATTACGACAAAATACATAGATCCGCCATCTATGCCTAAAAAGTCCACCTTCAGGTTATCATCCGAACCCCTTCTAGTATTAAGTTGCTAACAACAGACAATTGCATTAAGTATGGTGCGTAATGTAACTAGTGACTACATCCTTGAACATAGCACTAATGTTTTATCCCTAGTGGCAACAGCACAACACAACCTTAGAACTTTCTGTCACTGTCCCAGGTGTCAATGCGAGGCATGAACCCACTATCGAGCATAAGTACTCCCTCTTGGAGTTACAAGCATCTACTTGGCCAGAGCATCTACTAGTAACGGAGAGCATGCAAGATCATAAACAACACATAGCATAACTTTGATAATCAACATAACAAGTATTCTCTATTCATCGGATCCCAACAAACGCAACATATAGAATTACAGATAGATGATCTTGATCATGTTAGGCAGCTCACAAGATCCGACAATGATAGCACAATGGGGAGAAGACAACCATCTAGCTACTGCTATGGACCCATAGTCCAGGGGTAGACTACTCACACATCACACCGGAGGCGACCATGGCGGCGTAGAGTCCTCCGGGAGGTGATTCCCCTCTCCGGCAGGGTGCCGGAGGCGATCTCCTGGATCCCCGAGATGGGATCGGCGGCGGCGGCGTCTGAAGGTTTTCCGTATCATGGCTCTCGGTACTGGGGGTTTCGTCACGGAGACTTTTATAGGCGGAAGGGCAGGTCAAGAGGCGGCAGGGTCCCTACAGCCGGCGCGGCCAAGGGGGCCGCGCCGCCTATAGTGTGGCCTCCGTGGCCCCTCTTCGTCTCTCCTTCGGACTTGGAAGCTTCGTGAGAAAATAGGCCCCTGGGCTTTGATTTCGTCCAATTCCGAGAATATTTCCTTACTAGGATTTCTGAAACCAAAAACAGCAGAACTGGCACTTCGGCATCTTGTTAATAGGTTAGTTCCAGAAAATGCACGAATATAACATAAAGTGTGCATAAAACATGTAGATAACATCAATAATGTGGCATGGAACATAAGAAATTATCGATACGTCGGAGACGTATCAGCATCCCCAAGCTTAGTTCTGCTCGTCCCGAGCAGGTAAAACGATAACACAGATAATTTCTGGAGTGACATGCCATCATAATCTTGATCATACTATTTGTAAAGCATATGTAGTGAATGCAGCGATCAAAACAATGTATATGACATGAGTAAACAAGTGAATCATAAAGCAAAGACTTTTCATGAATAGCACTTCAAGACAAGCATCAATGAGTCTTGCATAAGAGTTAACTCATAAAGCAATAATTCAAAGTAAAGGCATTGAAGCAACACAAAGAAGATTAAGTTTCAGCGGTTGCTTTCAACTTGTAACATGTATATCTCATGGATATTGTCAACATAGAGTAATATAATAAGTGCAATAAGCAAGTATGTAGGAATCAATGCACAGTTCACACAAGTGTTTGCTTCTTGAGGTGGAGAGAAATAGGTGAACTGACTCAACATTGAAAGTAAAAGAATGGTCCTCCATAGAGGAAAAGCATCGATTGCTATATTTGTGCTAGAGCTTTGATTTTGAAAACATGAAACAATTTTGTCAACGGTAGTAATAAAGCATATGTATCATGTAAATTATATCTTACAAGTTGCAAGCCTCATGCATAGTGTACTAATAGTGCCCGCACCTTGTCCTAATTAGCTTGGACTACCGGATCATCACAATGCATTGTTTTTACCAAGTGTCACAAAGGGGTACCTCTATGCCGCCTGTACAAAGGTCTAAGGAGAAAGCTCGCATTGGATTTCTCGCTATTGATTATTCTTCAACTTAGACATCCATACCGGGACAACATAGACAACAGATAATGGACTCCTCTTTTATGCATAAGCATATAACAACAATTAATAATTTTCTCATTTGAGATTTGAGGATTGTTGTCCAAACTGAAACTTCCACCATGGAGCATGGCTTTAGTTAGCGGCCCAATGTTCTTCTCTAACATATGCATGCTTAACCCTATGGTGGTAGATCTCTCTTACTTCAGACAAGACGAACATGCATAGCAACTCACATGAAATTCAACAAATGAAAAGTTGATGGCGTCCCCAGTGAACATGGTTATCGCACAACAAGCAACTTAATAAGAGATAAAGTGCATAATGACATATTCAATACCACAATAGTTTTTAAGCTATTTGTCCCATGAGCTATATATTGCAAAGGTGGATGATGGAATTTTAAAGGTAGCACTCAAGCAATTTACTTTGGAATGGCGGAAAATACCATGTAGTATAGGTAGGTATAGTGGACACAAATGGCATAGTGGTTGGCTCAAGTATTTTGGATGCATGAGAAGTATTCCCTCTCGATACAAGGTTTAGGCTAGCAAGGCTTATTTGAAACAAACACAAGGATGAACCGGTGCAGCAAAACTCACATAAAAGACATATTGAAAACATTATAAGACTCTACACCGTCTTCCTTGTTGTTCAAACTCAATACTAGAAATTATCTAGACCTTAGAGAAACCAAATATGCAAACCAAATTTTAGCATGCTCTATGTATTTCTTCATTAATGGGTGCAAAGCATATGATGCAAGAGCTTAATCATGAGCACAACAATTGCCAAGTATCACATTACCCAAAACATTTATAGCAATTACTACATGTATCATTTTCCAATTCCAACCATATAACAATTTAACGAAGGAGAAACTTCGCCATGAATACTATGAGTAGAAACCAAGGACATACTTGTCCATATGCTACAGCGGAGCGTGTCTCTCTCCCATAAAGTGAATGCTAGGATCCATTTTATTCAAACAAAACAAAAAACAAAAACAAACCGACGCTCCAAGAAAAAGCACATAAGATGTGATGGAATAAAAATATAGTTTCGGGGAGGAACCTGATAATGTTGTCGATGAAGAAGGGGATGCCTTGGGCATCCCCAAGCTTAGACGCTTGAGTCTTCTTGATATATGCAGGGGTGAACCACCGGGTGCATCCCCAAGCTTAGAGCTTTCACTCTCCTTGATCATGTTGCATCATACTCCTCTCTTGATCCTTGAAAACTTCCTCCACACCAAACTCGAAACAACTCGTTAGAGGGTTAGTGCACATTATAAATTGACATATTCAGAGGTGACACAATCATTCTTAACACTTCTGGACATTGCATAATGCTACTGGACATTAGTGGATCAAAGAAATTCATCCAACATAGCGAAAGAGGCAATGCGAAATAAAAGGCAGAATCTGTCAAAACAGAACAGTTCGTATTGACGAATTTTAAAATGGCACCAGACTTGCTCAAATGAAAATGCTCAAATTGAATGAAAGTTGCGTACATATCTGAGGATCATGCATGTAAATTGGCTTAATTTTCTGAGCTACCTACAGGGAGGTGGACCCAGATTCGTGACAGCAAAGAAATCTGGAACTGTGCAGTAATCCAAATCTAGTACTTACTTTTCTATCAACGGCTTAACTTGGCACAACAAAACACAAAACTAAGATAAGGAGAGGTTGCTACAGTAGTAAACAACTTCCAAGACACAAAATAAAAACAAAGTACTGTAGGTAAAAACATGGGTTGTCTCCCATAAGCGCTTTTCTTTAACGCCTTTCAGCTAGGCGCAGAAAGTGTGTATCAAGTATTATCAAGAGACGAAGTGTCAACATCATAATTTGTTCTCATAATAGAATCAAAAGGGTACTTCATTCTCTTTCTAGGAAGTGTTCCATACCTTTCTTGAGAGGAAATTGATATTTTATATTACCTTCCTTCATATCAATGATAGCACCAACGGTTCGAAGAAAAGGTCTTCCCAATATAATGGGACAAGATGCATTGCATTCAATATCCAAGACAACAAAATCAACGGGGACAAGGTTATTGTTAACGGTAATGCGAACATTATCAACTTTCCCCAAAGGTTTCTTTGTAGAATGATCAGCAAGATTAACATCCAAATAACAATTTTTCAGCGGTGGCAAGTCAAGCATATTATAAATTTTCTTAGGCATAACAGAAATACTTGCACCAAGATCACATAAAGCATTGCAATCAAAATCTTTAACCTTCATCTTAATGATGGGCTCCCAACCATCCTCTAGCTTTTTAGGAATAGAGGCTTCACGCTCTAGTTTCTCTTCTCTAGCTTTTATGAGAGCATTTGTAATATGATGTGTGAAAGCCAAATTTATAGCACTAGCATTAGGACTTTTAGCAAGTTTTTGCAAGAACTTTATAACTTCAGAGATGTGGCAATCATCAAAATTCAAACCATTATAATCTAAAGCAATGGGATCATCATCCCCAATGTTGGAAAAAATTTCAGCAGTTTTATCACAGCAGTTTCAGCAGTTTTAGCAGTTTCAGGCAGTTTTTCGCGCTTTGCATTCGAAGTGGAAACATTGCTAACACCAATTCTTTTATTAGTATGAGTAGGAGGTGCAGCAACATGTGTAGCATTAGCATTACTAGTGGTGGTAATAGTCCAAACTTTAGCTATATTCTTTTCTTTAGCTAGTTTTTCATTTTCTTCTCTATCCCACCTAGCACGCAGTTCAGCCATTAATCTTATATTCTCATTAATTCTAACTTGAATGGCATTTGCTGTAGTAGTAATTTTATCATCTAAATCCTCAGGTTTAGCAGCCATTTTATTAATTAAAGAAGATTGTGATGCAGACATGTATGAGATTCGGGTTTCAGCACTAGCAAGTTTAGTTTGCAACCCCGAGATCTCCCTATTCAGATTTTCAAGTTGATTCCCTATATTCTTCAACAAGGTAGATTGCTCATTCATAGTTTTAGTAAACAATTTATTTTGCTCATATTGTGATTGCATAAAGCTCTTGGTGGATCTTTCAATTTCTAGCATCTTTTCTTCATTAGATGAAGCATATCTACCATAAGAATTACCATTAGCAGGGTATGGCCTAGAATCATTGTGATTGTTATTTTTAATGAAATTCACATCAACATATTCTTTTTGAGCAACTAATGACGCTAACGGAACATTATTAGAATTAACATTAGGCCTACCATTCACAAGCATAGACATAATAGCATCAATCTTATCACTCAAGGAAGAGGTTTCTTCAACAGAATTTACCTTCTTACCTTGTGGAGCTCTTTCCGTGTGCCATTCAGAGTAGTTGATCATCATATTATCAAGAAGCTTTGTTGCTTCACCAAGAGTGATGGACATAAAGGTACCTCCAGCAGCTGAATCCAATAAATTCCGTGAAGAAAAATTTAGTCCTGCATAGAAGGTTTGGATGATCATCCAAGTAGTCAGTCCATGGGTTGGGCAATTTTTAACCAGAGATTTCATTCTTTCCCAAGCTTGAGCAACATGTTCAGTATCTAATTGTTTAAAATTCATTATGCTACTCCTCAAAGATATAATTTTAGCAGGGGGATAATATCTACCAATAAAAGCATCCTTGCATTTAGTCCATGAATCAATACTATTCTTAGGCAGAGATAGCAACCAATCTTTAGCTCTTCCTCTTAATGAGAAAGGGAACAATTTTAATTTTATAATGTCACCATCTACATCCTTATACTTTTGCATTTCACATAATTCAACAAAATTATTAAGATGGGCAGCAGCATCATCAGAACTAACACCAGAAAATTGCTCTCGCATAACAAGATTCAGTAAAGCAGGTTTAATTTCAAAGAATTCTGCTGTAGTAGCAGGTGGAGCAATAGGTGTGCATAAGAAATCATTATTATTTGTGGTTGTGAAGTCACACAACTTAGTGTTTTCAGCGTTGGCCATTTTAGCAACAGTAAATAAAACAAACTAGATAAAGTAAATGCAAATAAACTAATTTTTTTGTGTTTTTGATATAGCAAACAAGATAGCAAGTAAAGTAAAACTAGCAACTAATTTTTTTGTATTTTGATTTAGTGCAGCAAACAAAGTAGTAAATAAAACTAAGCAAGACAAAAACAAAGTAAAGAGATTGAGAAGTGGAGACTCCCCTTGCAGCGTGTCTTGATCTCCCCGGCAACGGCGCCAGAAATTTGCTTGATGCGCGTGGTTGACGTATTGTCTTTTCGTTCGACACGCGTCCGTTGGGAACCCCAAGAGGAAGGTGTGATGCGCACAGTGGCAAGTTTCCCTCAGTAAGAAACCAAGGTTTAATCGGACCAGTAGGAGTCAAGAAGCACGTTGAAGGTTGATGGCGGCGAGATGTAGTGCGGCAACACCAGTGATTCCGGCGCCAACGTGGAACCTGCACAACACAACCAAAGTACTTTGCCCCAACGAAACAGTGAGGTTGTCAATCTCACCGGCTTGCTGTAACAAAGAGTTAACCGTATTGTGTGGAAGATGATTGTTTGCAGGAAACAGTAGAACAAGTATTGCAGTAGATTGTATTTCAGTAAAGAGAATTGGACCGGGGTCCACAGTTCACTAGAGGTGTCTCTCCCATAAGACGAACAGCATGTTGGGTGAACAAATTACGGTTGGGCAATTGACAAATAAAGAGAGCATGACCATGCACATACATATCATGATGAGTATAGTGAGATTTAATTGGGCATTACGACAAAATACATAGACCGTCATCCAACTGCATCTATGCCTAAAAAGTCCACCTTCAGGTTATCATCCGAACCCCTTCCAGTATTAAGTTGCTAACAACAGACAATTGCATTAAGTATGGTGCGTAATGTAACTAGTGACTACATCCTTGAACATAGCACTAATGTTTTATCCCTAGTGGCAACAGCACAACACAACCTTAGAACTTTCTGTCACTGTCCCAGGTGTCAATGCAGGCATGAACCCACTATCGAGCATAAGTACTCCCTCTTGGAGTTACAAGCATCTACTTGGCCAGAGCATCTACTAGTAACGGAGAGCATGCAAGATCATAAACAACACATAGCATAACTTTGATAATCAACATAACAAGTATTCTCTATTCATCGGATCCCAACAAACGCAACATATAGAATTACAGATAGACGATCTTGATCATGTTAGGCAGCTCACAAGATCCGACAATGATAGCACAATGGGGAGAAGACAACCATCTAGCTACTGCTATGGACCCATAGTCCAGGGGTAGACTACTCACACATCACACCGGAGGCGACCATGGCGGCGTAGAGTCCTCCGGGAGGTGATTCCCCTCTCCGGCAGGGTGCCGGAGGCGATCTCCTGGATCCCCCGAGATGGGATCGGCGGCGGCGGCGTCTGGAAGGTTTTCCGTATCGTGGCTCTCGGTACTGGGGGTTTCGTCATGGAGACTTTTTATAGGCGGAAGGGCAGGTCAAGAGGCGGCACGGGGGTCCCACACTACAGGCCGGCGCGGCCAAGGGGGAGGGCCGCGCCGCCCTATAGTGTGGCCCCTCCGTGGCCCCTCTTCGTCTCTCCTTCGGACTCTGGAAGCTTCGTGAGAAAATAGGCCCCTGGGCTTTGATTTCGCCCAATTCCGAGAATATTTCCTTACTAGGATTTCTGAAACCAAAAACAGCAGAAAACAGGAACTGGCACTTCGGCATCTTGTTAATAGGTTAGTTCAGAAAATGCACGAATATGACATAAAGTGTGCATAAAACATGTAGATAACATCAATAATGTGGCATGGAACATAAGAAATTATCGATACGTCGGAGACGTATCATGCACCGCTAGGTGACCCTCCTGCAGAAACTGAAACCGATGAAGTAAAAGTTGTTTACGAGACTCGGAAAACTCGGTACTCTCAAGTTCAGTGTGCCATCCTGTGCAGTCTGGAATCCGATCTTCAAAAACGTTTTGAGCACCACGATCCTCATGAGTTGATGAATGAGCTGAAAGCTATTTTTGAGACTCATGCGGCCGTGGAATGCTATGAAGCATCGAAACATTTCTTCAGCTGTATGATGGAAGAAGGCAGCTCCGTTAGTGAGCACATGCTCGCCATGACCGGGCATGCGAAGAAACTCAGTGACTTGGGAATAGTGATTCCTAACAGACTGGGGATTAATCGTGTCCTTCAATCACTGCCACCAAGTTACAAGAACTTTGTGATGAACTACAATATGCAGAACATGAACAAGGAGTTACCTGAACTCTTTGGCATGCTAAAAGCTGCTGAGATTGAGATCAAGAAAGAGCACCAAGTGTTGATGGTCAATAAGACCACCAGTTTCAAGAAACAGGGCAAGTCTAAGGGAAAATTCAAGAAGGGTGGCAAGAAAGCTGCCACGCCTCCTATGAAACCTAAGAACGGCCCTAAGCCTGATGCTGAGTGCTATTACTGCAAGGAGAAGGGACACTGGAAGCATAATTGCTCCAAGTATCTGGCTGATCTGAAGAACGGCCTTGTCAAGAAGAAGAAAGAAGGTATATCTGATATACATGTTATAGATGTTTATCTCACTGGTTCTCGTTCTAGTACCTGGGTATTTGATACTGGTTCGGTTGCTCATATATGTAACTCGAAACAGGAACTAAAGAATAAACGAAAACTACTGAAAGATGAAGTGACGATGCGCATTGGAAACGGATCCAAGATCAATGTGATCGTTGTCGGCACACTTCCTCTACATCTACCTTCGGGATTAGTTTTAAGCCTAAATAATTGTTATTTTGTACCCGCGTTGAGCATGAACATTATATCTGGATCTTGTTTAATGCAAGACGGTTATTCATTCAAGTCTGAGAATAATGGTTGTTCTATTTTTATGAATAATATCTTTTATGGTCGAGCACCACAAAAGAATGGCTTATTTCTATTAGATCTCGATAGTAGTGATACGCATATACATAACATTGATGCTAAGCGAATTAAATTGAATGATAATTCTACTTATATGTGGCACTGTCGTCTTGGTCATATTGGAGTGAAACGCATGAAGAAACTCCATACTGATGGATTACTTGAATCACTTGACTTTGAGTCACTTGATAGATGCGAAGCATGTCTAATGGGTAAAATGACTAAGACTCCATTTTCTGGTATGATGGAGCGAGCTACTGACTTATTGGAAATCATACATACCGATGTGTGCGGACCAATGAGTGTAGCATCGCGCGGTGGTTATCGTTATGTTCTAACCTTCACAGATGATCTGAGTAGATATGGGTATATCTATTTCATGAAACATAAATCCGAAACTTTCGAGAAGTTTAAGGAATTTCAAAGTGAAGTAGAAAATCAACGTAACAAGAAGATTAAATTTCTACGATCTGATCGTGGAGGTGAATATCTGAGTTATGAGTTTGGCATGCATTTAAAGAAATGCGGAATACTTTCACAATTGACACCGCCGGGAACACCACAACGAAACGGTGTGTCCGAACGTCGTAATCGAACTCTCTTAGATATGGTTCGTTCTATGATGTCTCTTACTGATTTGCCGTTATCATTTTGGAGTTATGCATTAGAGACAGCCGCATTCACTTTAAATAGAGCACCATCAAAATCCGTAGAAACGACACCGTATGAATTATGGTTTAATAAGAAACCTAAGCTGTCGTTCCTTAAAGTTTGGGGTTGCGAAGCCTATGTAAAGAAGTTACAACCGGACAAGCTAGAACCCAAAGCGGAGAAATGCGTCTTCATAGGATACCCTAAGGAAACTATAGGGTACACTTTCTATCACAGATCCGAAGGCAAAATCTTTGTTGCTAAGAACGGAACCTTTCTTGAGAAAGAATTTCTCACTAAAGAAGTGACTGGAAGAAAAGTAGAACTCGATGAGATTGATGAATCTATACTCGTTGATCAGAGTAGCGCAGTACCGGAAGTTGTACCTGTACCGCCTACACCGGCAACAGAGGAAGCTAATGATAATGATCATGAAACTTCGAACGAGGAAACTACTGAACCTCGCAGATCGACAAGGGAACGTGCCACTCCTGATTGGTATGATCCTTGTCTAAATGTCATGATTGTGGATAACAATGATGAGGACCCTGCGACGTATGAAGAAGCAATGATGAGCCTAGATTCCAACAAATGGCAAGAAGCCATGAAATCCGAAATGGGATCCATGTATGATAACAAAGTATGGACTTTGGTAGACTTACCTGATAGCCGAAAGGCTGTCGAGAATAAATGGATCTTCAAGAGAAAAACAGATGCTGATGGTAATATTACTGTCTATAAAGCTCGACTTGTCGCAAAGGGTTTCCGACAAATTCAAGGAGTTGACTACGATGAGACTTTCTCACCTGTAGCGAAGCTAAAATCTGTGAGGATTTTGTTAGCAATAGCTGCATTTTTCGATTATGAGATTTGGCAGATGGATGTCAAAACGGCGTTCCTTAATGGAGACATTGAGGAAGAGTTGTATATGGTACAACCCAAAGGTTTTGTCGATCCTAAAAATGCTGACAAAGTATGCAAACTTCAGCGTTCAATCTATGGACTGAAGCAAGCATCAAGAAGTTGGAACCGACGCTTTGATAAGGTGATCAAAGACTTCGGGTTTATACAGTGTCATGGAGAGGCCTGTATTTACAAGAAAGTGAGTGGGAGCTCTGTAGCATTCCTGATATTATATGTAGATGACATATTATTGATCGGGAATGATATAGAACTATTAAGCAGTGTAAAGGGTTATTTGAATAATAGTTTTTCAATGAAAGACCTTGGTGAAGCATCGTATATATTAGGCATCAAGATTTATAGAGATAGATCAAGACGCCTAATAGGGCTATCACAGAGTACATATCTGGACAAGATTCTAAAGAAGTTTAGAATGGACGAAAGTAAGAAAGGGTTCTTACCTATGTTACCAGGCAAGGTCTTGAGTAAGACTCAAGGACCGGCTACGGCAGAAGAAAGAGAAAGGATGAGTAACATCCCCTATGCCTCGGCAGTAGGATCTATCATGTATGCCATGCTATGTACTAGACCGGATATAGCACATGCTGTTAGTTTGACTAGCAGATATCAAAGTGATCCAGGAATGGAACACTGGACAGCGGTCAAGAATATCCTGAAGTACTTGAAAAGAACTAAGGATATGTTTCTTTGTTATGGAGGTGACCAAGAGCTCGTTGTAAGTGGTTACACCGATGCAAGTTGGAACACTGATCCTGATGACTCTAAGTCACAATCTGGGTACGTGTTTATATTGAATGGTGCTGCAGTAAGCTGGGCAAGCTCGAAGCAGTGCACGGTGGCGAAGTCTTCAACAGAATCGGAGTACATAGCGGCTTCAGAGGCTTCATCAGAAGCGGTATGGATGAAGAGGTTCATTGTAGAGCTCGGTGTGGTTCCTAGTGCATTGGACCCATTAATCATTTACTGTGATAACATGGGTGCCATCGCCAATGCACAAGAGCCAAGGTCACACAAGAGGCTGAAGCATATCAAGCTGCGTTACCACTCGATTCGCGAGTACATCGAAGATGGAGAAGTAAAGATTTGCAAAGTACACACTGATCTGAATGTAGCAGATCCGTTGACTAAAGCTCTCCCTAGGGCAAAGCATGACCAACACCAGAATGCCATGGGTGTTAGGTATATTACAATGTAATCTAGATTATTGACTCTAGTGCAAGTGGGAGACTGAAGGAGATATGCCCTAGAGGCAATAATAAAGTGGTTATTATTTATATCTTTATGTTTATGATAAATGTTTATATGTCATGCTATAATTGTATTAACCGAAACATTAGTACATGTGTGATATGTAAACAACAAAGAGTCCCTAGTATGCCTCTTAACTAGCTTGTTGATTAATGAATGATTAGTTTCATAATCATGAACATTGGATGTTATTAATAACAAGGTTATATCATTATATGAATGATGTAATGGACACACCCAATTAAGCGTAGCATAAGATCTCGTCATTAAGTTATTTGCTATAAGCTTTCGATACATAGTTACCTAGTCCTTATGACCATGAGATCATGTAAATCACTTATACCGGAAAGGTACTTTGATTACACCAAACGCCACTGCGTAAATGGGTGGTTATAAAGGTGGGATTAAGTATCCGGAAAGTATGAGTTGAAGCATATGGATCAACAGTGGGATTTGTCCATCCCGATGACGGATAGATATACTCTGGGCCCTCTCGGTGGAATGTCGTCTAATGTCTTGCAAGCATATGAATGAGTTCATAAGAGACCACATACCACGGTACGAGTAAAGAGTACTTGTCAGGAGACGAGGTTGAACAAGGTATAGAGTGATACCGAAGATCAAACCTCGGACAAGTAAAATATCGTGTGACAAAGGGAATTGGTATTGTATGTGAATGGTTCATTCGATCACTAAAGTCATCGTTGAATATGTGGGAGCCATTATGGATCTCCAGATCCCGCTATTGGTTATTGGTCGGAGTGAGTACTCAACCATGTCCGCATAGTTCACGAACCGTAGGGTGACACACTTAAAGTTGGATGTTGAAATGGTAGAACTTGAATATGGAATGGAGTTCGAATATTTGTTCGGAGTCCCGGATGAGATCCCGGACATCACGAGGAGTTCCGGAATGGTCCGGAGAATAAGATTCATATATAGGATGTCATTTTATGTGAATTAAAATGATGCGGAAGGTTCTATGGAAGGTTCTAGAAGGTTCTAGAAAAGTCCGGAAGAAACCACCAAGGAAGGTGGAGTCCCGGAGGGACTCCACCTCCATGGCCGGCCAACCCTAGAGGGGGAGGAGTCCCAAGTGGACTCCCCAAAGGGGGCCGGCCACCCCCTCCATGGAAGGTGGAACTCCCACCTCTAGTGGGAGTCCTAGCTTGGGTAGGTTTCCCTATCATATGGAAGGTTTTGGGTTCGGGTCTTATTCGGAGACTTGTAGTCCAACCCTTGGGGCTTCCACCTATATAATGAGGGACAAGGGGAGGGGGCCGGCCACCCCAAGACCACCACCTGGCCGCACCCCCAAGTGGCCGGCCACCCCTCCCAAACCCTAGCCACCCCTCTCCTCCATAGCTCCCGCGTGCTTAAGCGAAGCTCCGCCGGAGTTCTCCACCGCCACCGACACCACGCCGTCGTGCTGTCGGATTCAAGAGGAGCTACTACTTCCGCTGCCCGCTGGAACGGGAGGTGGACGTCATCAACGACCGTGTGACCGAGTACGGAGGTGCTGCCCGTTCGTGGCGCCGGTGATCAAGATCTTCTACGCGCTTTTGCAAGCGGCAAGTGAACGTCTACCGCAGCAACAAGAGCCTCATCTTGTAGGCTTTGGAATCTCTTCAAGGGTGAGACTCGATAATCCCCTCGTTGCTACCGTCTTCTAGATTGCATCTTGGCTTGGATTGCGTGTTCGCGGTAGGAAAATTTTTGTTTTCTATGCAACGTTATCCTACAAATCGATCGTCTCAGCATTACTGCACACGAAAACAGAGAGAAGCAGAAACGATCGCCGGTCGGAATTTGCATCAGACCATGCGGCCTTTTCACCAATTGAAAGGACACGGATGTCGCCTAGAGGGGGGGTGAATAGGCGATTTAAAACTTTTACGAGATGGGCTTAACAAATGCGGAATAAAACTAGCGTTTACTTTGTCAAGCCCAAAGCCTATATACTATTGTTCACCTATGTGCACCAACAACTTATTCTAAGCAATACAAGCAACTATGTGATAGCAAGATATACAAACTTATGCTAAGCAATACAAGCAACTATGTGATAGCAAGATATATAACTTCAAGCACGATGGCTATCACAAGGTAAAGTGCATAAGTAAAGAGCTCGGGTATAGAGATAACCGAGGCACGCGGGAGACGATGATTTATCCCGGAGTTCACACTCTTGCGAGTGCTAATCTCCGGTGGAGAGGTGCGGTTGCTTAGTGCTCCCGAACGCCACAAGAGGCTCACCTTGAGGTGTGGTTGCTCGATGCACACCAACGCCACAAAGGCCTCACCCCAAGATGCGGTACTCACACCACAAACCGAACGCCACGAAGGCGCCTCACCTAAATCTCCGGTGACCCTCGCCACAAAGGCCTAGGTCACGGTTCCACTAAGGGATTTCCTTCGAGGCGGAAACCGGGCCTTACACAAAGATTGGGGCACACATCCACAACTTAATTGGAGGCTCCCAACAAATCGCCACAAAGGCGTAGAATCCGTCTAGGGTTCCAAGAACCCAAGAGTAACAACCTTCTTGCTTTCACCACCACGAATCACCGTGGAGAACTCAAACCGATGCACCAAATGCAATGGCAAGAACACCACAAATCCTTCTCTCTCAAATTCCAACAAAGCTACAAAAGCTATTGGGGGAATAAGAGAGGAAGAACAAAGAGGAGAACACAAAATCCTCCAAGATCAAGATCTAGTGGGTTCCCCTCACAAAGAGAGGGATTTGATTGGTGAAGATGTAGATCTAGATCTCCTCTCTCTTTTCCCTCAAGAATATGCAAGAATCATGGGAGGAATCAAGAACTAGGGCAAGCTTTGAAGGACAACAATGGAGGGGAGAGAGAGAGAGTGAACCAACCAGCCCAAGGAGGAAGAAGGGGGTCTTATATACCCCCTCCCAACGAAATATGACCGTTTGGGACCTCCCAGGCCGGAAAATCCGCCCCCGGGCCGGATAATCCGCCCCCCGAAAATCGCCCCTGGCTCGGGCCGGATATTTGGCCGGATATTGTCCATGTTTTGTCCTTCGGGCCGGATTATCCGCCCCCCAGAAAACTGCAGAATCACCAAAACTAAAACGGGCATAACTTTAGCATCCGGACTCCGATTTTGATGATCTTGGGCTTGTTTTGAAGCTAGGAACAAGCTCTACAAGATCATGCAGGAAACCATCATAGTCCAACAAGGGAGGATAGAAACAAATGATGAAAGGTTTGACCTATCTAAAAAAGACATACCGGTAAAACATCCAATCTTGAAAATGCAACAAGTTGCCCATGCAAAAACCATTCTCAATGAACTAGAGCTTGTCATGAGAATAAGCACAAGCTCTAAAACATCACATGGATAAGATCCAAATAAAACCAAGAAAGATGATGAACCAAACTCGAAAACGCAACAAGTGATCTATGCGAAATCCGTTTTCGATGAACTAGAGCTTGTCATGAGAATAAGCACAAGCTCTAAAACATCACATGGATAAGGTCCAAATAACAACCAAGAAAGATGATGCAAGGATGCAAAGGTTTGAGCTCTCTCCGAACGATACGATCGAGTTACTCACTCGAGAGCCCTCTTGATAGTACGGCAACTAAACTATAAACCGGTCTCCAACTACACTATGAGACCGGTGAGAAAGAAACCCTATCAAGAGCAAACCTTATACTTTCGCATTCCACTTGAGCTCGATGACGACGATCTTGACCTCAACAAGATGGAACGCCTTTCTTGCTTGTGTTTGCTTGACGAAGTCTTGTGGATTGCTCCCCCATAATCCACCATGGGAGAGCTTCTTCTTCGGCGCATCTTCACATAACCATGACCACCATGTGGATTGCTCCCCCATAATCCACCATGGGATAGCTTCTTCTTCGGCGCATCTTCACATATCCATGATCACCATATGGATGGCAAGACTCAAGCAAAGGACCTCTTCGAGATGGCTCATCTTGAACTTGCACTTCATTTCTTCATTCTTCATCATGTTGATGTCTTGAAGTAACTCTAGGGCTCACTTCATCTTCATCTTCAAGACATACTTGACACTTGATATACTTCATCAATTTCTTCTTATTGGAACCTAATACAAACATGTTGATGTCTTGAAGTAACTTGAGGGCTCACTTCATCTTCATCTTCAAGACATACTTGACACTTGATATCCTTCATCAATTTCTTCTTATTGCAACCTTGAAGCCAACAAATGGTTCAAGAATTGCCTATGGACAACTCCTACAAATATAACTCAATGCAAACATTAGTCCATAGGGATTGTCATTAATTACCAAAACCACACATGGGGGCTCCATGCACTTTCAATCTCCCCCATTTTGGTAATTGATGACAATCTCTTTGAGAGGGTTTATATAAGGAATTTAAGTAACAAATAAGTTGAATATATAGAGCAAACTCCCCCATAATATATGCATGTGTGAATGATCTTGACTTTCATTGCATATATTGGCATTCAAAGCCTAGTGGAGTTTCCTCTAAATATTCAACTATGCAAAGCAACAAGATGCAATGCAATAAAGGCACATGCTTAAGCACAAAGCAAAGACATAACCAAATTCCCTTAAACCCTCCAAACTTCTCCCCCATTGGCACCAATTGCCGAAATGGGTGAAAAATTTAGAAGGCCAATATAGTGAGAGATCCTCCATAGCGTGTGCATTTCTCATAATTTGAGTGGAATCAAATGCACATATCCAATTACGAATATTCGGAAGGAGTCACACCATAGATAGGATCAAAGATTGCAAAAAGATAACAACGTCAAGAAGCTTCAACAAATGAAGCAAGCAACCAAATGAACCACAAAGAAGATACCAAAAGAAAGAAAGATATTATGATAAGATCAAGAAGATTGCTCTAACTAATATGAGGAAGCTCCCCAAGGTTTGTGCACAAAACAAGACAATTTGCATTGGAGTATAAAGTGCACAAACATGGAATCATCACTCCCATAATATCATTCAAAACAAAAGATACCAAGTGAATCAAACTCTAATGATCACCACAAAATAGTGCCTTAAATAGAATGAGGAAGCTCCCCAAGGTACATGCATAAATTAAAATGTTGCATTTGAATACAATATGCATAACATGGAATCCTTACTCCCTCATTACCATTTAAAACACAAACATTTGCAATAGATCATAGATAGAAAATTAAGCTTAACACTTGCAACAAACAAATGGTTGAGCAACAAGTAGGAGGCACCATAATAAAAGGCTCAACCAAGAGGATATGTGAAAGGCATGATAAAGCATATTATAAGACTATTGCAAGGATGAGCAAAAAGCATCATCATAGTCTTCAATGAATTATATTGCTTAGCATGACCAATCAACATGCAATAAATAAATAAGATATCAAAAGGAGATGTATCATCTCTTATGTGTATAAGTTTCTCTAAGTGAGCAATATCACAAAGATATTTATCCACAAAGAAACATGCACACATAAAATAGATACACAAGAAAAATAGTATGATATCCAAGACGAAGTCATGCAATATACCAATAAGAATTTTTGCTTAATAGCATGGCCAAAGGCTCAATTTTATCTTATTGTACATTCATGAACTTCAACCACAAACAACTAAAATACATCACAAATATCAACAAGGGATAGAAGATAGTTGGGATGCATTTGAGAAAGGCAACAAGTATCACAAACGGGGATACCAAAAGAAGTAACTAAATTTGCACTTTCATCTATATTGCACATGTGAGAGCCTTGAGGAATTGATATGCAACAAAATTGCTAGATAGGCATAGTTGGGGTGGATGAATCATGAGCATGATTTAAAATACTTCCCAACAAATGCACTCATCTCAAATTACTCTCATTCACAATAAAGAGGTTTCATTAAGACTTTTGCAAGAAGCACAACATTTGCAAATCAATAGATTCATGCCAAGATGCAACCATAAGGTTGGATACAACAAAAGTATGCATGAGAAGATACTTGTTACCAAGATAGCATTGGTGTGGATGTAGTAGATATGTGTTCGTTGATCATCCTATCTTGCCTCACGTTACCATTGAGTCACCACTTCTTTCCAAGAGTGAGACAAGCATTCAATGCATATCCATTGTACCTAACACAAAGGTAAGTACAAAATGGTCCCCAAACTAATTGGGTCCGAAGTAGTTAGACACACTACAACATATAGGACAAACTCCACAATTCTATGTGCATATAGATATGAAATTGAATTTCATGCACATCTTAGTCAAATTAGGATTTGATGGAGTTTACCCTATATATTGGATCAAAGAAAGTGACACATGCCATAAGATATACATATATTAAATATGCATGCACAATACTTTCAAGAACCAAAGGAAGATACAATTTGGACAAAACACCAAATAAACCAAGAGACAATGGTTGTCCAAATTATATCAAAGAATCAAATCAACACAAGATTGACTCCAAAGACTTATCTCATTATAAGAAGCTAATTAAACCTAAGCACAAAGGAATGAGATAACCAACTCCCAAGAGAGCAAGGTTCCAACAAATAAACCAAACCCTCGACATTTTTTATGATGGCACAAAGTACCAAAAAGAAAATTTTATGTCTCCCAAAACCCAATTTTTGATAAAGATCAAGAGATGTTAAGCATTCTAATAATATAGAAGAGCTCCCCCAAGTTTGGTGCATTATCAAGGATTTTTTATATGAATACAAAATGCACAAAACTAGGATCATCACGCTACCTATATCTTCTAACAATGCTAAGAAAGTTTGAATAGACAACTTAGATCCATAAGATGCAAGGAAGACACATGGGAGTCAAAGCACAACAAATTCATGGCAATAAATAAGGCAAAATAAATACAAGAGCCAATGTAGATATGATCAATAAATATCTACCTCATAATTGATTACCAATTGTCCTAGGACAAGAGGTATTAGGAAATATTTCCCGGTGGTAGTTTGTAAGTATACATAAGATCATATTTACAACGAACAAAGCATATGGTAAAAGATAAGAGTTAACCATCATGCAAAGATAGTTTCTTGATAGCTTCATTTAGTCATACCAACATGCAAGGCAATTAATAGTATTCATACCAACATGCAAAGCAATTAATAGTATTCATACCAACATGCAAAGCAATTAATAGTATTCATACCAACATGCAAAGCAATTAATAGTATGACTTGAAGCACATGGTTTTCCAAAAAGGTATTGAGGGACACGTTGTGAAAAACCATGCCAAGAAGAACTTTCACAAATAAGATCCACAAAGATATTAGCAATGAAGCCATTTAAGCAAATTGGAGCTTGTTTGAGCAAACATGCCACATAGGAGAGAGATAATTTACGGTATCAATTCTATGTGACACAACCTCAAATGTTCACATTTTCTAGGCTTGTAATATGCACAAAGCTTATTACTCCCCCATAATGTGATAAGGAATTTATTTTCACAAGAGGCAAATAAGATCCAACTAGAGATATTAATGGACATTGGAATTTGAATTTCTCATGAAGATGACATACCACATAGAGACTAGATAATCTTGCAATATCAATTCTAAGTGATATTCCTCATGTACACACATTGTTAGGATCATGAAATTCCCAAAGGAATATCACTCCCCCAAAATGGGATAGTCCATTAATCGCTCATAAGAGCCATATAAGATACAACAAGATGCAAAGTGGCTCCAACACAAACACAAGTACATGGTGTGCAACCCAACATACATAGACTTGATTTCTCAAGAAAAGCAAGTAGGAAGCACAACATATACAAACACATGCTAGGAACAAAACTAACACATGCAAAGGGGCGAGTAACTTTCAATATAAATGAGTTGAGAACATGTTACCGCAAGGAGGAACATTGGATATATGATAGTAGCAAGATAATCAAAAGACTTGGCTTGAGATAATATAAATGATGAAGATCCCTTAATTCTTCATGATGTAGCCAAGTCTCCAATGCCCTCCAACAAGCACCTATTGATCAAATTTTGGATTGTTGGTCCCCAACTAAGTTGGGTCCTAAGAGGTTAGTCACAATAGGCTTGGCAACCCAAATGGTTCTTTTCTTGACACCACTTTGAGCACCAACAAATTTGGCAAACACATTGCCACCCTCATCCTTACGAAGAGAATAAACATCATCAATGGTGATAGAGTTGGATGAGGTACCAATAGTGCACAAGGAGGAGATGTGGCCCTTCTCACGGCATATGTAGCAAGTTCTTTTCTTCTCCTTCTTCTCACTAGGTTTCTCCACAATGGGAGCATTGGCTTGTTTCTTCTTGGGAAGTGGCATTTCTTCAACTTGAGGTTGAATATGAGTTTGAGCTTGGGGCCGCTTCCCTTTTTGCTTCTTCTTCAAAGGGCAAGATCTAACATGGTGCCCTTCAATATTGCACTTGAAGCAAACAATCTTGGCCGGGTCTTTGACTTGTACTTGGCCCTTCTTCTTGTTGTTGTTCATGGACTTGTTCTTGTTGTTGGATTTGAAACCAAGTCCACTCTTGTCATTGGGGGATTGTTGCATACTCAACATCGTGTCAAGTTTGCATTTCCCTTCATGACCCTTTACCAAGTCATTCTTCAAAGAAGTGACTTGGGCCTTGAGCTCTTTGATTTCCTCTACATGGTTAGTAACAACACAAGCACTAGAGGAAGTAGAATCTTCATTGTTAGAGCAACAAGGCAAGGAAGATAATTCATCACAAGATTTAGCAATATTATGAGTGGATGAATTACTAGGACTAGCACATGGAAATATAGCATTTTGAGTAGTAGTGCTAGTATCCACATGAGGCTCACAAGGTGTTGCCTTAAATATGATAGCCTCATGAGCTAACTTTAGCCTATCATGAGAGGCTAGAAGATCCTCATGGGAGCGAGAAAGCTTTCCATGACTTTCTTCCAATTTCCCATAATTGCAAGTTAGCAACTCAAGTTGAGCCCTTAGCTCAACATTCTCCTTCAAGATAGATGCTTCACAAGAAGTAGAGTTAGTAGCACAAGCATCAATATTAGTAGTAATAGAAGAAGGCAAGTTGGCATGCTCTTTTAGATAAGAAGCTTTAAGTTGCTCATGCGACTCGGTGAGTTTGGCGAGCGCACTCTCAATGACCCTTGAGCCCTTTTTGAGTTGCTCAAAATCCTCAAGGAGTTTAGCATTAACAAACACAAGCTTATCATTTTTTAGCTTTAGTTCATTTGCCATCTCAAGAGCTCTATCATGGTTTTCCTTTTCTCTAGACAATTCTAGAGCAAAGGTCTCCTCAAGAGCTTCCTTGATGGTTTGTTCTTCTTCAAGTTCATTTTTTAATGATGCTACATCATCGGCATACTCTCGTTCAAGAGCACCCTTTTTATCAATGGTGTTCTCATGCATCCAAATAAGTTTTTGGCTCTCAATAGCGGTAGTCAAGATTTCAAAGAAGTGAGTGCTAGCAATTTTATCTTTGCAAATAACCTTGAATACGCTCTTACCCTTATCGCGTAGAGAGACAACCCAATCCTCTTCTTCATATTCATCCTCATCCTTATCACCACGAGACATATTGGGTTCCATGGTAGGAGGTACCGTGGAACCCTTGGCCATAAGGCATATATGAGGACCGTGAGATAAAGAGGAGGAGTTACTTGAGGCTCCTTTCAAGATCTTGTCTTGACCAATAGAATCTTTGGTTTCCTCTACATTGTTAGACACACAACAACTAGAGGAAATAGAAGCATTTTTATCATGGCCACAAGACAATGCAAGCATATCATCATTAGATTTATTCAAGCAACTTACACATGATATGCAAGGACTATCAACACAAGCATGTAAATCATTTCTAGTGCTAGATGTGTTTAAGTCCGAAGATGAAGCATTGCAATGAGATAGAGATGACGAATCATCAATAGTAAGCTCAATATCAACATTGCAATTTTCATCACCACTCACCATATCATTACCTTGTGTCTTACCACACTTTGGTGAAGTGGAAGAAGATGAGAACTCATCACGGCCGGAAGTGGAAGCAATACAATCATCCTCAATAATCTTGGACACATCATATTTATCTTGAAGCTTTGTCCATAATTCATGAGCGCTCCCAAAAGGCATGATTGAAGAAGTAACTACATTGCTCACAACAATGGAAAACACATGAGAAGCAAGAGCATCGAGACAAGAGTTTTTCTCCTCCTCAAGAGATAAATTTTGAGGATCCTTAGGAGAAGAAAAACCCATGTCAAGAAATCGCTCCATGTCCGGGGACATACGCCGCAAAATATTAAGCACATAAATTTTCCATAGATCATAATTTGTGCCATCAAATATAAACAAGTTATTGTGCGCTAATCCCCTAGCCGACATCTTTACTCTCAAGGCGGTGAAGCCTAAGAATGAGAGACCTTGCTCTGATACCAATTGAAAGGACACGGATGTCGCCTAGAGGGGGGGTGAATAGGCGATTTAAAACTTTTACGAGATGGGCTTAACAAATGCGGAATAAAACTAGCGTTTACTTTGTCAAGCCCAAAGCCTATATACTATTGTTCACCTATGTGCACCAACAACTTATTCTAAGCAATACAAGCAACTATGTGATAGCAAGATATACAAACTTATGCTAAGCAATACAAGCAACTATGTGATAGCGAGATATATAACTTCAAGCACGATGGCTATCACAAGGTAAAGTGCATAAGTAAAGAGCTCGGGTATAGAGATAACCGAGGCACGCGGGAGACGATGATTTATCCCGGAGTTCACACTCTTGCGAGTGCTAATCTCCGGTGGAGAGGTGCGGTTGCTTAGTGCTCCCGAACGCCACAAGAGGCTCACCTTGAGGTGTGGTTGCTCGATGCACACCAATGCCACAAAGGCCTCACCCCAAGATGCGGTACTCACACCACAAACCGAACGCCACGAAGGCGCCTCACCTAAATCTCCGGTGACCCTCGCCACAAAGGCCTAGGTCACGGTTCCACTAAGGGATTTCCTTCGAGGCGGAAACCGGGCCTTACACAAAGATTGGGGCACACATCCACAACTTAATTGGAGGCTCCCAACAAATCGCCACAAAGGCGTAGAATCCGTCTAGGGTTCCAAGAACCCAAGAGTAACAACCTTCTTGCTTTCACCACCACGAATCACCGTGGAGAACTCAAACCGATGCACCAAATGCAATGGCAAGAACACCACAAAGATGCTCAAATCCTTCTCTCTCAAATTCCAACAAAGCTACAAAAGCTATTGGGGGAATAAGAGAGGAAGAACAAAGAGGAGAACACAAAATCCTCCAAGATCAAGATCTAGTGGGTTCCCCTCACAAAGAGAGGGATTTGATTGGTGAAGATGTAGATCTAGATCTCCTCTCTCTTTTCCCTCAAGAATATGCAAGAATCATGGGAGGAATCAAGAACTAGGGCAAGCTTTGAAGGACAACAATGGAGGGGAGAGAGAGAGTGAACCAACCAGCCCAAGGAGGAAGAAGGGGGTCTTATATACCCCCTCCCAACGAAATATGACCGTTTGGGACCTCCCAGGCCGGAAAATCCGCCCCCGGGCCGGATAATCCGGCCCCCGAAAATCGCCCCTGGCTCGGGCCGGATATTTGGCCGGATATTGTCCATGTTTTGTCCTTCGGGCCGGATTATCCGCCCCCCAGAAAACTGCAGAATCACCAAAACTAAAACGGGCATAACTTTAGCATCCGGACTCCGATTTTGATGATCTTGGGCTTGTTTTGAAGCTAGGAACAAGCTCTACAAGATCATGCAGGAAACCATCATAGTCCAACAAGGGAGGATAGAAACAAATGATGAAAGGTTTGACCTATCTAAAAAAGACATACCGGTAAAACATCCAATCTTGAAAATGCAACAAGTTGCCCATGCAAAAACCATTCTCAATGAACTAGAGCTTGTCATGAGAATAAGCACAAGCTCTAAAACATCACATGGATAAGATCCAAATAAAACCAAGAAAGATGATGAACCAAACTCGAAAACGCAACAAGTGATCTATGCGAAATCCGTTTTCGATGAACTAGAGCTTGTCATGAGAATAAGCACAAGCTCTAAAACATCACATGGATAAGGTCCAAATAACAACCAAGAAAGATGATGCAAGGATGCAAAGGTTTGAGCTCTCTCCGAACGATACGATCGAGTTACTCACTCGAGAGCCCTCTTGATAGTACGGCAACTAAACTATAAACCGGTCTCCAACTACACTATGAGACCGGTGAGAAAGAAACCCTATCAAGAGCAAACCTTATACTTTCGCATTCCACTTGAGCTCGATGACGACGATCTTGACCTCAACAAGATGGAACGCCTTTCTTGCTTGTGTTTGCTTGACGAAGTCTTGTGGATTGCTCCCCCATAATCCACCATGGGAGAGCTTCTTCTTCGGCGCATCTTCACATAACCATGACCACCATGTGGATTGCTCCCCCATAATCCACCATGGGATAGCTTCTTCTTCGGCGCATCTTCACATATCCATGATCACCATATGGATGGCAAGACTCAAGCAAAGGACCTCTTCGAGATGGCTCATCTTGAACTTGCACTTCATTTCTTCATTCTTCATCATGTTGATGTCTTGAAGTAACTCTAGGGCTCACTTCATCTTCATCTTCAAGACATACTTGACACTTGATATACTTCATCAATTTCTTCTTATTGGAACCTAATACAAACATGTTGATGTCTTGAAGTAACTTGAGGGCTCACTTCATCTTCATCTTCAAGACATACTTGACACTTGATATCCTTCATCAATTTCTTCTTATTGCAACCTTGAAGCCAACAAATGGTTCAAGAATTGCCTATGGACAACTCCTACAAATATAACTCAATGCAAACATTAGTCCATAGGGATTGTCATTAATTACCAAACCACACATGGGGGCTCCATGCACTGCCACATCTCTCTCCCTATATAGCCCGCCTTTCGGCCTCTCTTCACCCGCGCCCCGGCCGGCCCTCATGGAACCCGAAATGGTCAAGCTCGCGCGCGCCCTCGACTTCCCTCGATCTGAAGTCTACTACGATGTCACGGAGAAGATGAATTTCAAGATCACGTACACCCTCCGTGCAAAGAGGGTGGAGAGGTGGATCCGCGCCGTCAAGAGGGATTTCCTCGACGCCGCGGAAATCAAGGTTAGCTTTTCCATGGCTTTTGTTATCAAAGATGTAGCAAAGAAGTATTTTCTTAGAAGGTGCTTAAAATTTAGAGATATCATAAAGCATCCAAAATTCCACCGTCCTGCAACTCTCAATCGCGCAACACACTCTGGTCTTCCATATTGTGCATGCTAATGAAGTGCCACAACTGCTCATCGATTTCCTTGCGGACAAGAACATCAGATTCTGTGGCGCGGCAATCCACAATGATGTGGATATGTTGCGGACCTCTGAGTGTGTCGTCTATGATCAACCTCCAATGGATCATCGGAGCCGTCCCAGACTCCGAGTTTGTATGATTTGGCAAATCATTATATTGGGACGGGTCTCGAGCAGAAGAAGAAGTTTAATTATAAGAAGAACAAGCCGCCGAAGACCGCCAAGGAATTAGAAGAAGAGGCACTGATTTTTGGATGGGGCGATTTTCCCTTGAGCCATAAGCAACTGCAGTATGCCGCTCTCGACGCTCGCCTCGGTTTCGAACTAGGTAGGAGGCATTTCCGGGCACTTGACTACAATAGCCATATGGATCGCCTCGAACTTAATATTTATGAGTAGATGCATGGTGGTGTGGCCTGTGGTGTCGTGTGTGCCTTCTATGTATGAACATATGAATCGTCGCGATCAATATATTATACTGTCATTTAAATTCCTCACATTTTTCTAATGATAATGGACATATTATTTGTCCAAATACGATTTAAATATTTAAAGAATATTATATGAATAATACATATATTATTTGATAATAATAATAATAATAAATGAATAAATTATTTTATATTCAAATTCCTCCCATTTTCTAATAGTTATGCATATATTATTTGTCCACTTGCGGTTTAAAGATTTAAAGATATTAAATATTTCGCCATATTATATGAATAATGCATATATTATTTGATAATAATAATAATAATAATAAAAAATGAATAAAAATAAAATTATTCCATATTCAAATTCCTCACACTTTTTTAATAGTTATGCATATATTATTTGTCCACTTGCGGTTTAAAGATTGAAAGATATTAATTATTTGGCCATATTATATGAATAATGCATATATTATTTGATAATATTAATAAAATAATAAAAATAAAATTAATCCATATTCAAATTCCTCACATTTTTCTAATAGTTATGCATATATTATTTATCCACTTGCGGTTTAAAGATTGAAAGATATTAATTATTTGGCATGCTATATTATTATCTTATGGTAGTATTTACAACAAGGTACAACCACATTCGCGGGAGCACAGCAGGAAAGAACCGAGAAGTTAAGCGTCTTTGGTGGAAGTAGTGTGGATAGGTGATCGATCGGTAAGTGACCAAGTCTAGAATTTGAGTATAGGTTATGTGTAATTAGTGTTAACAATGGTTCAAGTGAGAGAGCAAAGAAAAAATGAAAATGAAAAAATTGAAAAATGAAAGAAGAAAAAAAACCTTTTGTCGGTTGGTTACGGGCCGGGACGCAAGATACTCAGCAAACACGCGCCAGCAGCCACGTGGCAGTGGATTTTATGTCTTGCACGATAAGCAGGCAAAAGGTGGGCCTTTTGTCCCAAACCACCCCTTATCCTAGGGTGGCCGGCAGGAACAAAAAGTCTCTTGAAGACATCTCAGAAGTAGTGGTAACCGACAAAAAGATCTTTTTTATTTACTATCTCCAACTCAGCAATTATCACATCGTGGCATTCCTAAGATAAGACTAAGATAAAACCATTGTACATGCCCTAAATGAACAACACAACGTTGCGTACAAGTAGGATCATTGCTAAGTCCAACTTTTGCCTTGCCTCCAACTCACGTTCTGTTGAAACCAGTATTATCGACGAGTAATAAAAAAAGTGGAGGAACTGCAAATGCGTATTCCTTTTTGATCGTTTATTATTGATGGCATGGAGATTTTTTTTTTAGGGTAGAAGGTCATGGAGGTATATCAGGAGGAAAAGAACTGGTAGGGCCGAATCAGGCTATATATTTTACTTTGCGCCCTAGCGACTAGGCCCAATTAGAATCTTGAATTAAGTCTTGAACCGAATACGTAATAGATTCCGTCGAGCAGGTTACGGGAAACCCGTAGTACCGTACTGGTGCAAGAGAATAGTACCGTACTGTAATCGACTGTCGTAGATACCGGGATATATACGTACCGCTCGTCCGATCCATCGGCCGGGCGTAGTGGTGCACGCCTATGACTCCAGCTTTGGAGGGCAAGGGTTGGCATTTCCAGCGCTTCCATGAGCGGGCGACGGACATGCACGCAACATGTATCGATGTCGATGTCGAAATCATTCATTGTATATTTGTATCGTATCGGGCATGTATGCCCTTTGGGCATGCATGCGCTGTGAAGCTACTCACGGCTGTAACCCCCCACCTCTGTGCTTAGCACATTTGCCAGCTCCTTTTTTCACCGCAGTTCTGCTAGATCTGAAGCATTTTTTCTTACTCCAATTCCCAAATTTTCAACATTGGGCATTCTTCATTCCTTTACTTTCTACAAAGAATTTACTTACGTTTGTTTATCAACAAGAAATAAAAAGGTATTTTTTTTTTTGCACAAAGGAGGGGTCTAGAAGACCCCAGAGATTCATCCATTAAAGTGGCAGGTACAAATTTACAGGGAAGTCCTCAGGCATCTCTTGCACCGAAAAACCTAAATTTGAAGAAAGGCCCTCCCAAATTACAGAAAACACCCTGAGACAAAAATCGAAAAAGCAATCGGGTCCCTGGGCGCCACCACCACCATTCGCCGGCGACCTCGAGACGTTGCCGTCGAGATGCGATGCCGATATGCTCGATAGCATGCTTCCGGCGAAGCTGCTGATCCGCCGGCCGCTTCTCCTCCTCCGGGGACGAACCACTTGGCGATGGAGAGGCGACGAGCTCCGGCGAACAGAGCGAAGAAGGGCCTCCGTCTTGGAGGTTGCAGATGGGCCGCCATGCCGGCCAAAGATCGTGCCGTCGACGAGGAGCGGCGCGTGTTCCGAACAGATGAGCTTTTCCGAAGAAGCTCCATAGCACCCTGTAGGCAGGCGCTGATGAGCAGAGGTCCAGCTCGCCCTACCTCCGCCTCTCCTCTCACCACCGCGGCGAGGCAGAGAGGAAGAACAGAGCGACGCACTGGAGGCAGAGCTCCACCAGCAGAGAGGGCAGGGTCCCTCCCCAAGAGCCAAAAACAGCCAACCTTTCTCCAGCTCCTCCTCGCCACCATGGCCGGCCAGGAGCAGAGAAGAAGCAGGCCTAACAGCATCAGGAAGCCCCTCCTCCTCGCCACCATGGCCGGCCAGGAAGGCAACGCCTGAGCTGAGATCCAGGGGAGAAATAGATCCCTCAACCACCAGGTTATTGATGAAGACGCTGCTGCTCTCAACCGCTCCTCCCTCCGGCCACCGGAGCAAAGGAAGGAGAAGAAGCAGCCCTAGGAAGGCCCAGATCCGGCGGTGAAGATCTTGGCCGGCGTCTTCTCTACGGGGAGATCCCCCAAACGGCGACATCAAGTCGCAAAACAAGCAGACAAACAGCCTAAACTAATCCTAATCTACTCCGGCGCCTCACCACTACCAACTCCGGCCAGCTAGCCTGGCTGGAGTGGCCATCGACGGCCTGGTCAAGCCGTCAAGGATGGAGGTGGAGCAGAATACTGTGGAGGAAGGAGGCGAGGTGGGAGAAAATGGCAGCCTATCCACAAGAGCTTGAAATAAAGGTCTTACGCACCTGCGACATGTGGAGTCAAAACAATGCTGCAGGGAGGTTTCTATTTATAAGTCTGTTCGGTTTCCCTAATGCGGCACCCATGGGTGTTTGCAACAGAGACCTCAAAATAATGTAAACGGATAGCATCTCTAACAGAAGCACCAACCAAATTTAGGAGAAAAGTTGGAAAAGATTCCCTTTTGCTTCCCAATACGTCTAACCGAGCGCAAAAATGTTAGAGGACCAAAATTTGTGTTAATAGGCCTGCAGCAAGCCTTTATTGGCTCGGCCGTGACCGTGGAGGCAAAAAGATTTCTCCCAAAACATGTTCACACCGAGCGCCGCCTGTCCCGCGGCATTCCACTTTGCCCACCCTATTACCTCCATTGCGAGCCCGTTCCTTCCTACTGCCCCTCCTGCCCCACTCGATGAGCTCGCCGATCTGCCGTCGACCAAATTAGACGGAATTGGGCACGCGCCCTTTGATCCGCTGCCAGTGTTGGCTATTTTATTACAACGACCTCAATTGTTCGACTGTACGATGCCGCTGGAGAGTGGAGACGTGTAGCTCGACACCGCCGCGAGAGATAGGCATGGCCGGAATAGAGGCCTTAAGTCTTTTTATGGATACATCCTTGACTTCTATAAACATAAGGCCTAAGCCTAACTTTAAATTAATAAAGCCACAAACGGCAGATACAGAGTGCATACATAGCAAACACAACACATGACACGAGATAAACAAGCTAACAAAGGATAAAACTACGAGCTTCGCTTGACACGCCGTGTCCATCGTCTTCTCGAACGCCGACACCAGGAGAAGCAGGGGCAGTAGGGAGCATCATCCGCAGGCACACTGCTTGCATTTCTGCCACAAGAACGAAAGGAGGCCAGCACACGGTCTCTGACTCCGAAGAGAGGTTGGGCCTCCAAGAGCGGAGGTTTGTAGAACAGGCAACAAGTTTTCCCTTAAGTGGATCACCCAAGGTTTATGGAACTCAGGGAGGGAGAGGTCAAAGATATCCCTCTCATGCAACCCTGCAACCACAAAGCAAGAAGTCTCTTGTGTCCCAACACACCTAATAGGTGCACTAGTTCGACGAAGAGATAGTGAAATACAGGTGGTATGAATATATATGAACAGTAGCAACGGTGCCCAGAAAATAGCTTGCTGGCGTGTAATTGATGGTGGTAGTATTACGACGATAGTAACACGGTAAAACGATTAAGCAAACGGCGATAGCGATATTTAGGAACAAGGCCTGAAGTCATACTTTCACTAGTGAGACCACTCTCAACATTGATCGCATAATAAATAACTCTTTCTCATATGTGCTACATACACTCTTTTGTTGGATGATGAACACATTGCGTGGATTACACGAACCCTCAATGCCGGAGTTAACAAGCTCCACAATAATGTTCATATTTAAATAACCTTAGAGCATAATAGATCATTGCAAAATAAACCAAGAACTAACATAGTGCACACCATGTCACCATTACACTATGAAGGAGGAATAGATCACATCAATACTATCATAATGATAATTAACTCCACAATCTACAAGGGATCATGATCATAGCCTACGACAAGAACCACATGGTGCACACACTAGTCACCTTTACACCATGGAGGAATAGATTACTTTAATAACATCACATGAGTAGCACACAACTAGTAGCGATACAAAGCTCATGAATCTCAATCATGTAAAGCGACTCATGAGATCATTGTATTGAAGTATATAGGAGAGAGATTAACCACACAGCAGGTCGACCCTCGAGCCTCGAGTGGAGAACTGCTCCCTCCTCATGGGAGACGCAGCAGTGATGAAGATGGCGGTGGAGATGGCAGAGGTGTCGATGGAGAAGCCTTAGGGGCACTTCCCCGTTCGCGCGTGGAACGAGACTCACATCCCCAGGATCTTGGCCAGCGATGACGGGCGGCTACGGAAGGTTTACGTGGGTTTTAGTCCAACGTATCGGGGTTTTCGATCCGGGGCTTTATATGGCGAAGAAAGCGGCGTCGAGAGGGGAGGGTCAAAGAAGCGATCACACCATATGGCGCGCAGCCAGGGCTGGGCCGCGCGGCCTATGTGCAGGGCCAGTGCCCCCTCTGGTCCTTCTCGTGTGTTCTGGATGCTTCCGGTGAAAATAGGAACCTAGGCGTTGATTTCGTCCGATTCCGAGAATATTTCGTTACTAGGATTTCTGAAACCAAAAACAGCAACTGGCACTTCGGCATCTTGTTAATAGGTTAGTTCCAGAAAATGCACGATTATGACATAAGTGTGCATAAAACATGTAGATAACATCAATAATGTGGCATGGAACATAAAGTATCGATACGTCGGAGACGTATCGGCATCTAGCTTAGTTACGCTCGTCCCGAGCGGGTATGATAACAGAGATAATTTAAGGTGACATGCCATCATAACCTTGATCATACTGTTGTAAAGTAAGCATATGTAATGAATGCGGCAATCCAAAACAATGGTAATGACATGAGTAAACAAGCTGAATCATAAAGCAAAGACTTTTTCATGAATAGTACTTAAAGACAAGCATCAATAAGTCTTGCATAAGAGTTAACTCATAAAGCAATAATTCAAAGTAAAGACATTGAAACGACACAATGGAAGATTAAGTTTCGAAGCGGTTGCTTTCAACTTATGTATATCTCATGGATAATTGTCAGCAAAGCAATATAACAAATGCAATATGCAAATATGTAGGAATAATCATAGTTCACACAAGTGTTTGCTTCTTGAGATGGAGAGAAATAGGTGAGCGACTCAACAATGAAAGTAAAAGAATGGTCCTTCAAAACATCGATTGCTATATTTGTGCTAGAGCTTTTTATTTTGAAAACATAAAGAGAGGCATAAAAATAAAGTTTTGAGAGGTGTATGTTGTTGTCAACGAATGGTAAGGGGTACTCTACCCCCTTGCCGGACAAACCTTCAAAGAGCGGCTCCCATTTTATTTAATTTTGGGTGGCACTCCTTCCAGCCTTTCTTTCACAAACCATGGCTAACCGATTCCTCGGTGCCTGCTAACAATCTCATACCATGAAGGAGTGCCTTTTTATTTTAGTTTTATTATGATGACCTCCTCCCAACCTTTGCTTACACAAGCCATGGCTAACCGGATCCTTCGGGTGCCGTCAATAATCACAATGTGGAGAGTGTCTATTTAGTTTAATTAATTTGGGACTGGAATCCCATTGCCGGCTCTTTTTGCAAGATTATTGGATAAGCGGATGAAGCCACTAGTCCATTGAGTGAAAGTTGCTAACAAGAATGAAAGATAAACACCACATACTTCCTCATGAGCTATAAAACATTGACACAATCAGAGGTGATAAATTTTGAATTGTTTAAAGGTAGCACTCAAACAATTTACTTTGGAATGGCGGAGAAATACCATGTAGTAGGTAGGTATGGTGGACACAAATGGCATAGTGGTTGGCTCAAGTGTTTTGGATGCATGAGAAGTATTCCCTCTAGATACAAGGTTTAGGCTAGCAAGGTTATTTGAAACAAACTTTAAGGATGAACCGGTGCAGCAAAACTCACATAAAAGACTTATTGTAAACATTATAAGGCTCTGCAATCACCTTGTTGTTCAAACTCTATACTGAAATTATCTAGACTTTAGAGAGACCAATTATGCAATCCAAATTTAAGCTCTATATATTTCTTCATTAATGGGTACAAAGTATATGATGCAAGAGCTTAAACATGAGCACAACAATTGCCAGTATCACATTACCCAAAACATTATGAATTTACTACATGCATCATTTTTAATTCCAAACATATAACAGGTGAAGAAGAAACCCATATGAATAAAGCTAGACATGAACACATGCAACAACGGAGCGTGTCTCTCTTACACCAAGCATGATGTAATCAAAGTTATTCAAACCAAAACGAAAATAAAAGCACATGGACGCTCCAAGTAAAGCACATAAGATGTGACGAATAAATATAGTTCAAGAGAAAGGGAGCCAAATGGTGCAACAACCACCGATGAAGAAGGGGATGCCTTGGGCATCCCCCAAGCTTAGAAAGCTTGAGTCTTCTTGATATATGCAGGGATGAACCGAACCACGGGCATCCCCAAGCTTAGAAACTTCCACTCTTCTTGATCATAGTATGTCATCCTCCTCTCTTGATTTCAAAACTTCCTTCACACCAAACTTCTCGTAAACTTCATTGAGGTTAGTACATAATCAAAAACTCATATGTTCAGAGGTGACACAATTCTTAACACTTCTGGACATTGCTCCAAGCTACTGGAAGGTAATGGAGCAAAGAAATCCACTCAACACAGCGAAAGAAGCAATACGAAATAAAAGGCAGAATCTGTCAAAGCAGAACAGTCCGTAAAGACGAATTTTTAATAAATACTTCCGTTGCTCAGATCAGAAAACTCAAAACTAATGAAAGTTGCGTACATATCTGAGGAACACGCACGTAAATTGGCATATTTTTCTGATTTTTCTAGAAAACAGCCCAGATTCGTGACAGATAGAAATCTGTTTCTTGTGAAATCCAAATCAGTATCAACACCAATTAGGGCTTCCTTGGCACAACAAAAGAACACAAAACTAAAGATAAGGAGAGGTTGCTACGGTAGTAAACAACTTCAAGACACAAATATAAAACGAAGTACTGTAGTAAAAACATGGGTTATCTCCAAGAAGTTCTTTCTTTGTAGCCATTAAGATGGGCTCAGCAGTTTTAATGATGCACTCGCAAGAAATAGTATTTGAAGCAAAGAGAGCATCAAGAGGCAACACATTAAAGTCTAACATGCTTCCTATGCATAGGAATCTTGTAAATAAACAAGTTCATGAAGAGCAAAGTAACTAGCATAGGAAGATAAAACAAGTGTAGCTTCAAAAATTTCAGCACATAGAGAGGTGTTTTAGTAACATGAGAAATTCAACCATATTTTTCCTCTCTCATAATAACTTCCAGTAGTCTTGAGCAAACTCAACAATATAACTATCACATAAAGCATTCTTATCATGAGTCTCATGCATAAATTTTTCTCCACATAAACATAATCAATTTTATTAGTTGTAGTGGGAGCAAATTCAACAAAGTAGCTATCAAATATAGGAGGCATATTATAATCATAATCAAATTCCTCCATAATAGGCGGTACTAAAAGACTACTATCATCATCATAAATAGGAGGCAAAGTATCATCAAAATAAATTTTCTCTTGGGGGACTACAAAGATCATGAAAACCAGCTTCCCCAAGCTTAGAATATTCCATATCAACAATGGTGTCCAAAGCGTTCATACTAATATTACTACCGTATGCAAATAAGATTCCATAGGTTTTTAATTTCGCATCAAACAATCCATGTTTTAAATCAAGAAATAGAATAAGAAGCTCATTCTTGTCCATTATGCCAAACTAGTGTAAACAAGAAACAAAAAGGTGCAATTGCGGGATCTAAAGGAAATAGCTTCGAGTACTGTGGCGAAAATAGCTTAGTAGCCAAGATCGGAGTGTGAGTACCTTTTACCCTTCCTCCCCGCAACGGCGCGAGAAAATAGCTTGATGTCTGCGCCCCCTCCTTTTCCTGTAGGCAGTGTTGGGCCTCCAAGAGTGGAGGTTTGTAGAACAGCAACAGTTTTCCCTTAAGTGGATCACCCAAAGGTTTATCGAACTCGAGAGGAAGAGGTCAAAGATATCCCTCTCATGCAACCACAAAGCAAGAAGTCTCTTGTGTCCCGCTTTTACCATGGGTGCACTAGTTAGCGAAGAGATAGTGAAATCTGGTGGTATGAATATATATGGGCAGTAGCAACGGTGCCAGAAAATTAGCTTGCTGGCGTGTAATTGATGGTGGTAGTATTGCGACCAGTGGTATGCATTCAAGCAGTCAGCCGCGGCGATAAGCGATATTTAGGAACAGGCCTAGGGATCATACTTTCACTATTGGACACTCAGCATTGATCGCATAATAAATAACTCTTTCTCATATGTGCTACATACCTCTTTTGTTGGATGATGAGCCATTGCATTAGGATTACGAACCCTCAATGTTGGAGTTAACAAGCTCCACAATAATGTTCATATTTAAATAACCCAGAACATAATAGATCATTGCAAAATAAACCAAGAACTAACATAGTGCACACACTGCCCACATTACACTATGAAGGAGGAATAGATCACATCAATACTATCATAATGATAATTAACTCCACAATCTACAAGGGATCATGATCATAGCCTACGACAAGAACCACATGGTGCAACTGGTCACCTTTACACCATGCAGGAGGAATAGACTACTTTAATAACATCACATGAGTAGCACACAACTAGTAGCGATACAAAGCTCACCATATGGATCTCAATCATTAAGGCAGCTCATGAGATTGTTGTATTGAAGTACATAGGAGAGAGATTAACCACATAGCCCTGGTACAGCCCAGAGCCTCGATGGAGAACTACTCCCTCCTCATTGGAAGCTGACAGTGATGAAGATGGGTGGAATGGCAGAAAGCCGATGGAGAAGCCTTCGGGGCACTTCCGGATTCGTGGCGTCAGTGAGACTCTGTCCCCAGGATCTTGGCTTCGCGATGGCCAGTGACTCTGGAAGGTTTAAATGGAGTTTCGTCCAACGTATCAGTTTCAGTCAGGGGGCTTATATATGGCGAGCGTGCGAGGAGGGTCAAAGGGGCGATCCACCATGGCGCGACCGGGGCACGAGCCACGCCGGCCTACTATAGTGCAGGGGGCCAGTGCCCCCTCTGGTCCTTCTCGTGTGTTCTGGATGCTCCGGTGAAAATAAGAACCTGGGCGTTGATTTCGTCGAATTCCGAGAATATTTGGTTACTAGGATTTCTGAAACCAAAATATGAAACTGGCACTGTGGCATCTTGTTATTAGGTTAGTTCCCGGAAAATGCACGAATATGACATAAAGTGTGCATAAAACATGCAGATAACATCAATAATGTGGAACAAGAAATTATCGATACGTCGGAGACGTATCGGAGAACGACTCACCGGTCTCGACTCGCAGGGCGCCGCACCGTCGAAAGGCAGAGAGGTTCCCCCAAGAACGCACCATCGCTGAGACTACCCAAAGCTCAAAGGAGAGATCAAGACCAGCCGCCGCACCAGAAGCCACGCCACGGCCACTGCCACCCACATCACCGTCCAGAGGACGCACGCTGATGAACGAAGGCGCACTAGGAGGATCGGCAGACAAAAAGCAGCAACCACCACCAGACCCAAGCTTGCGGAGCAACCTCCAGACCTGGCTCGACGCCGCGCAAGGAGCACCGCCAAGAACCACCACCGACAACAGAAGAACCTTGCCAACCACCCCAGCAGCCCCGAACGGTGCCTTCAGGAAGGGGAACGACATCGTGACGCCGCCACCGCCCAAGCAGGGACTAGGGTTTTCACCCTGGGCAGGGGGTTGGGTGGGGAGGGAGAAGGGACCTCAACGAAGCCTCCAAGGAGGGAATCGGCGCCAGGGGCGTCGACGACGTCGTGGCCACCGCCGGCCAGAGGTTTCCCCCGGTCCCGACCAACCCCACCACCAACTACCCGGCCACAAACACGCAGATCTGGCCGAGAGTTGCGAGCTTCACCGGTCGGGGGCGGAGATCTCCCCAGATCTGACGCCGCGGGCCGGCGGAGGGCCCCTAGCGTCGCACCACACGTTCGCCGCCTCCCCGCCGCCCGCACGGCCGAGGACACGGGCCCGCACCACCCACGGCCGCCGCTCGCCGCGTAGAAGACGGCGCCGTTGCCACCATCCGGAGCCGCCGCATAGGTGAATCCCGTCACTAATTACGGACAATCGATCCTATAGTCCGCAACGAGTGGGAGAAAAGAAATTAGTAATACCAGAACATACGGACTGCACCTTACGAAATTCATCTATAGAAAGACGTGGATCCCACAAATCATGGGAGGAGAGGTAATTAGCACCAATTGACTGTTTACACATAATTCCGTATTGACTGCTTACACATAATTAGCAACCCGTTCATAGGTTTAGCATTATTGAAAAAAAAACTGCATGATTTAGATGGCGCGCCAGTTATAATCTGTTGTTCTGCGACACCATGATGTGATTGTGCATTGATTTGGTATTACTATGTTACCTGTAAAATAGCCATTGTTCATCATACCCAAAGCCACCTTTTACATTTTTTTGCTTAGCCAAAAATCTGTGGACTTTCAGGATTGATTTATTTGACACATTAGATTTATAATAATTGTTTCATAGGATTTTAATTTTTAAAATTTAATTCTTTCATTTTGTTTGAAAAAACGAGCATGGGTGTGTCTTTAGATTTCATTTTGTTTAAAAAAACTAAAAACGAGCATGGGTAGTTCTTCCCCGTAAGAAAAAGATAGAAGCACCAAGCCGCTGAGAGTCAGCTGTCGTTAGATCTTTTTTTCTTGGGGATCTTCATTTCCTTTTGGTAAGCAAACCTGACAGTCAGACTGGTTTGAAGAAGAGACATGGGCTACGACGCTGTTCAACGAGTCAGTGGAGAGAGCGGACAGCGAGCGGATTCGGCCCAGTTCGACCTGGACGCTCTCTCTTGCACAACCGAACTCGAAAAATAGTCCCACCTCGCTAGCCGAGCATCCCCACGACCAGCATATATACCAGCTCCCTCTACTTACACCAACCAGGCGCTGTAGCCGCCGCCTTGTCATTCGGTAGGGAGGCTAGAGTTGAGTATCTGCAGGGATGGCGATGGATCCGTGTGCATCTGTGGGGTAGCACAATAGGAATGGTGAATGAAAATATTCTTGCAATGGGTTTGTAAACGAAATATCATACCTGTCAGGGTAGGCCGAGAATACAGTGTGGGATTATGACAGCCACGTCTGTGACTAAATATAAATTTGTGAGTAAGTGTAATGTTTTGAAATACTTGATTAACGTGACATATTCACATTGTGGTTGAGACCTCAACTTTACGATCCCAATAATCATTATTAGGTTCAGTGAGGATTAGACCACTATTTAGGATCGCTTTACCTCATTTCATATTTTTTTGAACAACTTGATACGTTGTAAGCGCGGGTATTTTTACCCACGGGTACCCATTTACCCTGCCGGGTGACGGGGGAGAAAAACTTATGCACGGTCTTGGTATGGGTATGAATTGTGGGTAAGTCAGAAAGCGACGAAGATGCAGGTATGGGATGGCTCTACCCTTACCCCGCCTGCGGGTGCCATCCCTAGGTATACGGGGTTGTGGACTAGCGGCACGTATGGCGAGGAAAGTGGGACCATGAAATGCGGGTGGGTGAGTCTACTTAATTTGGCAGCTGCTGTGAATCATTGACACTCAAGTGCCGGTGAAAATCTCTTCGAAAGAAGAAGGGAGAACACACATCTGGCCAGGAGTTTGCAACAGTGGCGGAAAGTACGACGGGATGTTGGCCAAAACGTATCAAACATGTATTTGTGGGGACATGTTCCTCACGGACATAATGTGATTAGTCTTGGGTTCCAGATGATTGGGAAAGACCCACTACATTGATGCAGACTCGCTCATAACCCATATACCAACTCTTTTTAAATTTTAGTGATGCTAAAGTGTTTCCACGGGAGATCAGGGTCGGCGGAAATAAGCAATATTTTGTTTCACCTTAATTTTCACGTAATGGTCTTATTATTCTTTTCCATGATTACCTTCTTGATACCAAATTTATAGGAAGTTATCATGTTCAAGATACTTAAGGCTTTCGGACAAAAATGGATACACATCATCATGTTTCCACGGATTGGCATTATCTTAGACGGACAAACTTGTATTTGACTTAAATTTGGGATAAAATATCGAGGTCTAAAGGAAACAAAAATGTCACTCGATTTCCATCCATCACATGCTCTTCTAATGCCTCATAGATGGTTGCCTATCTCAGTAGTTTTCAGTGGGCTAGCCGGTCGTTTAGGCTGTTTGATTTCAGACTTCGTATCTCCCGGCCAGCGTCCCCAAACCGTCTTGGATTGAGTGTTGGGGGACGTGTTTTGTTAGGTGCCGCGTTTGTGAACGTCGCTCCCCGGCCCGCGTCCCAAAACGCCTCCCCCAAACATTAAAAATACTTTTTTTGGCATTTTTATTTCAATTTCTACAAACTAATACATAATTGGGAACGTGGTTTACGAGGAAGACACGATTAGGAACATGGTTTTACAAACTGTACATAAAAGTTTGAACCATGTTGGACACATATAAAAATATTGCGAAAAAACTAAACCTAACTTCATTCGTGCATCGAAGGTTTCTGTGTTTATTTGCTAAGAAAAAAGAAGTGCTCGAGCACACCCAGTCACCCAAAACTGGAAAATCCAGCGGGAGGATGGTGCCCTTGTTGGTTCTCTGCGATGGGCGAGCATCCGAAGGCTTCCAGGTGCACGTATTGTGCGAAGAAGTAACACTCTTCATCATCGATCGTCCTCATCGTTGGTGTTGTCGTTGTGATCGGTGCGGCGCGTCTCGTCGAAGACCTTGACGCCCATGTCCCTGTCGCCGAAGTAGGAGAACATGAGGATGAAGCTGGCTTCGAGGCTGTGGTGGCGCGCAACTTCTCCCAGCCGATGTTGAGGTACATCTTGTCGCGCGCGTCGTGGTCACGTCGGCGATCCACCGGTAGTAGGCGCACGCCGCGGTCGCTACGTCTTGTGAGCGGTCGTCGCCCGACCGACCGTTCGGCGAAGGTCCGGTAGCCTACGGATGCCGCATGGGTCGCCACGCAGGGAAGCGAGGACGAACTCGAACATCACGCCGGCTCCGCGTCCATCTCGACGGTGAAGACGGCGGGCGTGGCGGCGACGGCGAGCGTTCGGCTTCGCGGCCCGACCCGACCACGGCCGCGAGCTCGGCCTCCGCCTCTACCAGACATAGCGTCGACTCTTGTGTTGAGATGGTGGCGCTAGGGTTGGGGAGAGAGGCGCTAGGGTTTGTGTGAGAGGGACGACAGTGGCAGCCACATATAGGGAGGCGGAGGAGCGGTGGCGCTCATTAACGCCGGCACGCGAGCTAGGCGCGACGAGACGCGTCGCTGCGCCTCTGCGGGAACTGCACCGTCGCTGCAAAGCCAATAACTTCCGTCGCGAGGTAGGCGACGGTTAGGTTAAAATTTATTGTGCCGCTGATGGTCCGCCACTCCCCGCCTCGCTTTTCGGTGTGTCTGGTGTCCCCGGAGTGTCCACAACAGGACGAGGACGGGCTCGAGCGCCGGACACCGTATGAGATCGCGCCGAACAAAAATGGGCTTTGGGAGACGGCTGAACGTATTTTTGGTCCGGCGGCAGCCACCCGTTAGCAGGACGCTTTTGGGAACGCGGGGAGATGCTTTTAACATTGCCAAAAGTGTGCTGACCCCACTGGCCAAGTGACTCCGACAAGCGAGACAATTTTTGCTGAAGCTGATGCATTGATACAACCTTCCCCTCATCCCGCCACACCTCCTCAGTGTGCGGTTTGAAGTTCTCATGCGACTCCCACATGAGTTCGTGCTCCCGAAAATCTTCTCTCCAGTCGAACTGACGTTGGTGATTCCCGCCACCGAGCTTATAATGGAGACGATGGTCGAGATGATGCCTCGTTAGGTGTCATAGGGTAGCTAGAGGAAACCGATCACTCCACGTGCTGATGCGAGAGCTCTATCCAGCCGCACCCTACAGAACGCCCCCATGTAACTCGCTTTTCAAAGGTCCAGCTGTTCCCCTGAAAGCCCAAGTCAGCCAGCTCACACACGTCAATGGCTTCGCGAAACCCATTGTTGCTTCTCGCTTGATCACGACACTCCATGATGAACCATGTTGGTGCAAAAACCTACGTGAAATCTCCTCCTTTGAGCAGAAAACGCTCATCTATACGGTTCCCAGGAGGGCATTAGTATCGGTTGAGCAACTGGAAATTATTAATTATCGGCACTAAAGGCCCCCCTTTACGTGCGGTTGCTTACGAACCGGTATAAAAGGGGCCTCCACGTGGGCCACCAGGAGAGCTCAGGGCCAAGGAGCTTTTACCGGTTGGTAATATGAACCGGTACCAAAGGTTCCCACCCGCGGCAGGGAATTTGCCCGAATCTCTGCCGCGGCAGAGAATAGTTTTAGGGTTTTGGAGGGGTTTAGGGATATCGGTTTGTTTCATATCGCGTCGATGCACCAGAAACGCGTTTGGGTTTAGGTAGTACATGAAGATCAAGATGATGCATAGCAAGTTGGTGCATATAATATAACACACATGTAATTGCATAAGATTGCAAATTAAGTAGCACTATGCATGAAGATCGATCTTCATGCATAGTGTTACTCTCCGAGGCGTACTCTATATATGTCTATTACATGTAGCATAGTGGTACTCTTCGAGTCAACTATATATGTAACATGTACATCTTCATTCATAGTGGTACTCTGCGAATGGTGGTATGACGTCCCGAAGGAAAAATCCCGCCAATTCCTCGCCTATTGCTATGAAGCGGTCATCGATTGAGAGCTTGTTCCGCTTTCTTGCCAACTATAAAAGAATAAGATACAAATGAATACATGAAACAACTATTACTGAAACTCAGCACAACTTATGATAAGAAAACAAATTTGTGAAGATTGTTTTTGTACCTCTTTATTTCTTTCATTATTCGTTCTCTCGCTGACAATTCTGCGGATGTACTCGCAAACGAAGAATCCACAGAGATCGGTCCCTTGTGGTTGTTGCGGGCATTTCTTTACAAGAATATAATTCAATCAAACAATAGTCAAGTATGATAATTAAAAGGTGTGTGGACCTAGGTAGTACTACTTACTTTCGCACGCCATCGCAGCTTCGGTGTCCATTCACGGGACGTATCTTCCTTGATGAAAGTTTGCCATACGCTGCTCGACAAAAGAAAATGCATAAAAGAGTCATCAATTAGTTCAAAGCAGGAAATTAACGAAACAAACCGATAAGAATTAAAATTACCTTCTGAGCATTAAAAAACAAGACACGTATAGTTCCGATTTTTTGCTTAGTGAGTCAAAGACTTCAACTTCTCCAATTTCCATATTGATGACGAGAAGAATAAAGTGAAACCTACGCACGTTTCAATATGTAGTGTCATATATATAAGTCATTAGTTAAAATTTTGACATACGGTGAGCAAAATATAATGTGTTATAAGACAGTAAGACTCACTCGAAGTTGTAAGGCCAAATTATTAGCTTTTTGTCACGTTGTCGCTTCAAAAACCTTAGCAAAGTCTCCGGTGTATCCTTGTTATAGAGGGGATTCTCTATGGTTTTAACATGCATTGTGTGCGGGTCAATGAACCCAATGTCTGTGATTTCGTCCCTTTTGCATTCGAGCATCTTCGATCTGCATAATATAGCGCACAAAAGATTATAATCTGCAGACAATGAACGACTTCTCAAATTAAATAAATAAATCACTTACAGACAATAGCAACTGATGATTGATTTGTCGAGGGCCCGGAGATTGTATAACTGAAAGAGTTCGGCGAAGTCAACGTTCACACAGTACTCCTGGAAGTAGTGCTCTTCCCTAACTCGCACCATGATAGTCTTGATCCCTTCCTTTAAGGCATTAAGGTACCACGAATGCAAGTTACGCATACATGTTGGTACCTTCCTGAGATTCTCGACCAAATCTTTCCCTTGAACAAATTGATATGCTCGTTCAGCGAAGGCGTAATCAGTTGCGTCTTGTCGAGAACTTTGAACGGTCTTCCCGTCAAACACCTTGAGAGGGGCGACCGATTGAACGGGTTGTTGTCCGAGCTGGTAGACTTGGTGTATCCCTTTTATCTCCCTGATACCCGATTTAACGGGTTTTGTCGCCTCGATCATCTTGTCATACGACCTTTCAATAGAACGCGCATAGTCAGATGGCGGCGATGGTACAGGGTCATATAGATTGTCAACGGTACGCACAACTTTCACCGGATCTAGTGTCTTCTCGAAAGGTATCTCTGGCACTTTCGGTGCAAAAAATTTCTTCAACTCGGCCTGAACGGCCTCCGCGTTTTCCTCTGGAGTTTTTTCCCAAGGTAACTTCTCAGTAGGCGGCAGTTGTTTCTCCTTTCTAGCTTTCTTCCTAGGCGGCGTACCGTTCCGCTTAACGGACGCTGTCTTACGCGGAGGATCTCGAGATGGTGGACTCACGCTGGGGTCCCTCTCAGGTAGGTGTGGACTTGGCTGCTCACCAGGACTGCCACCAGGAGGAGTCGATGGCATTTGCTGCTCATGTGTAGGAGTCGGTGGCCTTTGCAAAAGGACGACGTACTTCTTCGGCCATAGGGCGAAACCGTGCTTGACATCGGCCAGTGTCCTCTCATCTTCACCTCTAGGAATATCAAGCTCCACTTTTTCAAAACCCGGAACAACTTCATCCACCCCGACACAAACACAGCCAGGTGGAATGGGCATATGATGGTGCATTGCTCCATCTTCACTTGGGTACACATAGCCGACCGCCACCTTAACGGACGCAGTCCTGAATAACATATGTAGCTCGCAATCTGTCTTCTCCGTGACATAATCCACGGGGTAGCTTCCTCCACATCCATCAAGATGCGAGGAACCGACACTGCTTCTTCGCTGAGATGGGGCAGCATCGGCTTGTGGATCCTGTAGAAACAGCGGCTGATCAGGTGCCCTCTGATTTCTCTCAAGAGCCTCCACCCTAGTTAACAATTCCGTTACAATGTCGGCGTCCTTCTTCTTCTTTCGCGAATGGCTTCTATAAGTGTCAGCGCTGTCCGGCCACGCTTCCTTCATGGTGAGACCTGGGCGAGCTCGTACCCGTCCAACATGTTCAGGGTTCCCCAGAGCGAGTGTCAGCTCGTCATTCTCTCGATCGGGAATGTACTCTCCCTTTCTGACCTTTTCAATTGCATCTACAAGCTTCGGTACAATTGCCTCAATTTTTCCTTCCATTTTCCCTTCGCAACGATCAGCCCTGTCTTTGGGTCCAACCCTGCCCCATGAGCGAACAACCAGAACTTGGACCGTTCGGGCCAGTCCCATGTCTGTGGAGTGATTCCATCATCCATCAGTTTATTCTCAAACGCTGTCCACTTCGGAATGGCACTCTTGTAGCCACCTGACCCCAAATGATGCGGAAGTTTCTTCTTTGAAGCATTTTCGGTATTTTTCTTCGATCGGGACACAAAAGTAGACGATTTCTTATACTCCTTAAATGCGGCCCAGTGATCTTTTATCTTCACTAGATTATCATCGAATACTGGATCTTCATTCTTATATTTGTCCCATAAATTTTTCTTGAAGCTCTGGAATTGTATGGCCATCTTCTTCAATGTCCATTCCTTGACTTTATTCTTCTGGCCTTCCGTCATGTCTTCCGGTAGGCTGAACTTTGTCAGTAGCGTGTCCCAAAGAAATTTTTTCATCGTGTCGTTGACATAACTAGCACCACTCTCCGGGTTCTTCGGCTTATGCCACTCTTGAATGCTGATCGGTACATGGTCCCTAACAATAACTCCGGCTTGACTTGTAAATTTGCGGCAAAACTCCTTGGGATGCACTGGTTCACCATTATCCTTGAATGCCGTGAGGGCTAACCTGCCCTCGCCCTTTAGCACCCGCGTCGGGCCTCGTTTTGTTCTAACAGACTTGCTCGATGATCCAGAAGGCTAAAAGAAAAAATTATTCGTTAATAAGTGCAATACAAATAAATGAATGCATCTAGGGATGAACACAGACTAATTGATACATAGATATACACCTCGCCGGAGTTTGTGATGGACACTTCATTGTCTTTTCTAACTTGTTCAGACTCAAGTCCCTCGCCAAAATCATTCAGAAAGTCTTGGAACTCGTTGTCATCTCCATCGTCGGGTTCCGGACCACGGGCACTCTCATAGATCAATTTCTGCACCGCTTCTTCCCCCTCCTCATCTCGGACGAAGGTGCCGTCCTCCATACCTCAATGTCACTACAAAATTAAGAAAGCAATTGTATTTCATTCATCATGTAATGATCATATAACAGATTGCTAGATGGATAACAATTGAAATGAAGAAAGCAAAAAAACCCTAACGGACCGCCACGGCCACGGACACGGTGTTCCCCCTCCTCCTCTCGCTCTTCTCTCTATGTCGCGGCGGCACCGCCACGGACTCGGCACCGCTACGGACCCTAACCCTAACACTCGGCGCTCCTCCTCTCGCTCTTCTCTCTATGTCGCGGCGGCACCGCCACGGACTCGGCACCGCTACGGACCCTAACCCTAACACTCGGCGCTCCTCCTCTCGCTCTTCTCTCTATGTATACCGATTAATAGCGAAACCATAGAGTGCCGGAACACCTAGTGATAATGCAATGGCATCATATTGCTGCTCGTTTGCGATTTGCCCATTTTCCATTCTAGTTATTTGAATAGCCATCTAGCATAAGAACAAGAAATCTTGAACAATGACTTGAAATTAATTAAGGGGCTTAAGATAATGTCAGATTCCTGCTAAAAATGTAGCAAACTAAGAACGAGAACACCGCCTACCGCGACGCCATCACGCGCCGCGACGCCATCATCACCGCCACCCGCGACACTCGTATGAGATCCCACCAACATCCCAAGAAACCCCCAACAAACACGAGCGCGCATGTGCGCGCCGTTCTCGTCGTCATGCAGCGCCTCACGCCAACTCGCCGCCCGCCAACACCGTCATCATCGTCCTGCTCATGCTCGTCATCGGCGCCACTGGCAGGTGCAGGATGGCGGCGGAGGCAGCCTTCGAGTCGGCGTCCTTCGCGGCGATGGCCGCCCGGGCGGCCGTGGATCGGAGCTGTCCCCGGACGGAGTCCCAAGGGAAGGGCGCAACCCAGCAAGAAACGCGGCTGTCAGGGAAGCCTCCGTTGCCGTTGCCGTCCCCGTCCTGGAGCGACCACAGAAGACGACGACGACGTGGTTGAGGACCTCGTCCGGATCCGCAGCTGCGCCGGGCGCCCTGGCAGGGCGCCTCCACAGCGCGCGTCGCCGCGACGGGCTAGGCCCTCCCGCGGCCGAGCCGACGCTGCCACCGGCTTCCGCGCCCCAGCACACGAGCCCGCCGATGGCGGCCAACGCGCACGCGGGTCGGCGGACCGGCGGCGACGGCCTTGGGCGGCCTCCCCGTACGCCGCGGGCGGCGGCGTTGGCAAACAACGGCGGCGCGCGTGGGACATGGGGAGCGGCGTGCGGAGGCGAGCTACGCGGCGGCGCCGCGCGGTGGCCGCGGCGTGCGGAGGCGCGGTGGCCGGGCGTGCGGAGGCGCGTGCCGCGGCGGCCGGCAGTGGCCGCGGCGACGCGCTCCGCCACCGTGCGGGCGACGGCGGGAGTAGGGTGGGAAAGAAGGAGGAGAGGGCCGGGGAGGTTACTGCGGGCGGCGGCGGCTGCGTCGGCGGTGGTGGCTGCATCGGCGGCGGCGGCTGCGTCGGCGGCGGCGGCTGCGTCGGCGCGGTGGCTGCGTCGGCGGCGCGGCTGCGTCGCGGCGTCGGCGAAAAGATTTGGGGATTTTGGTCGCGCTAAGGTTAAACGAGGGGATGGGCCTTTAGTGGTTGGTACCACCAACCGTCGCGTTTCTTCGTCGGTTGGTGGTACCAACCGGTACTAAAGGGTTTTTTTTTTTTTTTTTTTTCTTTACTGTTTTCTTTTCTTTTGCTGTTTCTTTTTTCTTTTACTGTTTTCTTCTTTCTTTTCTGTTTCTTTTTTCTTTTCTTTTGTGTTTCTTTTCTTTTCTTTTCATTTTCTATTTCTTTTCATTTTCTATTTCTTTTCTTTTCATTTTCTATTTCTTTTCATTTTCTATTTCTTTTCTTTTCATTTTCTATTTCTTTTGTTTTGTGTTTCTTTTCTTTTATATTTCTTTTCTATTTATTTTGTTTTCTGTTTCTTCTTTCTTTTCTGTTTTTTTTCTTTTCTTTTTATTTTCTATTTCTTTTCTTTTCTATTTGTTTTCTATTTCTTTTTCTTTTTTCGTTTGTTTTCTTTTCTATTTGTTTTCTATATCCTTTTTTATATTTCTTTTCTATATATTTTCTAATTCTTTTCTATATATTATCTATTTCTATTCTTTACTCCCGCCACGACGCCGTCCGCGCGGGAAACTTTCCCGCCACGTACGACGGAAAAAGGCGGGAAAGAAAGGGCGGGAATAAAATTTTATTACGAGTGAACTCGAATTAAAAGTACATAGCTTAACTGAAAATTAAAGATACATGGCCAAATTCTACTGTTGGAGTCATTCAGTCATACTCGTGCCTAGCCCTGTAGTAGTCGCCACTGTAGTCGTCGTAGTCGCCGTCATCATCGTCGGCATCGGGGTCGCGGTACTCGAACGTCGGCGGGTGAGCACGCGTGGGCTGGGACTGAGGGTAGCGCAGGCGGGGGCCACGGTAGGCCATGACGCCCGGGAGAGTCCGGCCGCGCCACCACAGCCGACGGCCGGCCTCGTTGAAGTTCGGAGGAGGCGGGCCGCCCTCCTCGTGTCAGCGCCCTCTCACGCCGATTGATGAAGAAGCTTTCCCAAGTCGGGCTGTAGTCGGGATGCCACTGGGGATTCCTCCGCTGCTCTGGCGTGAGCTCGAAGTAGTAGTGGTTCGTGATGGCCATCTCGCGCGCCACACCTAGAGGGACAGGAGGGACCGGTACGCCTCCGACGCTCAGCAACCAGCCGGTCGGGACGCGGTAGCCCGGCGGGCAGGGGTAGTTCGAGGCGCAAAGCGCCTCCGCCTCCCGGGGGGTTAGAGATACGATGGAAGCCATGGGAGAGAATGATGAGGTTTGCAGATATGAGTCTAGATGTGATATGTAAATGGTGGCCAAGCCTACATATATATAGTGAAAAAATGGCGGGAAGACAGAGGCGGGAACCGTGGAAAGCGCGGGAAGAAAATAGGCGGGAAGACAGAGGCAAACCTTTAGTACCGGTTGGTTGCAACCGGTACTAAAGCTGTCGGCAGGATAAGGACGCCCTGCTCGATGAGATAAAGTATGTAGCGCACGACGCCCTGTCGGTGGGATAAGGACGCGTGGGTAACCTTTAGTACCGGTTGGTGGGTGCAACCGGTACTAAAGCGGCGGGATAAGGACGCCCTGCTCGATGAGATAAAGTATGTAGCGCACGACGCTCTGTCGGTGGGATAAGGACGCGTGGGTAACCTTTAGTACCGGTTGGTGGGTGCAACCGGTACTAAAATTTATCGGGATAAAGGACGCTCGCTCGATGAGTAAAGTATGTAGCGCACGACGCCCTCGGTGGGATAAGGACGCGTGGGTAACCTTTAGTACCGGTTGGTGGGTGCAACCGGTACTAAAGCTGTCGGCGGGATAAGGACGCTCTGCTCGATGAGCTAAAGTATGTAGCGCACGACGCCCTGTCGGAGGAAGAAGAAGACAAAGTAGAAGCGGCGCCGTGCCTATAAAAGGAGCATCGATACACCATGGGAAGCAGCTCAACAAGCCAACATGGATGGAGAGTTTCATCACCATGGATGGAGGAAAGGGTTGGGAAATCTCCCGTGGCGGAACTTGTCGAAGATGCCCTTGGTGCACACGCCCTATGGCATCTTCGGAAGTTCCGCCTCGGAAAAATTTCCCTGCAAGCCCGTGGAAGACTCCATCGATCTCCTCTAACAATGTTGGGGAAAGGGTTGGGAAATCTCCCGTGGCGGAACTTGTCGAAGATGCCCTTGGTGCACACGCCCTATGGCATCTTCGGAAGTTCCGCCTCGGAAAAATTTCCCTGCAAGCCCGTGGAAGACTCCATCGATCTCCTCTAACAATGTTGGGGAAAGGGTTGGGAAATCTCCCGTGGCGGAACTTCTCGAATATGCCCTTGGTGCACATGCCCTATATATGGCATATTCGGAAGTTCCGCCTCGGAAAAATTTCCATGCAAGCCCATGAAAGCTACTTAACTAGTAAAACAAGCCAACCATCTCCATTGTTAATATCTTACATACAGTAACATCATTACACAAAAGTGATTTCCATATTGAGATACACAAGTTATGATCCCTATATGTAGCTAGCTAGTCTTCTGAGTTTTCTTCGCCCGTTTCCCTTTCTTCTTACTGCGACGCAACCATGGACAATCTTCATTGTTTAAGATGATGCTTGGGTCAATTTTTACCTTGAAGGGTGGAATATCGTCAAACTTATTATAATCTTCTGACATGTCTGTCTTGTCCTCTACTCCCACGATGTTTCTTTTCCCTGAAAGAACTATGTGCCGCTTTGGCTCATCGTATGATGTGTCCTCTTGCCTTTCTTTTCTTTTTTTCGGTTTGCTAGACATATCCTTCACATAAAAAACCTGAGCCACTTCACTGGCTAGGACGAATGGTTCGGTGTCGTACCCTAGATTCTTGAAATCCACTGTAGTCATTCCGTACTGCGGGTCTACCTGTACCCCGTCTTTCAGGTTGAACCATTTGCACCGGAACAAAGGGACCTTGAAATTAGGTCCATAGTCAAGTTCCCATATCTCCTCTATGTACCCATAATATGTGACCTTGTTCCCATTGCCATCTTCTGCATCAAAGCGGACACCACTGTTTTGGTTGGTGCTCTTTTTGTCTTGGGCGAAAGTGTAAAATGTGTTCCCATTAATCTTGTACCCTTGAAAAGTCGATATAGTAGAAGATGGTTGCTTGGCCAACAAGTACAGCTGCTCGTCATCGGTGACATTCATGAGACGTGTTTGCAACCAACCGCCAAAAGTCTTCATGTGTTCTCCATCAATCCAATCTTCATGTTGCTCCGGGTATTTAGAGCGTAAGATCTCCTTGTGTTCCTCTTTGTACGGAGCCACCAAGATGGAATTATGTAGAACTGTGTAGTGTGCTTGAGTGAAAGAATGTCCGTCCATACACGTTGCTGATTTCTTTCCTAGCGTGCCTTTTCCACGCAGTCTCCCCTCATAGCGCGATTCAGGAACACCGATCGGCTTAAGGTCAAGAATAAAGTCAACACAAAACTCAATGACCTCCTCTGTTCCATAGCCCTTGGAGATGCTTCCTTCTGGCCTAGCACGGTTATGAACGTACTTCTTTAAGACTCCCATGAATCTCTCAAAGGGGAACATGTTGTGTAGAAATACAGGACCGAGAACGCCAATCTCTTCGACCAGGTGAACTAGGAGATGTGTCATAATATTGAAGAAGGATGGTGGGAACACCAACTCGAAGCTGACTAGACATTGGACCACATCCTTCTGTAAATTTTGTAGAGTAAGTGGATTGATCACCTTCTGAGAAATTGCATTGAGGAACGCACATAGCTTCACAATGGGTACTCGAACATTTTCCGGCAGAAGCCCCCTCAATGCAACCGGAAGTAATTGTGTCATAATCACGTGGCAGTCATGAGACTTTAGGTTTTGAAACTTTTTCTCCGACATGTTTATTATTCCCTTTATATTCGACGAGAAGCCAGACGGGACCTTGATGCTACTCAGGACTTCAAAAAAGATCTCCTTCTCCTCTTTGGTAAGAGCGTAGCTGGCAGGACCTTGATACTTCTCTGGATTCAGGTTGTTTCCTTCGTGGATACTTTGCTGGTCCTGCCGTGCATCCGGTGTATCTTTTGTCTTCCCATACACGCCCAAGAAGTTTAGCAGGTTCACGCAAAGATTTTTCGTCACGTGCATCACGTCGATTGCAGAGTGAACCTCTAAGAATTTCCAGTAGGGTAGCTCCCAAAATATCGACTTCTTCTTCCACATGGGTACGTGTCCGTCAACATCATGCGGAACAGATTGTCCGCCGGGACCCTTTCCAAAGATCACTTTTAAATCCTTGACCATATCATATATAACTTCCCCAGTAGGGCGGGTAGGCTTCGTTCGGTTATCTGCCTCACCTCCGAAATGCTTTCCTCTCTTTCTTACGTGATGTTGTTTTGGAAGAAATCGACGATGCCCCAGGTACACATTCTTGTTTCCCAAATAATTACTGTCAGTCTCACCTAAACAGTGTGTGCATGCATTGTATCCCTTGTTTGACTGTCCTAAAATGTTACCAAGAGCAGGCCAATCATTGATGGTTACAAATAACAACGCTCGTAGGTTAAATTCCTTTTGTTCGTGCTCATCCCACACAGGTACACCTTCGTCATGCCACAACTCTAAAAGTTCTTCAACCAATGGCCTCAGGTACACATCAATGTCGTTGCCGGGTTGCTTCGGACCTTGGATGAGCACTGGCATCATAATGAACTTCCGCTTCATGCACAACCAAGGAGGAAGGTTATAGATACATAGAGTCACTGGCCAGGTGCTATGGACTGGAGCTCTGCTCCCCGAAAGGATTAAAGCCATCTGTACTTAGACCAAATCTTAAGTTCCTTGCGTCATCTGAAAATGACTTGAACTCTCTGTCGATTTTTCTCCACTGCGACCCATCAGCGGGGTGTCTCAGCATCACATCTTTCTTACGGTCCTCTTTGTGCCATCGCAACAACTTAGCATGCTCTTTGTTCTGGAACAAACGTTTCATCCGTGGTATTATAGAAGCATACCACATCACCTTCGCAGGAACCCTCTTCCTGGGGGTGGACTCACCCTCAACATCGCCAGGGTCTCGCCTGATCTTATACCTCAATGCACTACATACCGGGCATGCATTCAAATTCTCGTACTCCCCGCGGTAGAGGATGCAGTCATTGATGCATGCATGTATCTTCCTGCACCTCTAATCCTAGAGGGCAGACAACCTTCTTTGCTTCGTACGTGCTAGAGGGCAACACGTTCTCCCCTGGAAGCATCTTCTTTATTATTTTCAGCAACTTTTCAAATCCCTTGTCAGAAGTACCATTCTCTGCCTTCCACTGCAGCAATTCCAGCGTGGTACCCAGCTTTTTCTGACCATTTTCGCAATTTGGGTACAACAGTTTGTTGTGATCCTCTAACATTTTCTCCAACTTCAACCTCTCCTTTTCATTTCCGTAGTTCATCTTCGCATCAAGAATGGCCCGACCCAAATCGTCATCCGGGTCATCAAAAATCGGCTCATCGAAAATGGGCTCTTCTTCAGCTTCGTCTTCCCCCATTCTACTACCACCGTCTTCAGTGAATAAGGGATAGTTGTCACTATCCTCTTCTTCTTCGTTGTCTTCCAATATAACCCCTCTTTCTCCGTGCTTGGTCCAACAATTATAGCTGGGCATGAAACCGTTCTCCAGCAGGTGGACGTGAAGGGTCTTCGAGGTAGAGTAATCCTTCATATTCTTACAGGAACTACATGGACAATACATGAAACCATTCGACCGCCTGTTTGCCTCAGCCACGTTGAGAAAATAATGCATGCCATTAATGAACTCGGGATGGCACCGGTCACCGTACATCCATTGTCGACTCATCTGCATTTTATATGTATATCAAAAATCATTAAATACACAACATCATGGATATATGAGTGACCAACTTAATTAATATTCAAGTTCATCACATAAAACTAATTTTTTTATAAAAAAAGAAGAGGGGCTCACCGAGGTGGTACCGTGCCGGCTAGGGGACGACGCTGGCGATCGACGGCGGTAAGGACGGGGATGATACTAATTAAAACCTACAAAACATACCATAATTTTAGCTCAAATTGCATATAAAAAAATAAAATCACTAACTTAGGCATTTCATCGAACACCTTGCTTGCACTACAAAAATAGTACGAGTTAAAACTACCAAAGAACTGAGCTAAATTAGAAACGCCGGAAGGAAGGATGATATTGCTAACCCTGGATAGATGTATGCCGTTAATCTTGTTAAAATGGTGGAGAAAAATGAAAATTATTGGAGTGTGAGAGGTGCAAAATATTTGGAAATGTGAGAGAGGATGAGAAGGAAATGAGATATGCAGGGAGCTCGGGCGCTGCCGCGCGCTGATATAGGGCATGGACCCTTTAGTACCGGTTCCTTACACGAACCGGTACTAAAGGTGCAGCCTTGGCCCCACCACCGCCTGGAAACTGGGCAGAAACCCTTTAATACCGGTTCGTGTTACGAACCGGTATTAAAGGTCCATAACGAACCGGTATAAATGTCCCACCCCTGGAACCGGTATTAATAACGCCTTTCGTACCGGTTCGTAAGGGAACCGGTACTAAAGGCTTAGATGGATGAGAGGTTTTCTACTAGTGCCTATGCACATCCATGGCAAGGATCTCGCTGATCTGATCCGTTTCAACATGTCCCATGTTTTGTACCGCTCAGAAGTCTGAGCTTCCCCGTAAACACAAGTGAACCTCCAAGGCTCATCCTCCCCTTCGGTCACAATAGCATCCAAATGATACTTGGAATACGGCAAAATCTCAATATTTATTTCATTACTCCAAAACATCCCGAGGCCTCCACTACGCCCCGTACTGCGTACAGCAAATGCATGATCATATCTTAGTGTTCTAGCTAGGCCTTCAACCCAAGACTTGTGCAACTGTGTCTCAACTACACAAAGAACGGTAGGTTTAAAGCGCCTCACGAGATCGCGAAGCTCATGAACTGTCGCGTCACCTCCCAGGCCGTAACAGTTCCAACATATTGAACTCATTGATCTTGGCGGCGCTCCTGCGCGGAGCCCGACCTAGAATTGTTCACTTCGCTCTTCCTTTGCTTCTTCGGCAGTGGTGTCTTTACCGGCGACGGTGGCATACCACTCCCTCCCGTGTTCACCATCCCAGCGTGATCTGGCGGAGGTGCATCACTGCTCAGCGACCCAGATGTCTCTGACCCATCCGTGATCTGCAGCTGTCCCTTTCCTTCCGCTACATCCTCCCCTCCTCCATTGTTTGGTGCTGCACCTGGAGGTCGTTTGCGTGATTCCATGTCCTTTGGTGCTCCGCGATCATTAGCAAGGCTTCCTCGGTTTCCCTCTCTACCTTGTCCCTTATTAGCTCTAGGAGTCTGGGAGTGCCAATCCTCCGTAGGCGCTACCATCCAATCTCCATACTGTTTTTCATCAGCATGGACTCCATCACCACATTCAAAATCGCCATGTCCCAGGAGGCCACACACATGGCAGTACTTTGGCAATTTTTCATACAGGACTTGAAAATGCATCCTTTCATTTCCTTCAGGGTGCAAACCCACGATCCTGGTCACGGGCTTGTTTACATCAAGCTTAATTCTTTTTTTTCGCGGGCACGCGAAAAGCGTGCCATATCTTTATAGAAGAGAGCAAACAGATTTACAAGAGACCAAAAGGGGGATGCGAACATCTGCCCTTGGCCAACACGCACGCCACCCCACAAAAAACTAAGGTCCTACTCTCGCAACATGACTCTCCACTCCACTCCCCTCGCAGCCCTCCAAAGGCTGAACTCCTCAAGAATCATGTCGATGATCTGCTCCGTGGGTAGCTACCTCTCCAAGTTTCCGAACACACGGGCGTTCCTTTGCTTCCAAAGTGTCCAGGCAATCAGCAAAACGAAAGTGTCAAAGCCTCTCCTGTCCTCCTTCCGCAACCTCTTCCTGGTCTCCGTCCACCATCTCTCTAGATTTGTATTCTCATGTGGTTCTTGCAGCTGTGATCCTACCCTTCTCAAGCATCCGAACCAGACCATCTTGGCATACGGGCACTGCACCATAATATGGTCCACATTATCATCCTCCTGTAAGCAAGTGGCGCAGGGATCCAGATGATCCTGCAGCCCATGTCGAGCCCTCCGGTCCGACGTCCAAAGCCTGCGTCTAATTGCCAACCAACCAAAAAATTTGCATTTAGTGGGAGCAAAAGACCTCCAAATCGGCTTAGGCATACTCCAGGAGACCCTTCCTTGGCAGAGCATGTTATAGGTCGCTCTAGCGGTATAGCCTCCAGACGGCGAGCCTTTCCATAAGATCTGATCCGGCCTGCTGCCATCCCGAGGCACTCTCTCCAGCTCTTCCCAAAGCCGGGTACATTGCATCCATCCCTCAATGGACAGCTCCCCAACAACGTCAGAGAACCAGGAATCCTCGACCAATGCATCACTCGCCTTCCTAGTGTTCTTCCTCCTCGTTGGGACTAGAGCCGCGGCCTCGGGCGCAATCTCCTCCGCATTCCTCCCATTGATCCATCTATCTTTCCAAAAGAGGATACTCTCCCCACCCCACTTGGAACTTGGCCAGACTCGAAACACATCATTTGCTTCTGGTCGTTGATCGCACAGCCCCCGCCGGCCCGGAGGGTCGTGCGACGCAGCCAACACCAACGCGTTCTAAGGGCCAGCCCTTGCAACCTCGAGATCCTTAACTCCCAACCCTCCAAACCGTGTTGGCTTGCATGTGGTGTCCCACACCACCAAGCGCCCTCCATTTATCTCCTTCTTCCCTGAGAAAAAGGCTCTCATCCACCGAGCCAACTCTTCAAGCACCCAAGCTGGCGCCTCCGCGACCATCAGTTGATGTATAGGCCTCGCTTATCACCGATTTACCAAAACCAGTCTCCCGATTTCTGGATCATCCCCTCTGCCAGGCCGGTACGCAATGCATGACCTGGTCAATCATGGGCTGCCATTCTGCCTTTGTCAGAGGCCTCAAGGCTAGTTGCATGCCAAGATATTTGATGGGGAATCCCACCACCTCGCAACCTAAGATCTCCACCACTCTCTCAGCTTCTCCTTCATGCTCTCTAATCAGCGTTGCTGAGGTTTTCCTATAGTTCACACAGAGTCCAGAAGCCTCACCAAACATTCTCAGAATGGCCTTCACCACTTCCAACTCTGTGGCCAGCGGCTTGCAGAAGATAACCACATCATCTGCATACACCGATATCCTGAGATGTTGTGATCCCCGAAGCCCGGCAAAAAGTTGTCTCTCTGCGCTTTCTTGACCTGCGCGATCGGCACCTCCATAGCCGCCACAAACAACATAGGTGATGTGGGATCACCCTGTCTAAGGCCTCTGACATGAACAATCCTACCTCCAGGAACTCCATTCACAAACACTCTAGTATTTGCCGTATTAAGCAGCAAGGACACCCACTTTAAAAATCTCTCTCCAAACCCCATGCGTCGAAGAACCTCAAAAAGGAAACTCCAAGAGATAGAATCAAAGGCCCTCGTGAGGTTCAACTGAATGTTCGAGGACGTCGCCTAGAGGGGGGTGAATAGGCGGTGTGGCAAGTTTTAGCCTTTTCCAATTTTAGCGCAACGGAAGGTAAATGTGATAGCTTTGGCAAAGGTGATGTTCCTACAATGATGCTAGGACATGTGCAACAAGTAAAGGAATCAACAAGATAGTAAGAGTAAGGTGCGAGATAACCGGAGGACGCGGAGGCGAGTCGAGGTTTGTTTACCGCAGTTCCTTCCACAACAGGAAGTACGTCTGCGTTGAGGAGGTGCTAGTCTCACACAAGAGACTAGACGGCCACACCACGAAGGAAGGCCTCACCTTCTTCCTCGAGAGAGCTCCACGGAGGTGCTCTCCCTCTTCCACTAAGGCACCGGTCGAGGCGGTGATTCCTTCACAAGGTTGGGGCGAGCTCCACACACAAGGATGCTCCCAACACCCTATGGAGCTAGTACATCACCAAGCTAGCCTCCATAGCTGCACATCTCCAATGCTCCACCATAGGAACCCATCCAATGCTCCACACAAGGAACCCTTCCAATGCTCCACCAAAGGAACGCTACCAATGCCCCACGAAGGAACCCGTCCAATGCCCCACGAAGGAACCCTTCCAATGCTCCACAAGAGGAACTCTTCCAATGCTCCACTAAGGAACCCTATCACCAAGATCCACTAAGGAAGAACACACACACCCTACGAGATCGGAACCCCGGAGAGAGCACAACCCATGCACCTTATGCAATGGCTAAGAACACCACTAGGATGTCCAAGTTCTTCTCTCCCAAATTCCAACAAAGCTAGAAGAAGCAATTGGGGGAATAAGGGAGGAAGAACAAAGGAGGAGAAACACCAAGAAACTCCAAGATCTAGATCTAGCAAGATCCTCTCACTTAGAGGAGGATTCAATTGGTGAAGCTCTAGATCTAGATCTCCTCTCTCCTTTCCCCCAAAAATATGCAACAAATAGTGGGGGGATCAAGAGGAGGAAGAAAGAACCCAAGGTCAACAATGGAGGAGAGAGAGTGGAGGTGCAGGGTTAGTTTGGGCGGAGGTGGAAGAGAGGTATAAATAGGGGACCCAGAAATATAGCTGTTGGGGCTGAAAAACGGTCAGATCCGCGCCCAAAGCGGTACTACCGCCTGCGCGTGAACTATGCAGAAAACAGATCTGAATCGGCCCAAACCGTAGTACCGCTCCGCGGGCTGTTCTACAACTGGCAAAATCAAGAGAAAAACGGGAGAGAGAGAGGCGGGACAAGGGCGGTATGCTATTACAGCGTAGGGCAGCCTGCGCTGGGGCAAAGAGGCTCGGCAGGGGCGGGGCATGCGGGGCGGGCACAGCGCGGCGCGGGCAGGGTGTGCGCGCCAGGGTGGAGCGACGGCGCGACGGCGCACGACGGCGGAGCAACGGGTCAACGCGCGGTGTCTCGCGCGGGATCCAAGGGCGCGCACGCGCCGAGGCGGAAGCCCGGCGGGTGTGAGCCGGCGGCGAGCTGGCGGCTTGGCGCGGTGGGTGGCGTGGAGATGGGCCAAGTGGCCGGGGGGGCGGGGAGGCAAGGCGGGAAAAATAGGCCGGTAGTGCGGCCTGGTACCGGTCTTGGTACCGTAATGGCTTCGGTACTACCGGCTGGTACCGGCCTGGTACCGCTAGATCAGTAAGCCCAGGCCCATGCGGTATTTGGGCACCGCCATGTAGCCCGCCCGGCCCATATGCAGTTTTCTTTTCTTTTTCCAAATATGATGCACTATAAAATCCATAACTTGAGCTAGGAAACTCGGAATGATGTGAAACCAATTTCGTTGGAAAGAGGGCGACAAGAGCTACCTTCTCACATGATGAAATCATGGAAAAGAGTAGATGATGATTTTCTCATGGTCATAGAGGTGTAACCTCTCAATATGGTATATCGGGAAAATCATCACCCTTGCACGTGCAACATGCAATGCAACCGAAATCTGTTCCATGCATAAGAACTAAGAAGAACCAAGAACGCGATGCAATGCATGCAAGGTTTTAGCTCTCGCCGATGATACGACCCACTACCCTATCGAGCACAAACCTAATCCTTGCGCGTTCTTCTCGAGTCGGCAAGCTCCGCCTTCACCCTCTTCATCATTGTCCATGCCACCGTCTTCATCATTGCCCATGCCACCGTCTTCTCCCATCTTGTACGCACACCACCGTCGTCATCCATCTTCAACGCCGTCTTCTCTCTTCATCTTCAACACGGTCTTTGTCTCTCTTCGACACCATCTTCATCATTGTACTCCGTCTTCTCCATCTTACAACCTTGAGTCCAACATGACTATGGACTTGACCTAAGATTGATTCTCAATGCAACCGTTAGTCCATAGGGATTGTCATCAATTACCAAAACCACACATGGGGTAAAGGACTTGTTCTTACAATCTCCCCTATTTTGGTAATTGATGACAATCTCTTTGAGAGGGTTGAGATATGGAATTTAGCGAACAACCCAAGTTGAATATTTAGAACAAACTCCCCCATAATATATGCATGTGTGAATGAACTTGAATTTCATTGCATATACCGGCAATTAAAGCCTAGCGGAGTATCCTCTAAATATTCAACAATGCAAAGCAACACATGCAAGGCATCGAAACCCTCCAAACTTCTCCCCCATTGGCATTAATTGCCAAAATGGACGAAAGGTTTGGAAGGCCAATATAGTGAGCGTTCCTCCATAAGTTGTGCATTTCTCATAATTGTGAGTGAAATCAAATGCACATATTCAATGACGAATATTTGGAGGAAATCAAACTATATTGAGGATCAAAAGATTGCAAGAGGATATGAAGGTGAGACACTATGAAGCAAGCAATCAATGAACCAACACTATGCTCTAAGTAATTATGTGAAAGCTCGCCAAAGTTTGTGCACAAGATAAACAATTTGCATTGAAGAATAAGGTGCACAAGCATGGCATCATTACTCCCACAAGACCACTCAAAGCATGTGCCAAAATCAACTATGAGTGCTTGAAGATGCAAATGATATAAAATGAGCACTCATAGCCAAGTTCTTTGTGAAGTCATTAAAGAGTGAAATAAGAATGAAGGAATAGACTCCAACAAAGAGGGATATCAAAAGATATGCACCATCTCTTATGTGTATAAGTTTCTCTAAGTGGACAACATCATGGAGACGTTTATTCACAAAGAAACATGCACACACAAGATAGGTACAAGAGAGATAGAGCAAGATATCCAAACAAGTATGCTCAAGGACTTATCTCATGTTAAGAATCTAAACCAAATATAAGAAATGAGATAACCCACTCCCAAAGAAAGCAAGGTTCGAATAAACCAAACCCTCAACACTTTTCATGATGGCACAAAGGAAATCTTCAGAAAGGAAAAGGTTTGTCTTCCAAGGTCAAAATCTTGAAACAAGGAAGTGTTCTAGCAAACATAGGAGAGCTCCCCCAAAATTAGTGCACCATTTAGAATTTTGCATTTGAATACAAAATGCACAAATGTGGGATTTGCTCAATCATGTTTGTCAAAACACCAACAAGGTTCAAGTGAAACAAGGAGATCCAAAAGAAGCAAGGAAGACAAATGGGAGTCTGATACGTCTCCGACGTATCGATAATTTCTTATGTTCCATGCCACATTATTGATGTTATCTACATGTTTTATGCACACTTTATGTCATATTCGTGCATTTTCTGGAACTAACCTAGTAACAGATGCCGAAGTGCCGGTTCTGTTTACGCTGTTTTTGGTTTCGAGAAATCCTAGTAAAGAAATATTCTGGGAATTGGACGATCAACGCCCAAGTTCCTATTTTGCCCGGAAGCATCAGAACACCGAACGCCGCGAGAAGCCTGGGGCCCCACCCACCACAGGCGAAGCGGGAGGGGGGCTGCGCCTTTTATAGTGTGGGCCCCAGTCCCCCTCCGGTGCCCATATGACCCAAAGCCTCGATCGCGAAAACCTATTGCATTGAAGCGAAACCCACATAAACCTTCCAGGGGCCGCCGCCATCGCGAAGCCAGGATCGGGGACAGGAGTCTCTGTTCAGGCACGCCGCCGGGACGGGGAAGTGCCCCGGGAAGGCTTCTCCATGACACCGCTGCCATCTTCACCGCCGCTTCATCACATTGTGCTCCCATGAAGAGGGGGTAGTTCTCCATCGAGGCTCGGGGCTGTACCGGTGGCTATGTGGTTCATCTCTCTCCTATGTACTTCAATACAATAATCTCTTGAGCTGCCTTACATGATTGAGATTCATATGATGATACTTGTAATCTAGATGTTGTTATGCTAGTCAAGTGAATTTTACTCATGTGATCTCCCAGGAGACTCCTTGTCCCACGTGTGTAAAGGTGACGGTGTGTGTTTGCACCGTGTGGGTCTCTTAGACTATGTCACAGAATACTTATTCACTTTTATGAATGGCATATTGAAGTGCTTATTTATATCTCTTTATGATTGCAATGTATTTTGTATCACAATTTATCTATGTGCTACTCTAGTAATGTTATTAAAGTAGTTTTATTCCTCCTGCACGATGTAATGGTGACAGTGTGTGCATCCGTGTTAGTACTTGGTTTATGCTATGATTATGATCTCTTGTAGATTATGAAGTTAACTATTGCTATGATGGTATTGATGTGATCTATTCTTCCTACATTGACAGTGTGCATGCTATGTTAGTACTTGGTTTAGTCTATTGATCTTTCATGCACTCTAAGGTTATTTAAATATGAACATTGAATTGTGGAGCTTGTTAACTCCGCATTGAGGTTCGTGTAATCCTACGCAATGTGTTCATCATCCAACAAGAGTGTAGAGTATGCATTTATCTATTCTGTTATGTGATCAATGTTGAGAGTTTCCACTAGTGAAAGTGTAATCCCTAGGCCTTGTTCCTAAATATTGCTATCGCTGCTTGTTTACTGTTTTACTTACTGTCTAAATACTACCACCATCAACTACACGCCAGCAAGCTATTTTCTGGCACCGTTGCTACTGTTCATACTTATTCATACCACCTGTATTTCACTATCTCTTCGCCGAACTAGTGCACCTATTAGGTGTGTTGGGGACACAAGAGACTTCTTGCTTTGTGGTTGCAGGGTTGCATGAGCGGGATATCTTTGATCTCTTCCTCCCCGAGTTCGATAAACCTTGGGTGATCCACTTAAGGGAAAACTGCTGTTCTACAACTGCTCTTGAGGCCCAACACTATCTACAGAAAGGAGGAGCGTAGACATCAAGCTCTTTTTCCTGCGCTGCTTGGGAGGAAAGGTAAAGGTACTCACACCGACTCGGCTACTAAGCTATTTTCCCGCCGTCGTAAGTACTCAAAGCTATTTCCTTTAGATCCTGCAATTGCATCTTTTTGTTTCTTGTTTACACTAGTTTGGCATAATGGACAACAATGAGCTTTTTATTCTATTTCCCGAGTTAAGACATGGATGGTTTGATCGAAAATTAAAAAACCCATGGAACATGTTAGCATGAATACTTTGAACACCATTGTTGCTAATAATATGGAAAATTCTAAGCTTGGGGAAGCCGGTTTGCATGATATTTTTAGTCCCCCAAGCATTGAGGAGAAAATTTTCTTTGATGATACTTTGCCTCCCATATATGATGATTATAATGATAGTGGTCTTTTGGTGCCACCTACTATGGAGAGTAAATTTTGTTGTGATTATACTATGCCTCTTACACTTGATGAGAATAATAATGATAGCTACTTTGTTGAATTTGCTCCCACTACAACTAATAAGAATGATTATGCTTATGTGGAGAGAAATGATAATTTTATGCATGAGACTCATGATAAAAATGTTTCATTTGATAGTTATATTGTTGAGTTTGCTCATGACAATACTGAAAGTTATTATGAGAGAGGAAAATATGGTTGTAGAAATTTTCATGTTACTAAAACACCTCTCTATGTGCTGAAATTTTTGAAGCTATACTTGTTTTATCTTTCTATGCTTGTTGCATTATGCTTCTTGAACTTGTTTATTTACAAGATTCCTATGCATAGGAAGCATGTTAGACTTAAATGTGTTTTGAATTTGCCTCTTGATGCTCTCTTTTGCTTCAACTACTATTTCTTATGAGTGCATCATTAAAACTGCCTGAGCCCATCTTAATGGCTATAAAGAAAAGAACTTCTTGGGAGATAACCCATGTGTTATTTTGCTACAGTACTTTGTTTTATATTTGTGTCTTGGAAGTTGTTTACTACTGTAGCAACCTCTCCTTATCTTAGTTTTGTGTTTTGTTGTGCCAAGTAAAGTCTTTGATAGTAAAGTTCATAGTAGATTTGATTACTGCACAGTTTCAGATTTCTTTGCTGTCACTAATCTTAATTCTCTGTAGGTAACTCAGAAAAATTATGCCAATTTATGTGAGTGATCCTCAGATATGTACGCAACTTTCATTCAATTTGAGCATTTTCATTTGAGCAAGGCTGGTGCCCTTTTAAAATTCGTCTTTACGGACTGTTCTGTTTTGACAGATTCTGCCTTTATTTCGCATTGCCTCTTTTGCTATGTGGGATGGATTTCTTTGATCCATGAATGTCCAGTAGCTTTATGCAATGTCCAGAAGTGTTAAGAATGATTGTGTCACCTCTGAACATGTTAATTTTTATTGTCGCTAACCCTCTAATGAGTTTTTCTAAGTTTGTGGGAGGAAGCTTTTCAAGGATCAAGAGAGAGTATGATGCAACATGATCAAGGAGAGTGAAAGCTCTAAGTTTGGGGGGGTGGTTCACCCCTGCATATTCTAAGAAGATTCAAGCGTCTAAGCTTGGGGATGCCCAAGGCATCCCCTTCTTCATCGACAACATTATCAGGTTCCTCCCCCGAAACTATATTTTTATTCCATCACATCTTATGTGCTTTGCTTGGAGCGTCGGTTTGTTTTTGTTTTTTGTTTTGTTTGAATAAAATGGATCCTAGCATTCACTTTATGGGAGAGAGACACGCTCCGCTGTAGCATATGGACAAGTATGTCCTTAGCTTCTACTCATAGTATTCATGGCGAAGTTTCTTCTTCGTTAAATTGTTATATGGTTGGAATTGGAAAATGATACATGTGTAGTTGCTATAAATGTCTTGGGTAATGTGATACTTGGCAATTGTTGTGCTCATGTTTAAGCTCTTGCATCATATGCTTTGCACCCATTAATGAAGAAATACATAGAGCATGCTAAAATTTGGTTTGCATAATTGGTCTCTCTAAGGTCTAGATAATTTCTAGTAAAGAGTTTGAACAACAAGGAAGACGGTGTAGAGTCTTATAATGTTTACAATATGTCTTTTATGAGTTTTGTTGCACCGGTTCATCCTTGTGTTTGTTTCAAATAACCTTTAGCCTAAACCTTGTATCGAGAGGGAATACTTCTCATACATCCAAAATCCTTGAGCAACCACTATGCCATTTGTGTCCACCATATCTACCTACTACATGGTATTTTTCCGCCATTCCAAAGTAAATTGCTTGAGTGCTACCTTTAAAATTCCATCATTCACCTTTGCAATATATAGCTCATGGGACAAATAGCTTAAAACTATTGTGGTATTGAATATGTACTTATGCACTTTATCTCTTATTAAGTTGCTTGTTGTGCGATAACCATGTTCCTGGGGACGCCATCAACTACTCTTTGTTGAATTTCATGAGTTGCTATGCATGTTCGTCTTGTCCAAGTAAGGGAGATCTACCACCTTATGGTTAAGCATGCATATTGTTAGAGAAGAACATTGGGCCGCTAACTAAAGCCATGATCCATGGTGGAAGTTTCAGTTTTGGACAATATCCTCAATCTCATGAGAAAATTATTAATTGTTGTTACATGCTTATGCATAAAAGAGGAGTCCATTATCTGTCTATGTTGTCCCGGTATGGATGTCTAAGTTGAGAATAATCAATAGCGAGAAATCCAATGCAGCTTCTCCTTAGACCTTTGTACAGCCGGCATAGAGGTACCCTTTGTGACACTTGGTTAAAACATGTGCATTGTGATGATCCGTAGTCCAAGCTAATTAGGACAAGGTGCGGGCACTATTAGTATACTATGCATGAGGCTTGCAACTTGTAAGATATAATTTACATGATACATATGCTTTATTACTACCGTTGACAAAATTGTTTCATGTTTTCAAAATCAAAGCTCTAGCACAAATATAGCACTCGATGCTTTTCCTCTATGGAGGACCATTCTTTTACTTTTATGTTGAGTCAGTTCACCTATTTCTCTCCATCTTATGAAGCAAACACTTGTGTGAACCGTGCATTGATTCCTACATACTTGCATATTGCACTTGTTATATGCTTTGCATTGACAACTATCCATGAGATATACATGTTACAAGTTGAAAGCAACCGCTGAAACTTAATCTTCCATTGTGTTGCTTCAATGCCTTTACTTTGAATTATTGCTTTATGAGTTAACTCTTATGCAAGACTTATTGATGCTTCTCTTGAAGAACTATTCATGAAAAGTCTTTGCTTTATGATTCACTTGTCTACTCATGTCATATACATTGTTTTGATCGCTGCATTCACTACATATGGTTTACAAATAGTATTATCAAGTTTATGATGGCATGTCACTCCAGAAATTATCTTTGTTATCGCTTTACCCGGCGGACGAGCAGAACTAAGCTTGGGGATGCTGATACGCCTCCGACGTATCGATAATTTCTTATGTTCCATGCCACATTATTGATGTTATCTACATGTTTTATGCACACTTTATGTCATATTCGTGCATTTTCTAGAACTAACCTATTAACAAGATGCCGAAGTGCCGGTTCTGTTTTCTTTGTTTTTGGTTTCAGAAATCCTAGTAAAGAAATATTCTCGTAATTGGACCGAAATCAACGCCTGTGTTCCTATTTTGCCCGGAAGCATCCAGAACCTGGAGAGCCGCCAGAGGGAAGCCCGGGGGCCCCACACCACACCCGGGCGCTGCCGTAGGGGGCCGCGCCGCCCATAGTGTGGGCCCCAGGCCCCCTCCGAGGCTGCCCTTCCGCCTATTTAAAGCCTCCGTCGCGAAAACCCTATTACGTTCGACGAAACCCACGAAAACCTTCCGGAGCCGCCGCCATCGCGAAGCCAAGATCTGGGGGACAGAGTCTCTGTTCCGGCACGCCGCCACGGAAGTGCCCGGAAGGCTTCTCCATTGACACCCATCACCGCCATCTTCATCACCGCCGCTGCTCCCATGAGGAGGGAGTAGTTCTCCATCGAGGCTCGGGCTGTACCGGTAGCTATGTGGTTCATCTCTCTCCTATGTACTTCAATACAATAATCTCATGAGCTGCCTTACATGATTGAGATTCATATGATGATGCTTGTAATCTAGATGTCGTTATGCTAGTCAAGTGAATTTTACTCATGTGATCTCCGGAGACTCCTTGTCCCACGTGTGTAAAGGTGACAGTGTGTGCACCGTGTGGGTCTCTTAGGCTATATTTCACAGAATACTTATTCACTTTTATGAATGGCATAGTGAAGTGCTTATTTATATCTCTTTATGATTGCAATGTATTTTGTATCACAATTTATCTATGTGCTACTCTAGTAATGTTATTAAAGTAGTTTTATTCCTCCTGCACGGTGTAATGGTGACAGTGTGTGCATCCGTGTTAGTACTTGGTTTATGCTATGATTATGATCTCTTGTAGATTATGAAGTTAACTATTGCTATGATGGTATTGATGTGATCTATTCCTCCTACATAAGCATGAAGGTGACAGTGTGCATGCTATGTTAGTACTTGGTTTAGTCTATTGATCTTTCATGCACTCTGGTTATTTAAATATGAACATTGAATTGTGGAGCTTGTTAACTCCGGCATTGAGGGTTCGTGTAATCCTACGCAATGTGTTCATCATCCAACAAGAGTGTAGAGTATGCATTTATCTATTCTGTTATGTGATCAATGTTGAGAGTTTCCACTAGTGAAAGTGTAATCCCTAGGCCTTGTTCCTAAATACTGCTATCGCTGCTTGTTTACTATTTTACTGCGTTACTACTGCTGCAATACTACCACCATCAACTACACGCCAGCAAGCTATTTTCTGGCACCGTTGCTCATACTTATTCATACCACCTGTATTTCACTATCTCTTCGCGAACTAGTGCACCTATTAGGTGTGTTGGGGACACAAGAGACTTCTTGCTTTGTGGTTGCAGGGTTGCATGAGAGGATATCTTTGACCTCTTCCTCCCGAGTTCGATAAACCTTGGGTGATCCACTTAAGCGGAAAACTTGCTGCTGTTCTACAAACCTCCTGCTCGTTGGAGGCCCAAAGATATCCAAAAGAAGCAAGGAAGACACATGGGAGTCTAACCCACAAGGACAAATTCTTGGCAAGAAATGAAGCAATTGAGCACAAGAGCCAAGTGTGAGGATGATCCGGAACAATACTACACAATTTATTACCAATTGTCAAAGGACAAGAGGTGTATAGGAAATATCCATATGTAGTTTGTGAGTATGTCCAAGATTATCTTCACAACAAGAAAGCAAATGGTAAAGTGGGATTTGTTTGAGCACACATGTCACATAGGAACAAGATAATCTATAATATCAACTCTATGTGACACAACCTCAAATGTTCACATTTTCTAGGCTTGTAAAATGCACATGGCATAATACTCCCCCATAATGTGATAAAGACATTTTCCGTGCAAGAGGCAAATAAGAACCAAGTGAGATAATTAATGGACATTATAGAATTTTAATTCATCACGTCACACATTTTAGGATTGTGAAATGCACGAAGCATATCACTCCCCCAAAATGGGATAGTCCATTAATTTCTCACATGAGCCAACAACTAAGATATCAACAAGATGCAATAGGCTCAACAAAGAACAATTGTACATGATGTGCCACCCAACATATATAAGCATGATAGCAAGATAAGCAAGTAGGAGACACAACATCACATGCAAGGCACAAAACCAACACATGTAAAAGGGGAGCGAGTAACTTTCAAAGTAAAGGAGTTGAGAACTCGTTACCGCAGGGAGATGCATGGGTAAAGGATAAGAGGAATACAACTTGACTTGAGGAAGTGAGAATGATGAAGATCCCCTAAGTCTTCATGAGCTAGTCAAGCCTCCATGCCCTCCACATGTACCTATTGATCAAGTTTTGGCTTGTTGGTCCCCAACTAAGTTGGGTCCTAAGAAGTTAGTCACAATAGGCTTGGCAACCCAAATGGTTCTTTTTGCGAAACCACTTTGAGTGCCAACATATTTGGCAAACACATTGCCAACCTTATCCTTATGTAGAGAGTAAGCACCATGGATCAAGATAGGGTTGGATGAGTTACCACTTGTACAAAAGGAGGAGATGTGGCCCTTCTCACGGCATATGTAGCATCTTCTTCTCCTCCCCTTCTTCTCACTTGATTTCTCCGCAACGGGAGCCTTGGCTTGATCCTTCTCGAGTAGCGGCCCTTCTTCACGTTGAGGTAGACCTTGAGCTCCATCTTGAGGCCGCTTCCCTTGTTTCTTCTCGCCAAGTGGCTTCTTCTTCAAGGGGCACAATCTAACATGATGCCCTTCAATCTTGCACTTGAAGCACACAATCTTGGCGGGGTCCTTCACATGCCCTTGGCCCTTCTTCCGCTTGTGCGAGGTGGACTTGTTCTTGTTGTTGGAGTTGAATCCAAGTCCACTCTTGTCATTGGGGAATTGCTTCCCCTCATGACCCTTTACCAAGTCCTTCTTAAAAGAAGAGACTTGGGCCTCGAGCTCTTCGATTTCCCCTACATGGTTAGTAACAACACAAGTACTAGAGGAAGTGGAAGCTTTATTGTTAGAGCAACAAGGCAAGGTATGTAATTCACCACAAGATATAGCAATTGCATGGGTGGGTGATTTACTAGCACTAGTACAAGGAATTGTAGAACAAGGCATAGAAGGTAGTTCACCACAAGATAAGTCAATAGCATGAATGGGTGAACTAAAAGCACTAGCACATGGCAAAATAGCATTTTGAGAGGTAGTGCTAGTACTCACATGAGGCACATAAGATTTTACCTTTGTCATGATAGCCTCATGAGCTAACTTTAGCAAATCATGAGAGACTAGAAGATCATCATGGGAGCTAGAAAGCTTTCCATGACTTTCTTCCAATTTCTCATAATTGCTTGTTAGCAAAGCAAGTTGAGCCCTTAGCTCAACATTCTCTTTCAAGATGGAAGCTTCACAAGAGGTAGAGTTAGTAGCACAAGCATTATCAATTATAGCACAAGGAGAAGGCAACTTAGCAAGATCTATTTGGTTGAGAGCCTCAAATTGCTCAAGTGACTCGGTGAGAAGCTCAAGGAGTCCTCCTGATACCAAAAGTCGCGACCCCGGAGGTCGGGGCTAGACAAACCCAGATATCACATCTGGCATAAGCCTAACCTAGATCTCTAGGGCCTACAGGGTGAGAATCGGTAACACAACAGTGACTCTACGACTCAAAGCAAATATATTACAACTCTTAGCAGAGTTAAGATCCAAATTTATTACACGCAGAGGTCACTGACCACAATTCAACAAGCAACGGAAAGCAAATTATGTTATCTAGATAACAAGACTGCAAAGGGCCTAAGAGGCCATAACATAAGGCGACGTCCCAGCCCATAAGTCTCAGGCTGCCGCCTGAGGAACTCCGAACTACTCGTCGACGTCGAGGTAGAAGCCACCATCAGTTGGAAGAACTTCGTCTGAAACAAAGCATGCAAGGCTGAGTACAGGGACTCAGCAAGACTTAGTACAACCTGTTAGCAAAGCGGGTATGCGAGGCTTTATGTGGAGCTTATTTTGCGGAAAGCCAGTTTTCCTTTGTAAACAGGAGGGAGCAGAAGCTCGTCTATTCAGACCATTTTCAAAAGGGGTAAGAGAGCGATATCAACTCTAGCTTCAAGATCATCATGTTGAATCCACCGAATCTTCATCATCACCTGAACCTATCACCTAGGATCACCCCCTCGACACCCTGAGAAGGGATCCTTATCACACATTGACATCAAGTTTTACGATTAGGTTCAAGTTGTCTATGATCACATAATCCATCACCAAGTCGTCCGTAACCGTGGACACGGCTTTTCGAAAAGATTTACCCTGCAGGGGTGTACAACTTTACCCACACGCGCCGACCGACTCTTAGTGCCACTAGATTAACACACTTCCTTGGTGTGCCGGCAGAGGGTGGTCGACCAAAACCTTTCCCTTACTTCGCCTATCCCATGAGTCAAACTAACTGGGGAGCTCCGTCATCGTAGGTAGCCATTCTTCGAGGCGGTCCCGGTCATTGTGTGCAGGGGATCCAGTTCAATGCCTCCAACATCCTTCACCCCGGCCACGCCCTGTATGATGCACTTTGAAAACCTTTTCCACCTTTCCCCCATGCGTATGGCAAATGGAACTCGCAAACTAATTGACTCATGGGTAAGCTAGGTAAGTTCGGGCCAAGGGGTTCCCATGGGCCCCGTGTGGCTGTACGCTCAGTCTTGGTTCCGAAGGCGAGAACTCAGGTCCTAGTATCGGCGAGAATGAGTCAAATCACCACATCCCCATGTGGCGGCCCATCCAAGCCTTTAGCATGTTTATTAACATCATCACTGATCTTACCACGTCATCCTGTCAAACTAGGTTCATTCGTAGCTCTGATTCATCAACCGGATGGATCAGACTTCAACAACTAAGCATGGCTAAGCATAACACATATACGGCTCTAGCGATGCGAACAAGCTCAGACCTAGTTTTGCTGGGAGCGGTGGATCAGGAACTCTGGGCTACAAGGATGGAATATGCACACATAGGATATCTAGAACTGCCGATAAAACATATTTGAAGCGGATGCAATATGTAAGAACCAGAAGTAAAGCATTTCGAAACCATATATGAACCAGGTTAGGGCTTGCCTTGTCCCTCGTTGTTCTGATGCTGCTCTTCGGTGGCGTTGATCTCAGGTTCGCGTTCGGTCCCTATCGATGAAGAACCAAACACCGGAAAGGAAGAGCACAATCAAGACAAGGTACAATGCAATGCACATACAATATGATGACATGTCATATTAAAGGGGTTTGGGTAACCCTAGGTGCATCGATGGAAATTAAAGGGGTTCGGCTTCGAACCCCGACATATGAGAGGGGTCAAATTAGGGTTTCTACTAAGGCTCATATTTAATTGGTTCAAAGATGTATGAAACATGGATAAACAACTAGGATTTGTTTTTCTGATCATTTTGATATATAATTTTATATTTTTCTGATTTAAAATGAATTACTTATGAATTTCCAAAATTTAATTCATTTTAAATCAATTTCAGAAAATTATATAAATAATAATAAAGTTGGACCCACATGTCATAATATTATTCTTTTCTAAAATATTTATGAAATTATTAAAATCCTGAGCAGGGGACCCCACATGTCAATTAATTTCTATTTACTGAAATTATAGAAATAGAAAAAGGAATTACAGAAATAGGAAAATTAAATATGGCGTCATCATGACGCGCAAGGCCATGAGCTCGCATTGAGCTCCGGTGCCGCCGAATCCGGCGATTTGTAGGGCGATTGGAGGCATGTATGTGGGGGAAATACTCGGGGCGACGCGCTGGGCCATTTGGTGGCGGCGCTTTTCGCCATTGTCACGGAGTATCGCCGCGGCGAGGAACAGCGGAGGCCGGGGCAGTAGCCCGTGGGGCGGTGCTAGAAGGCGAGGGGGGAGGAGCTAGGGGCACCAGGAGGATCGCCGCTCACCCTGATGCGGATGGAGGTGACGGCGGGCTCGGGGGAGGCTCGACGGCGACGGGGGCTTCGGCGAAGACGGCGGCCGGTGTCGGAGAAGATGGCCTCGATTGGCCCGATTCCCTACTCCCCTGGACGCGCGCGACGATGGAGATGAAGTGGAGGACGAGGCGGACTCAACGGCGGTCTCGCCGGAGCTCGGGACGCCGGAATCGACGGGGGTGGGGCGGTACTGTCCGCCGGGGTTTCGGCCTCCGACGTGCATGAGAGAAAACGGAGGGGGAAAAAGAGGTGGCGAGGCTAGGGTTGGTCAAGGCGGCGGCGGCGAGGTATTTGTAGCCGCCGGGGGGCGGCGGAGCTCATCCTGGCCGGCCAGGCCATCGGGCGGCCGGCAGCTCTCCACCGAGCAGCCAGATGGTTTGCGTAAAACCCCGGGTTTCGCTGGGCTGGTTTGGGCTGCGCGGCCGACTTGGGCCGAGCGAGAGAAGGAGAGAGGGAAAGAGAGTGGGCTGAGCCCAGGAGAAAGAGGAGAGGGCTCTCTCTATTTTTTTCCTTTTCTTTTTCTGGTTTTTCTATTTCTATTTCAAAGGTGCAAATTCAAATCTGTTTTGAATTTTGTTTGAACTCAAATTTTGCAGAGAAGATATTAAACACACATGACTTATTGTATGACAACAAGACCATGTTGTCTACTTTGAAAAACTTGAGAGAATTTGAGTGAGAAAGAAATAGAGAGGGATTTGCATAATTGAAAATGGAGATGCAAATTTTGCTCAAATTCAAACTACATGCATGCAATGCTCATGAACACTCATTTATTTAGATAAACAAGGTTGGGATGTTACAACTCTACCCCCCTTACAAGAATCTCGTCCTCGAGATTCCTAGATTTTAGAAAAGAAGGAAGGGTACTCAGATCGTAAACGATCTTCTCGTTCCCAGGTTGCTTCTTGCTCAGAATGATTAGACCACTGAACTTTCAGGAACTTGATGCTCTGACGTCGAGTTTTACGCTCGGCTTCATCAAGGATACGAACAGGATGTTCTCGATAAGTCAGATCCTCTTGAAGGTCAAGAGTCTCGTGATCAACACCACGAATAGGATCTTTGAAGCAACGCTTGAGTTGGGACACATGGAAGACATCATGAACTTCAGGAAAATTGGAAGGTAACTCCAACTTGTAGGAAACATTACCACGCTTGGCAAGGACGCGGAAAGGACCAACATAGCGAGGAGCTAGTTTGCCTTTGATACCGAAGCGACGGACACCCTTGAGAGGAGTGACCCGAAGATAAGCTTGATCACCAATTTCATACTTCACTTCTTGATGATGGCGATCATAGTAGCTCTTTTGACGTGACTGAGCAGTTTTCAGACGCTCGCGAATGATGCGAACTTGATCTTCTGCTTCATTGATTATATCTGGTCCAAAGAACTTTCTTTCTCCAGTTTCGGACCAGTTCAAAGGAGTTCTACACCTTCTGCCATACAAAGCTTCAAAAGGTGCCATGCCCAAGCTAGCTTGGAAGCTGTTGTTATAGGTGAACTCGGCAAATGGAAGGCACTTTTCCCAATCTTTACCGAAGGATATAACACAGGCCCTGAGCATGTCTTCAAGAATTTGATTCACTCTTTCGGTTTGACCACCGGTTTGAGGATGATAGGCTGTGCTGAAGGAAAGACGAGTTCCCATAGCTTGTTGAAAGCTAGACCAGAACTTTGAGGTGAAAAGACTTCCACGATCAGAGACGATCTTCTTAGGAACACCATGAAGAGTGACTATCCGTGAGATATATAGATCTGCTAGTTGACTAGCTTTTATGTCTTCTCGGATAGGAAGGAAGTGAGCAACCTTGGATAGACGGTCAATGACTACCCATATAGCATCTCTTCCATTTTTGGTCTTGGGGAGACCAGTAATGAAATCCATGCCAATTTCATCCCATTTCCACTCTGGAATTGATAGAGGTTGGAGAGTGCCAGCAGGTCTTTGATGTTCAGCCTTCACACGACGACAAACGTCGCATTCAGCAACAAACTTAGCGATCTCTTGCTTCATCCCGGACCACCAGAATCTTTGGCGAAGATCCCGATACATCTTGGTACTACCAGGATGGATGGAGAGTGGTGATTCATGAGCTTCTTTAAGGATTAGCTCTTTGAGATCCGATTTATCCGGCACGACTAGACGCTTACCGAAATAAACGGTACCTTGATCATCAATGGAGAAACATTTAGCAACTCCGCTAGCAATGTTCTTCTTGATCTCGGTAATGCCAGAATCTTGCTTCTGAGCCTTATTGATCTGGTCTTCAAGAGAGGGCTTCACCTCTAGATTAGCAAGGTATCCACTAGGAACAATCTCAAGGTTGAGTTTTGCAAGTTCCTCATAGAGAGAAGGTTGCGCTTGCTTAACCATCAGATTGTTGCAATAGGACTTCCGACTTAGCGCATCAGCAACGACATTGGCTTTGCCGGGCTTATAGTTGAGACCCAAGTCATAATCTTTTATGACTTCTAGCCATCTTCTCTGTCTGTTATTCAGATCCGGCTGGGTGAAAAGATACTTCAGACTTTGATGATCCGAGTACAACTCGCAACGATTACCATAAAGGTAAGGTCGCCATTGCTTAAGAGCATGGATCACAGCTGCAAGCTCGAGATCATGAGTAGGATAATTGAGCTCATGTGGTTTCAACTGTCGAGAGGCATAGGCCACCACATGACCATCTTGCATCAACACACATCCGAGCCCTTGGAGAGAGGCATCGCAATAGACAACGAAGTCTTTGCTTGTGTCCGGAAGGACGAGCACAGGAGCAGTAGTCAGCTTGGTTTTCAAAACCTGGAAACTCTCTTCAGCCTTTTCTGACCATTCGAACTTCTTGTCTTTCTTGAGAAGATCGGTCATTGGCTTGGCAATCTTGGAGAAATTTTCAATGAATCGGCGGTAATAACCCGCCAGACCGAGAAAACTCCGAATCTCCTTAGCTGACTTAGGTGTCTTCCAGTCAAGAACGGCTTGAACTTTATCTGGAATGACTGCAACACCTTTTTCAGAGATAACATGACCAAGGAATATGAGCTCTTTTAACCAGAACTCACATTTGGAGAATTTGGCGTAGAGACGGTGCTCACGAAGTTTGGTTAGCACCAGACGGAGATGTTCCTCATGTTCATCTTCGGTTTTGGAGTAGATCAGAATATCGTCGATGTAGACCACGACGAACTTGTCAAGATACTCCATGAAAACAGAGTTCATGAGCCGCATAAAAGTGGCTGGAGCATTTGTAAGGCCAAAGGACATGACAGTGTACTCGTAAAGACCATAACGAGTTGTGAACGCTGTCTTTGGAATGTCCTCCTTGCGGATTTTGATTTGATGGTACCCTGATCTCAAATCCATCTTTGAGAAGACTGTGGCACCGGACAACTGATCAAAAAGATCATTGATTATAGGAAGAGGGTATTTGTTCTTGATGGTCACTGCGTTGAGCGGACGGTAATCAACAACCAGCCGCGGAATGTTTGTATCTCTCTTCTTGACAAAGAGGGCAGGGCAACCCCAGGAAGAAGTACTGGGTTGTATGAAGTTCTTTTCTTCCAACTCCTCTAACTGCTTCTTCAGTTCAACCAACTCTTCCGGAGGCATACGATATGGTCTCCGGGAAACAGGAGCAGTTCCGGGAACCAACTCAATGACAAAGTCCACACTTCGATCAGGTGGCATGCCAGGTAACTCTTCAGGGAAGACATCTGGAAAGTCACGGACCACCCAGACATCAGAGATTTCTGGTTTAGGTAGGGCTTCAATGGCATACAACTCGGCTTCAGGGGTAAACCTTGCCGACGGAGGTATTGCGGATGGAGCCCAGTACAGAACACTTTTGCCGGAAAGATTGGTTAGTACAACAGACCTAGCTGCGCAATCAATGACAGCCTTATGCTTTACTAGCCAATCCATGCCCAAGATGATATCAATGTCAGTTGACTTGAGGGCAATGAGAGAGGTGGGGAACAACAGATGCCCTATACTGATTATGACCTCACGGGTAATCCAAATGGTTTGCCAATGAGACCAGGAGTTGTGATCTCTAGAGGGGAGGGCATTGTCTCGAAGGGTATATCATGCCTTTGTGCAAACTCTTGAGATATGAATGTATGCGATGCTCCAGAATCAAACAGAACTGTAGCTAGGATTGAGTTTATATAGAGCGTACCCATTAGGACGCTTGGATCCTCTTCAGCCTCATCAGCAGAGACATGGGTCAGACGAGCACGACCAGAGGAGGGATCAACGGAATGGATCTTGGGTTAAAGGCCAGCATCATGTACTTAGATTCACATTAAGTGAACCCAGCACAATCCGGGACCTTCGGTTCAAGTCCAGGGGGAAACACAAATAAAGGGGTAACTACTATCTGAGTGACACAGAGGACACTGCGAGGTAGTAATCACAAGGTAACTTAAGAAGCCATACCTAGCTTCAAAAGTATTATTCAAGAAAATTAGAAAGGAAGGAGGCATCCAAGGTAAGAAGAAACCTTGAAGCCTAGAACAGATTTATGTGGAACCCACAAAGTAAAAAGATCATGAGAAACAGATTCCTTGGAAAGGATTCAATGGAATGATAACATCAACTGAATGGAAGGAACAAGATTCAGGTCAACTGATGCAACTTTAGGAACACTGAGCTAAGCAACCAAGTACGGAGTACTTTTTAGAGAAAACAACCCAAACCCGTAGATCCTAGATGTTTGGAAATAACAGGGTAGAGGTAAAACCTTTTTCAATCAAAACAAGGTAAGATGACTCAGCATTAGAATGACACCAGATAAGGAGTAAAAAGAATCCTATTCAGATGGTTTTGCAAATACTTTTAACTTTCAAATAGTTTTCACAACTACTAGACTCAACATCGACCAGTCGAAAGGGTTTCCTATAGGCAGTCCTGCTCTGATACCAAAACCTGTCGCGACCCCGGAGGTCAGGGCTAGACAAACCCAGATATCACATCTGGCATAAGCCTAACCTAGATCTCTAGGGCCTACAGGGTGAGAATCGGTAACACAACAGTGACTCTACGACTCAAAGCAAATATATTACAACTCTTAGCAGAGTTAAGATCCAAATTTATTACACGCAGAGGTCACTGACCACAATTCAACAAGCAACGGAAAGCAAATTATGTTATCTAGATAACAAGACTGCAAAGGGCCTAAGAGGCCATAACATAAGGCGACGTCCCAGCCCATAAGTCTCAGGCTGCCGCCTGAGGAACTCCGAACTACTCATCGACGTCGAGGTAGAAGCCACCATCAGTTGGGAGAACTTCCTCTGAAACAAAGCATGCAAGGCTGAGTACAGGGACTCAGCAAGACTTAGTACAACCTGTTAGCAAAGCGGGTATGCGAGGCTTTATGTGGAGCTTATTTTGCGGAAAGCCAGTTTTCCTTTGTAAACAGGAGGGAGCAGAAGCTCGTCTATTCAGACCATTTTCAAAAGGGGTAAGAGAGCGATATCAACTCTAGCTTCAAGATCATCATGTTGAATCCACCGAATCTTCATCATCACCTGAACCTATCACCTAGGATCACCCCTCGACACCCTGAGAAGGGATCCTTATCACACATTGACATCAAGTTTTACGATTAGGTTCAAGTTGTCTATGATCACAGAATCCATCACCAAGTCGTCCGTAACCGTGGACACGGCTTTTCGAAAAGATTTACCCTGCAGGGGTGTACAACTTTACCCACACGCGCCGACCGACTCTTAGTGCCACTAGATTAACACACTTCCTTGGTGTGCCGACAGAGGGTGGTCGACCAAAACCTTTCCCTTACTTCGCCTATCCCATGAGTCAAACTAACTGGGGAGCTCCGTCATCGTAGGTAGCCATTCTCCGAGGCGGTCCCGGTCATTGTGTGCAGGGGATCCAGTTCAATGCCTCCAACATCCTTCACCCCGGCCACGCCCTGTATGATGCACTTTGAAAACCTTTTCCACCTTTCCCCCATGCGTATGGCAAATGGAACTCGCAAACTAATTGACTCATGGGTAAGCTAGGTAAGTTCGGGCCAAGGGGTTCCCATGGGCCCCGTGTGGCTGTACGCTCAGTCTTGGTTCCGAAGGCGAGAACTCAGGTCCTAGTATCGGCGAGAACGAGTCAAATCACCACATCCCCATGTGGCGGCCCATCCAAGCCTTTAGCATGTTTATTAACATCATCACTGATCTTACCACGTCATCCTGTCAAACTAGGTTCATTCGTAGCTCTGATTCATCAACCGGATGGATCAGACTTCAACAACTAAGCATGGCTAAGCATAACACATATACGGCTCTAGCGATGCGAACAAGCTCAGACCTAGTTTTGCTGGGAGCGGTGGATCAGTAACTCTGGGCTACAAGGATGGAATATGCACACATAGGATATCTAGAACTGCCGATAAAACATATTTGAAGCGGATGCAATATGTAAGAACCAGAAGTAAAGCATTTCGAAACCATATATGAACCAGGTTAGGGCTTGCCTTGTCCCTCGTTGTTCTGATGCTGCTCTTCGGTGGCGTTGATCTCAGGCTCGCGTTCGGTCCCTATCGATGAAGAACCAAACACCGGAAAGGAAAAGCACAATCAACACAAGGTACAATGCAATGCACATAGAATATGATGACATGTCATATTAAAGGGGTTTGGGTAACCCTAGGTGCATCGATGGAAATTAAAGGGGTTCGGCTTCGAACCCCGACATATGAGAGGGGTCAAATTAGGGTTTCTACTAAGGCTCATATTTAATTGGTTCAAAGATGTATGAAACATGGATAAACAACTAGGATTTGTTTTTCTGATCATTTTGATATATAATTTTATATTTTTCTGATTTAAAATGAATTACTTATGAATTTCCAAAATTTAATTCATTTTAAATCAATTTCAGAAAATTATATAAATAATAATAAAGTTGGACCCACATGTCATAATATTATTATTTTCTAAAATATTTATGAAATTATTAAAATCCTGAGCAGGGGACCCCACATGTCAATTAATTTCTATTTACTGAAATTACAGAAATAGAAAAAGGAATTACAGAAATAGGAAAATTAAATATGGCGTCATCATGACGTCAGCCGGCCATGAGCTCGCAATTGAGCTCCGGTGCTGCTGCAATCCGGCGATTTGGAGGGCGATTGGAGGCATGTATGTGGGGGAAATACTCGGGGCGACGCGCTGGGCCATTTGGTGGCGGCGCGGCCGGCTATTGGCCGCCGGAGCATCGCCGGCGGCGAGGTCGGAGTCGGGGCGAGGCCCGTGGGGCGGCGCTAGAAGGCGAGGGGGGAGGAGCTAGGGGCACCAGGAGGATCGCCTACTCACCCTGATGCGGATGGAGGTGACGGCGGGCTCGGGGGAGGCTCGACGGCGACGGGGGCTTCGGCGAAGACGGCGGCCGGTGTCGGAGAAGATGGCCTCGATTGGCCCGATTCCCTGCTCCCCTGGACGCGCGCGACGATGGAGATGAAGTGGAGGACGAGGCGGACTCAACGGCGGTCTCGCCGGAGCTCGGGGACGCCGGAATCGACGGGGGTGGGGCGGTACTGTCCGCCGGGGTTTCGGCCTCCGACGTGCATGAGAGAAAACGGAGGGGGAAAAAGAGGTGGCGAGGCTAGGGTTGGTCAAGGCGGTGGCGGCGAGGTAGCCGCCGGGGGCGGCGGAGCTCATCCTGGCCGGCCAGGCCATCGGGCGCCGGCAGCTCTCCACCGAGCAGCTTCTGCGCGGGAAGACGATGGTTTTGCGAAAACCCCCGGGTTTTCTCTGGGCTGGTTTGGGCTGCGCTGGCCGACTTGGGCCGAGCGGAGAGAAGGAGAGAGGGAAAGAGAGTGGGCTGAGCCAGGGAGAAAGAGGAGAGGGCTCTCTCTATTTTTTTCCTTTTTTTCTGGTTTTTCTATTTCTATTTCAAAGGTGCAAATTCAAATCTGTTTTGAATTTTATTTGAAACTCAATTTTGCCAGAGAATTTATTAAACACACATGACTTATTGTATGACAACAAGACCATGTTGTCTACTTTGAAAACTTGAGAGAATTTGAGTGAGAAAGAAATAGAGAGGGATTTGCATAATTGAAAATGGAGATGCAAATTTTGCTCAAATTCAAACTACATGCATGCAATGCTCATGAACACTCATTTATTTATAAACACAAGGTTGGGATGTTACACTCATCATATTTAATTTGTAAATCATGTGCCACCTCTAAAGCTCTATCACGAGTTTCCTTTACCATACGTATCTTTAGAGCAAAGTTCTCTTCAAGAGTTTCATTGGTGGTTTGTTGTTCTTTAAGAGCTTCTTTAAGAGTTGCAATCTCAATTGCATCCTCGCGCTCATACTCTTCCTTTTTCTCAATAAGTTTTGTGCTCTTAATGGCAAAATTGAAGATTTTCATGAAGTTAGAGCGAACAAGTTTCTTCTTAGGAAGAGCATGATAAACCGACTCTCCCAACTTGTTTAAGGAAGCAACATTAAGTCCTTCCATATCATCATCCTCATCATCACTAGATAGATAGGGTTCCAAGGAAGGAGATACCTTAGAAGCCTTAGCCATAAGGCAAGTGTAGGAACCGTGCAATGATGAAGAAGATGAATTCCTTGAAGCTCCATCCAAGATCTTGTCTTGGCCCATAGTATCTTTGGTTTCCTCTACATTGTTAGTCACACAAATACTAGAGGAAAGCAAAGTATCTTCATTATGGCAACAAGACAAGAGAAGCATATCATCATGGGATGAAGATATGCAAGGACTATCAACACTAGCATGTAAATCATTTATAGTGCTACAAGTGTTAAAGTCCAAAGATGAGACATTGCAATGGGATAGAGATGAAGAATCATCAAGAGAGCGCTCACCATCAACAATGCAATGTTCATCACCACTCACCATACCATTACCTTGTGTCTTACCACACGTTGGTGAAGTGGAAGGAGCGTGATCATCCTCAATGGTCTTGGATCCACCATATGTATCTCGAAGCTTTGTCCAAACCTCATGAGCACTCCGGAAAGGCGCAATGGAGGAAATCACTACATGACTCACAACACGGCAAAGGACTTTAGTAGCTTGAGCATCTAGATAAGAGTTTTTCTTCTCCTCAAAAGTTGGATTTTGTGGATCCTTGGGAGGAGAAAAACCCATATCAAGAATTCGCTCCACATGTGGGTGCATGTCCCTAAAATAATCAAGCATGTAGAATTTCCAAGCATCATAATTAGTGCCATCAAATGTAAAGGTGGAAATGTGCACTAATCCTCTAGCCGACGTCATACTCTCTAGGCGGTGAAGCCCAACAAGATAAGAGAGCCCTAGCTCTGATACCAATTGAATGTTCGAGGACGTCGCCTAGAGGGGGGTGAATAGGCGGTGTGGCAAGTTTTAGCCTTTTCCAATTTTAGCGCAACGGAAGGTAAATGTGATAGCTTTGGCAAAGGTGAAGATCCTACAATGATACTAGGACATGTGCAACAAGTAAAGGAATCAACAAGATAGTAAAAGTAAGGTGCGAGATAACCGGGGGCGCGGAGGCGAGTCGAGGTTTGTTTACCGCAGTTCCTTCCACAACAGGAAGTACGTCTGCGTTGAGGAGGTGCTAGTCTCACACAAGAGACTAGACGGCCACACCACGAAGGAAGGCCTCACCTTCTTCCTCGAGAGAGCTCCACGGAGGTGCTCTCCCTCTTCCACTAAGGCACCGGTTGAGGCGGTGATTCCTTCACAAGGTTGGGGCAAACTCCACACACACAAGGATGCTCCCAACACCCTATGGAGCTAGTACATCACCAAGCTAGCCTCCATAGCTGCACATCTCCAATGCTCCACCATAGGAACCCATCCAATGCTCCACACAAGGAACCCTTCCAATGCTCCACCAAAGGAACGCTACCAATGCCCCACGAAGGAACCCGTCCAATGCCCCACGAAGGAACCCTTCCAATGCTCCACAAGAGGAACTCTTCCAATGCTCCACTAAGGAACCCTATCACCAAGATCCACTAAGGAAGAACACACACACCCTACGAGATCGAAACCCCGGAGAGAGCACAACCCATGCACCTTATGCAATGGCTAAGAACACCACTAGGATGTCCAAGTTCTTCTCTCCCAAATTCCAACAAAGCTAGAAGAAGCAATTGGGGGAATAAGGGAGGAAGAACAAAGGAGGAGAAACACCAAGAAACTCCAAGATCTAGATCTAGCAAGATCCTCTCACTTAGAGGAGGATTCAATTGGTGAAGCTCTAGATCTAGATCTCCTCTCTCCTTTCCCCCAAAAATATGCAACAAATAGTGGGGGGATCAAGAGGAGGAAGAAAGAACCCAAGGTCAACAATGGAGGAGAGAGAGTGGAGGTGCAGGGGGTTTGGGCGGAGGTGGAAGAGAGGTATAAATAGGGGACCCGAAATATAGTGTTGGGGCTGAAAAACGGTCAGATCCGCGCCCAAAGCGGTACTACCGCTTGTCGAAGCGGTACTACCGCTGCGCGCGAACTGTGCGTGCGTATCAGACCGAAACCGGTAGTGTACTCTCATGAGCGGTACTACCGCTTGTGCAAAACTGAAGAGAAAAATGCAGAGAGAGAGAGGCAGCAGCAGGGCAGTGCATGCGGTATTGCAGCGTGGGCAGCAGCTGCGCGGTGGGGCCAGCAGCAGGTCGGCAGGGCGAGCAGCATGCGGTCGAGCGGGCGGACAGCAGCGCGGCGCGGCAGGAGCAAGTGTGCGGGCAGCGCAGGGTGGAGCGAGCAGCGCAGCGGCGCGCAGACAAGTGGGAGCAGCGCGGGTCAACGCGCGGGTGTCTCCACGCGGGATCCAAGCAAGGCGCGCACGCGGCTCGAGGGCGGAAGCAGGCAGGTGCAGCGGGCGAGCGGCGAGCTGGCGGCTTGGCGCGGTGGGCTTGGCGTGGAGATGGGCCAAGTGGCCAGGAGGCGGTGGAGGCAAGGCTGGGGAAAAACAGGCCGGTAGTACCGGGCCTGGTACCGGTCCTGGTACCGTAATTGGGTTACGGTACTACCGGGCCGCCGGGCCTGGTACCGCTTGCGATCCAGTAAGCCCAAACCGCGCGCGCGGTATTTAGGCCGGTACCGCCCGTAGTACCGCCCGGCCCATATGCAGTTTTCTTTTCTTTTTCCAAATATGATGCATGATGTCTACGCCCCCTCCTTTTCCTGTAGACAGTGTTGGGCCTCCAAGAGCAGAGGTTTGTAGAATAGCAGCAAGTTTCCCTTAAGTGGATCACCCAAGGTTTATCGAACTCAAGGAGGAAGAGGTCAAAGATATCCCTCTCATGCAACCCTGCAACCACAAAGCAAGAAGTCTCTTGTGTCCCCAACACACCAAATAGGTGCACTAGTTCGGCGAAGAGATAGTGAAATACAGGTGGTATGAATATATAGGAGCAGTAGCAACGGTGCCAAAATAGCTTGCGCGTGTAGTTGATGGTGGTAGTATTGCAGTAGTAACGCAGTAAAACAAGAACAAGCAGCGATAGCAGTATTTAGGAACAAGGCCTAGGGATTAGACTTTCACTAGTGGACACTCTCAACATTGATCACATAACAGAATAGATAAATGCATACTCTACACTCTAGTTGGATGATGAACACATTGCGTAGGATTACACGAACCCTCAATGCCGGAGTTAACAAGCTCCACAATTCAATGTTCATATTTAAATAACCTTAGAGTGCATCAAAGATCAATTCGACTAACCAAGTACTAACATAGCATGCACACTGTCACCTTCATGCTTATGTAGGAGGAATAGTACACATCAATACTATCATAGCAATAGTTAACTTCGCAATCTACAAGAGATCATGATCATAGCATAAACCAAGTACTAACACGGATGCACACACTGTCACCATTACATCGTGCAGGAGGAATAAAACTACTTTAATAACATTGCTAGAGTAGCACATAGATAAATTGTGATACAAATACATTGCAATCATAAAGAGATATAAATAAGCACTTCACTATGCCATTCATAACAGTGAATAAGTATTCTGTGAAATATAGCCTAAGAGACCCACACGGTGCACACACTGTCACCTTTACACACGTGGGACAAGGAGTCTCCGGAGATCACATAAGTAAAATTCACTTGACTAGCATAACGACATCTAGATTACAAGCATCATCATATGAATCTCAATCATGTAAGGCAGCTCATGAGATTATTGTATTGAAGTACATAGGAGAGAGATTAACCACATAGCTACCGCAGCCTCGAGCCTCGATGGAGAACTACTCCCTCCTCATGGGAGCAGCAGCGGTGATGAAGATGGCGGTGGAGATGGCAGCGGTGTCGATGGAGAAGCCTCCGGGGCACTTCCCTGCTCCGGCGGCGTGCCGGAACAGAGACTCCTGTCCCCCATCTTGGCTTCGCGATGGCGGCGGCTCTGGAAGGTTTCTGTGGGTTTCGTCGAACGTATCAGGGTTTTCAATCCAGGGGCTTTATATAGGCGAAGAGGCTGCAGGAGGTCGAAGGGGTGCCCACACCATAGGGTGGCGCGGGCCCCGGCCGCGCCGGCCTAGGGTTTGGTGGCCTCGTGCCCCTCTCTCGCGCGGCTCGGGTGTTCTGGATGCTTCCGGGCAAAATAGGAACTCGGGCGTTGATTTCGTCCGATTCCGAGAATATTTCGTTACTAGGATTTCTGAAACCAAAAACAGCAAAACAGAACTGGCACTTCGACATCTTGTTAATAGGTTAGTTCCGTAAAATGCACGAATATGACATAAAGTGTGCATAAAACATGTAGATAACATCAATAATGTGGCATGGAACATAAGAAATTATCGATACGTCGGAGACGTATCAGCATCCCCAAGCTTAGTTCTGCTCGTCCCGAGCAGGTAAAACGATAACAAAGATAATTTCTGGAGTGACATGCCATCATAATCTTGATCATACTATTTGTAAAGCATATGTAGTGAATGCAACGATCAAAACAATGTATATGACATGAGTAAACAAGTGAATCATAAAGCAAAGACTTTTCATGAATAGTACTTCAAGACAAGCATCAATAAGTCTTGCATAAGAGTTAACTCATAAAGCAATAATTCAAAGTAAAGACATTGAAGCAACACAAAGGAAGATTAAGTTTCAGCGGTTGCTTTCAACTTATAACATGTATATCTCATGGATAATTGTCAACATAGAGTAATATAATAAGTGCAATATGCAAGTATGTAGGAATCAATGCACAGTTCACACAAGTGTTTGCTTCTTGAGGTGGAGAGAAATAGGTGAACTGACTCAACAATGAAAGTAAAAGAATGGTCCTCCATAGAGAAAAGCATCGATTGCTATATTTGTGCTAGAGCTTTGATTTTGAAAACATGAAACAATTTTGTCAACGGTAGTAATAAAGCATATGTATCATGTAAATTATATCTTACAAGTTGCAAGCCTCATGCATAGTATACTAATAGTGCCCGCACCTTGTCCTAATTAGCTTGGACTACCGGATCATCGCAATGCACATGTTTTAACCAAGTGTCACAAAGGGGTACCTCTATGCCGCCTGTACAAAGGTCTAAGGAGAAAGCTCGCATTGGATTTCTCGCTATTGATTATTCTCAACTTAGACATCCATACCGGGACAACATAGACAACAGATAATGGACTCCTCTTTTATGCATAAGCATGTGGCAACAATTAATAATTTTCTCATATGAGATTGAGGATATATGTCCAAAACTGAAACTTCCACCATGAATCATGGCTTTAGTTAGCGGCCCAATGTTCTTCTCTAACAATATGCATGCTTAACCATAAGGTGGTAGATCTCTCTTACTTCAGACAAGACGAACATGCATAGCAACTCACATGATATTCAACAAAGAATAGTTGATGGCGTCCCAGGAACATGGTTATCGCACAACAAGCAACTTAATAAGAGATAAAGTGCATAAGTACATATTCAATACCACAATAGTTTTTAAGCTATTTGTCCCATGAGCTATATATTGCAAAGGTGAATGATGGAATTTTAAAGGTAGCACTCAAGCAATTTACTTTGGAATGGCGGAAAATACCATGTAGTAGGTAGGTATGGTGGACACAAATGGCATAGTGGTTGGCTCAAATATTTGGATGCATGAGAAGTATTCCCTCTCGATACAAGGTTTAGGCTAGCAAGGCTTATTTGAAACAAACACAAGGATGAACCGGTGCAGCAAAACTTACATAAAAGACATATTGTAAACATTATAAGACTCTACACCGTCTTCCTTGTTGTTCAAACTCAATACTAGAAATTATCTAGACCTTAGAGAAACCAAATATGCAAACCAAATTTAGCATGCTCTATGTATTTCTTCATTAATAGGTGCAAAGTATATGATGCAAGAGCTTAAACATGAGCACAACAATTGCCAAGTATCACATTACCCAAGACATTTTAGCAAATTACTACATGTATCATTTTCCAATTCCAACCATATAACAATTTAACGAAGAAGAAACTTCGCCATGAATATTATGAGCTAAGAACACATGTGTTCATACGAACCAGCGGAGCGTGTCTCTCTCCCACACAAGCATGATGTAATCCAATTTATTCTAACACAAACAAAAACAAAAGCACACAGACGCTCCAAGTAAAGCACATAAGATGTGACCGAATAAAAATATAGTTTCAAGAGAAGAAACCTGATAATTTGTCGATGAAGAAGGGGATGCCTTGGGCATCCCCAAGCTTAGATGCTTGAGTCTTTGAAATATGCAGGGATGAACCACCGGGGCATCCCCAAGCTTAGACTCTTCACTCTTCTTGATCATAGTATATCATCCTCCTCTCTTGACCCTTGAAAACTTCCTTCACACCAAACTTCTCATAAACTTCATTAGAGGGGTTAGTACATAATCAAAAACTCACATGTTCAGAGGTGACACAATCATTCTTAACACTTCTGGACATTGCTCAAAGCTACTGGAAGTAATGGAACAAAGAAATCCACCCAACACAGCGAAAGAAGCAATGCGAAATAAAAGGCAGAATCTGTCAAAACAGAACAGTCCGTAAAGACGAATTTTAATAAATACCCGTTGCTCAGATCAGAAAACTCAAAACTAATGAAAGTTGCGTACATATCTGAGGAACACGCACGTAAATTGGCATATTTTTCTGATTTTTCTACAGAGAAAACAGCCCAGATTCGTGACAGATAGAAATCTGTTTCTGCGCAGAAATCCAAATCTAGTATCAACCTTCGATTAGAGGCTTCACTTGGCACAACAAAACACAAAACTAAGATAAGGAGAGGTTGCTACAGTAGTAAACAACTTCCAAGACACAAATATAAAACAAAGTACTGTAGCAAAATAACACATGGGTTATCTCCCAAGAAGTTCTTTCTTTATAGCCATTAAGATGGGCTCAGCAGTTTTAATGATGCACTTGCAAGAAATAGTATTTGAAGCAAAAGAGAGCATCCAGAGGCAAATTCAAAACACATTTAAGTCTAACATGCTTCCTATGCATAGGAATCTTGTACACAAATAAATTCATGAAGAGCAAAGTGACAAGCATAGGAAGATAAAACAAGTGTAGCTTCAAAAATTTCAGCACATAGAGAGGTGTTTTAGTAACATGAAAATTTCTACAACCATATTCCTCCTCTCTTTCAGTACTATCATGAGCAAACTCAACAATATAACTATCACATGAAACATTTTTATCATGAGTCTCATGCATAAAATTATCATTTCTCTCCACATAAGCATAATCATTCTTATTAGTTGTAGTGGGAGCAAATTCAACAAAGTAGCTGTCATTATTATTCTCATCAAGTGTAAGAGGCATAGTATAATCACAACAAAATTTACTCTCCATAGTAGGTGGCACCAAAAGACTACTATCATTATAATCATCATATATGGGAGGCAAAGTATCATCAAAGAAAATTTTCTCCTCAATTCTTGGGGGACTAAAAATATCATGCAAACCAGCTTCCCCAAGCTTAGAATTTTCCATATTATTAGCAACAATGGTGTTCAAAGTATTCATGCTAACATGTTCCATGGGTTTTTTAATTTTCGGATCAAACCATCCATGTCTTAACTCAGGAAATAGAATAAAAAGCTCATTGTTGTCCATTATGCCAAACTAGTGTAAACAAGAAACAAAAAGTTGCAATTGCAGGATCTAAAGGAAATAGCTTTGAGTACTTACAACGGCGAAAATAGCTTAGTAGCCGAGATCCGGAGTGTGAGTACCTTTACCTTTCCTCCCCGGCAACGGCGCCAGAAAATACTTGATGCTGTCCAGGACTGGCGCTGTTGACGAGGGAGGAAATGGTGTAGCTTTCCTTCGTTCCCCGGCAACGGCGCCAGAAAATAGCTTGATGTCTACGCACACTCCTTTTCCTGTAGACAGTGTTGGGCCTCCAAGAGCAGAGGTTTGTAAAACAGAGCAAGTTTTCCCTTAAGTGGATCACCCAAGGTTTATCGAACTCGGGAGGAAGAGGTCAAAGATATCCCTCTCATGCAAACCCCGCAACCACAAAGCAAGAAGTCTCTTGTGTCCCCAACACACCAAATAGGTGCACTAGTTCGGCGAAGAGATAGTGAAATACAGGTGGTATGAATATATAGAGCAGTAGCAACGGTGCCAGAAAATAGCTTGCCGGCGTGTAGTTGATGGTGGTAGTATTGCAGCAGTAGTAACGCAATAAAACAAACAGCGATAGCAGTATTTAGGAACAAGGCCTAGGGATTAGACTTTCACTAGTGGACACTCAACATTGATCACATAACAGAATAGATAAATGCATACTCTACACTCTATTGTTGGATGATGAACAATTGAGGATTACACGAACCCTCAATGCCGGAGTTAACAAGCTCCACAATTCAATGTTCATATTTAAATAACCTTAGAGTGCATCAAAGATCAATTCGACTAACCAAGTACTAACATAGCATGCACACTGTCACCTTCATGCTTATGTAGGAGGAATAGTACACATCAATACTATCATAGCAATAGTTAACTTCGCAATCTACAAGAGATCATGATCATAGCATAAACCAAGTACTAACACGGATGCACACACTGTCACCATTACATCGTGCAGGAGGAATAAAACTACTTTAATAACATTGCTAGAGTAGCACATAGATAAATTGTGATACAAATACATTGCAATCATAAAGAGATATAAATAAGCACTTCACTATGCCATTCATAACAGTGAATAAGTATTCTGTGAAATATAGCCTAAGAGACCCACACGGTGCACACACTGTCACCTTTACACACGTGGGACAAGGAGTCTCCGGAGATCACATAAGTAAAATTCACTTGACTAGCATAACGACATCTAGATTACAAGCATCATCATATGAATCTCAATCATGTAAGGCAGCTCATGAGATTATTGTATTGAAGTACATAGGAGAGAGATTAACCACATAGCTACTACAGCCCCGAGCTCGATGGAGAACTACTCTCCTCATGGGAGCAAGAGCGGTGATGAAGATGGCGGTGGAGATGGCAGCGGTGTCGATGGAGAAGCCTTCCGGGGCACTTCCCCGTTCCGGCGGCGTGAACAGACTCCTGTCCCCCAGATCTTGGCTTCGCGATGGCGGCGGCTTTGAAGGTTTCGTGGTTTCGTCGAACGTACGTGCTTTCGATCCAGGCTTTATATAGGCGAAGAGGCAGCGGGGAGGGTCGAAGGGGTGCCCACACCATAGGGTGGCGCGGGCCCCCTGGCCGCGCCGGCCTAGGGTTTGGTGGGCCTGTGCCCCCTCCTGGCGGCTCTCGGGTGTTCTGGATGCTTCCGGCAAAATAGGAACCTGGGCATTGATTTCGTCCGATTCCGAGAATATTTCGTTACTAGGATTTCTCAAACCAAAAACAGCAGAAAACAGAACTGCACTTCGGCATCTTGTTAATAGGTTAGTTCCAAATGCACGAATATGACATAAAGTGTGCATAAAACATGTAGATAACATCAATAATGTGGCATGGAACATAAGAAATTATCGATACGTCGGAGACGTATCAATGCACTATAAAATCCATATCTTGAGCTAGGAAACTCGGAATGATGTGAAACCAATTTCGTTGGAAAGAGGGCGACAAGAGCTGCCTTCTCACATGATGAAATCATGGAAAAGAGTAAATGATGATTTTATCATGGTCATAGAGGTGTAACCTCTCAATATGGTATATCGGGAAAATCATCACCCTTGCACGTGCAACATGCAATGCAACCGAAATCTGTTCCATGCATAAGAACCAAGAAGAACCAAGAACGCGATGCAATGCATGCAAGGTTTGAGCTCTCTCCGATGATACGACCCACTACCCTATCGAGCACAAACCTAATCCTTGCGCGTTCTTCTCGAGTCGGCAAGCTCCGTCTTCACCCTCTTCATCATTGTACATGCCACCGTCTTCCTCCAACATACACGCCACCGTCTTCTTCCATCTTGTACGCACACCACCGTCTTCATCCATCTTCAACGCCGTCTTCTCTCTTCATCTTCAACATGGTCTTTGTCTCTCTTCGACACCATCTTCATCATTGTACTCGTCTTCTCCATCTTACAACCTTGAGTCCAACATGACTATGGACTTGACCTAAGATTGATTCTCAATGCAACCGTTAGTCCATAGGGATTGTCATCAATTACCAAAACCACACATGGGGTAAATGACTTGTTCTTACACCAACTTGAGGAGCACACCCGAATGCCTCTGTAGGTTGATTTTCCTTGCCACTTGCCTCACTAAGATGAAGTTATCATGTAGGGACCTTCCTCTAACAAAAGCCGATTGGTTGGTGCTCACAACCTCACTCAACCTGCTCCGAAGCCTATTCGCCATAATCTTGGAGAAAAGTTTTGCAAAACTATGCACCAAGCTACGGGGCAATAATCCTTAACCTGTGGCATCCTCCGCTTCTTAGGATTAAAGTGATGAGGGCTCGGTTTAGGCGGGCAAAGCCGCGCCCATCCCCAACACTCAATTTGAACAAACCAGCCAGGATATCTCCTTTGATGATCGGCCATGCCCTCTGGTAGAAAGCTCCTGTGAAACCATCCGGTCCCGACGTCCGGTCCGGGTGGAGGTCTTTAACCACCCTCCATATCTCCTCTTCAGTGAACATGTCATCCGGGTCCTGTAGGTGAGCCGTGGGATCTCAAGCTCTTCCAGGTCAATCGAGTACTCTCTCGGTTGCACCTTCCCTAGCAACTGGAAATAAGCCTCGGTGAAAACCTCCACTTTCCTCTCCTGATCCGTCACAATCTCCTCTCCAATCCTCACGGAGGCAATGTGATTCTTCGCCCTTCTCCCATTGGCAACCGCATGGAAAAGGGCTGTGTTGGCATCCCCCTCTTTCAACCAACGTACTCTCTATCTTTGTCTTGCCATGGTACACTCGAGCGAAGCAAGCCCAAGCACAAATTGCTTGAGAGTTCTCCTCAGCCAGACCTCCATAGGGGCCAACCTCCGTCTCTCCTGGGACACATCGAGGCGCAAGATCAGGGTGTTAGCGATCGCAATATTTAGCTTGACGTTTCCAACCCGTTTTTGCCCCCATGACTGCAGCGCCAAACGCATTCCCGAAAAGCGCGTCCAACCTCCTAAGGGATCCACAATGCGGGGTCACAAACCCAGCCTCCTGATCGCCTCATCAAAACCCTCCAATTTGAGCCAGAAGTTCTCAAACTTAAACCTTCTCCTAGGACGAAAAGCCGCATTGAGGGCCAAGTGAAGTGGCGCATGATCCGAGACCGACGAAGATAAACCTTGCATCACAGAGTCACAATGCTGCAAGTCCCAGTCTACCGAAACAAGCACCCTATCAATGCGTGTAAGAGTAGCACTCTCCCGACCATTGCTCCAAGTGTAAATTCTCCCATGCATGTAGAGATCCTTCAGCTCATGCGCTTGCACAAACGCCCTGAAACGCGGCATCATGCTCCTATCAAGGTTCTCATTATTCTTCTCAGAAGCATTCAGAATCATATTGAAATCTCCAGCCACCATCCACGGGCCCGGGCAAAGCACCCTTCTCTCCGTCAACTCCTGTAGAAACAAAAAAATTTCCTCCGCCCCTTGTGGCCCATAAACTGTAGTAAGCCACCATTTAGACTCGTCCCTAGTCGTGACCTCACCCGTGATGGCATACGTGTCGTAGCTCACATTGGCGATTTGGACCACCGAGGTGTCCCATGCCATAACCACTCCTCCTCTTGTATCATCCGCCGGCAAAAACACGAAGCCATCAAAAGATGGCCCCAAACATTGGGAGATGTAGAACTCATCCACCTCCCCAACCTTAGTCTCCGAGATACACACAATGCTCACATGCAAACTCTCCAAAAACTCCCGAATAGCACTCCTTTTCGCTGGATCATTCGTGCCGAACGTTCCAACAACAACTCCAAATTACAATCCATAAGAAAAAGATACAGATTCCACTCCCACTAACACCTAGTGCGCCGCTAGCACAACTCTACAACCGTCCTGCTGGTCGAAGCTCTGGGGCATCATCTTCCCAAAGATGGACGCCAGGACCCTGATACGTCTCCGACGTATCGATAATTTCTTATGTTCCATGCCACATTATTGGTGATATCTACATGTTTTATGCATACTTTATGTCATATTTATGCATTTTCCGGCACTAACCTATTAACGAGATGCCGAAGAGCCAGCTTGATGTTTTCTCGCTATTTTTGGTTTCGTAAATCCTAGTAAGGAAATATTCTCGGAATTGGACGAAATCAACGCCCAGGGGCCTATTTTTTCACGAAGCTTCCAGAAGACCGAAGAGGATACAAAGTGGGGCCACGAGGTGGCCAGACAACAGGGTGGTGCGGCCTGGCCCTTGGCCACGCCGGCCTGTCGTGTGGGGCCCTCGTGTGGCCCCCTGACCTATCTCCTCCGCCTACTTAAAGCCTTCGCCGCGAAACCCCAGCACCGAGAGCCACGATACGGAAAACCTTCCAGACGCCGCCGTCGCCAATCCCATCTCGGGGGATTCAGGAGATCGCCTCCGGCACCCTGCCGGAGAGGGGAATCATCTCCGAGGACTCTTCACCGCCATGGTCGCCTCCGGAGTGATGAGTGAGTAGTTCACCCCCGGACTATGGGTCCATAGCAGTAGCTAGATGGTCGTCTTCTCCTAATTGTGCTTCATTGTTGGATCCTTGTGAGCTGCCTAACATGATCAAGATCATCTATCTGTAATGCTATATGTTGTGTTTGTTGGGATCCGATGGATAGAGAATACTATGCTATGTTGATTATCAATCTATTATCTATGTGTTGTTTATGATCTTGCATGCTCTCCGTTATTAGTAGAGGCTCTGGCCAAGTTTTTGCTAGTAACTCCAAGAGGAAGTATTTATGCTCGATAGTGGGTTCATGCCTCCATTAAATCTGGGATAGTGACAGAAAGTTCTAAGGTTGTGGATGTGCTGTTGCCACTAGGGATAAAACATCGATGCTATGTCTAAGGATGTAGTTGTTGATTACATTACACACCATACTTAATGCAATTGTCCGTTGTTTGCAACTTAATACGGAAGGGGTTCGGATGATAACCCGAAGGTGGACTTTTTAGGCATAGATGCATGCCGGATAGCGGTCTATGTACTTTGTCGTAATGCCCAATTAAATCTCACTATACTCATCATATCATGTATGTGCATGGTCATGCCCTCTTTATTTGTCAATTTCCCAACTGTAATTTGTTCACCCAACATGCTTATTCTTATCTGAGAGACGCTCTAGTGAACTGTGGGACCCCGGTCCATTCTTTTAATCGAATACAATCTAATACTTGTTTTTTTCTGCAAACAATCATCATCCACACTATACATCTAATCCTTTGTTACAGCAAGCCGGTGAGATTGAGAACCTCACCGTCACGTTGGGGCAAAGTAATTTGGTACAGTGTGTCCACGTTGGCGCGAAATCCCGGTGTTGCGCCGCACTACATCTCGCCGCCATCAACCTTCAACGTGCTTCTGGCTCCTACTAGTTCGATAAACCTTGGTTTCTTACGAGGGAAAACTTGCCGCCGTACGCATCACACCTTCCTCTTGGGGTTCCCAACGGACGCGTGTTGTACGCGTATCAAGCTCTTTTTTCTGGCGCCGTTGCCGGGAGATCAAGACACGCCGCAAGGGGAGTCTCCACTTCAAATCTTATTTTGTTTTTGTCTTGCTTTATTTTATTTACTTTCTTTGTTTGCTGCACTAACTCAAAACACACAAAAATTAGTTGCTAGTTTTACTTTATTTGCTATCTTGTTTGCTATATCAAAAACACAAAAAATTAGTTACTTAAATTTACTTTATCTAGTTTGGTTTATTTACTGTTGCTAAAATGGGTACTCCTGAAAATACTAAGTTGTGTGACTTCACAACCACAAATAATAATGATTTCTTATGCACACCTATTGCTCCACCTGCTACTATAGCAGAATTCTTGGAAATTAAACCTGCTTTACTGAATCTTGTTATGAGAGAGCAATTTTCTGGTGTTAGTTCTAATGATGCTGCTGCCCATCTCAATAATTTTGTTGAATTATGTGAAATGCAAAAGTATAAGGATGTAGATGGTGACATTATAAAATTAAAATTGTTTCCTTTCACATTAAGAGGAAGAGCTAAAGATTGGTTGCTATCTTCGCCTAAGAATAGTATTGATTCATGGACTAAATGCAAGGATGCTTTTATTGGTAGATATTATCCCCCCGCTAAAATTATATCTTTGAGAAGTAGCATAATGAATTTTAAACAATTGGATAATGAGCATGTTGCACAAGCATGGGAAATAATGAAATCTTTGGTTAAAAATTGCCCAACCCATGGACCGACTACTTGGATGATCATCCAAACCTTTTATGCAGGACTGAATTTTTCTTCGCGGAACCTATTGGATTCAGCTGCTGGAGGTACCTTTATGTCCATCACTCTAGGCGACGCAACAAAGCTTCTTGATAATATGATGATTAATTACTCTGAATGGCACACGGAAAGAGCTCCACAAGGTAAGAAGGTAAATTCTGTCGAAGAAACCTCCTCCTTGAGTGATAAGATTGATGCTATTATGTCTATGCTTGTGAATGGTAGGACTAATGTTGATCCTAATAATGTTCCGTTAGCTTCATTGGTTGCTCAAGAAGAACATGTTGATGTGAACTTCATTAAAAATAATAATTTCAACAACAATGCCGGAACAATTCTAGTAACAACTATAGGCCATATCCTTATAATAATGGTAACGGTTATGGTAATTCTTATGGGAATTCTTACAACAATAATAGGAACACACCCCTGGACTTGAAGCTATGCTTAAAGAATTTATTAGTACACAAACTGCTTTTAACAAATCTGTTGAAGAAAAGCTTGGGAAAATTGATATACTTGCTTCTAAAGTCGATAGTCTTGCTGCTGATGTTGATCTTTTGAAATCGAAAGTTATGCCTAATGAAAATAATAATAATAAGATTGTTACTACATCAAATGCCATCCAAGTTAGAATTAATGAGAATATAAGATTGATGGCCGAATTGCGTGCGGTGGGAAAAAGAAGAAAATGCTAAAGAAGATAATATAGCTAAAGTTTGGACTATTACCACCAGTAGCAATGCTAATGCTCCACATGTTGCTGCACCCCCTACTATTTATGGTAAAATAATTGGTGTTGACAATGTTTCCACTTCTAATGCAAAGCGTGAAAAACTGCCTCAAACTGCTAAAACTGTTGAAACAACCTGTGATAAAACTGCTGATTTTTTTTCCAACATTGGGGACAATGATCCCATTGCTTTAGATTATAATGGTTTGGATTTTTATGATTGCCACATCTCTGAAGTTATAAAGTTCTTACAAAACTTGCTAAGAGTCCTAATGCTAGTGCTATAAATTTGGCTTTCACGAAATATATTATAAATGCTCTCATAAAAGCTAGAGAAGAGAAACTAGAACGCGAAGCTTCTATTCCTAGGAAGCTAGAGGATGGTTGGGAGCCCATCATTAAGATGAAGGTCAATGACTTTGATTGTAATGCCTTATGTGATCTTGGTGCAAGTATTTCCGTTATGCCTAAGAAAATCTATAATATGCTTGACTTGCCACCATTGAAAAATTGTTATTTGGATGTTAATCTTGCTGATAACTCTACAAAGAAACCTTTGGGGAGAGTTGATAATGTTCGTATTACGGTTAACAATAACCTTGTCCCCGTTGATTTTGTTGTCTTGGATATTGAATGCAATGCATCTTGTCCCATTATATTGGGAAGACCTTTTCTTCGAACTCTTGGTGCTATCATTGATATGAAGGAAGGTAATATTAAATATCAATTTCCTCTCAAGAAAGGTATGGAACACTTCCCTAGAAAGAGAATGAAGTTACCTTTTGATTCTATCATTAGAACAAATTATGATGTTGATGCTTCGTCTCTTGATAATACTTGATACACACTTTCTGCGCCTAGCTGAAAGGCGTTAAAGAAAAGCGCTTATGGGAGACAACCCATGATTTTACTACTACACTTTTATTTTATATTTGAGTCTTGGAAGTTGTTACTACTTTAGCAACCTCTCCTTATCTTAGTTTTGTTGCATTGTTGTGCCAAGTAAAGTCTTTGATAGTAAGGTTCATACTAGATTTGGATTACTGCGCAGAAACATTTTTGCTGTCACGAATCTGGGCCTAATACTCTGTAGGTAACTCAGAAAATTATGCCAATTTACGTGAGTGATCCTCAGATATGTATGCAACTTTCATTCAATTTGAGAATTTTCATTTGAGCAAGTCTGGTTCCTCAATAAAATTCATCTTTACGAACTGTTCTGTTTTGACAGATTCTGCCTTTTATTTCGCATTGCCTGCTTTGCTATGCTTGATGGATTTTTCGATTCCATTAACTTTCAGTAGCTTTGTGCAATGTCCAGAAGTGTTAAGAATGATTATGTCACCTCTGAACATGTGAATTTTGATTGTGCACTAACCCTCTAATGAGTTGTTTTGAGTTTGGTGTGGAGGAAGTTTTCAAGGATCAAGAGAGGAGGATGATACAATATGATCAAGGAGAGTGAAAGTCTAAGCTTGGGGATGCCCCGGTGGTTCACCCCTGCATATTTCAAGAAGACTCAAGCGTCTAAGCTTGGGGATGCCCAAGGCATCCCTTCTTCATCGACAACATTATCAGTTCCTCTAGTGAAACTATATTTTTATTCCATCACATCTTATGTACTTTGCTTGGAGCGTCTGCTTGTTTTTGTTTTTGTTTTATTTGAATAAAATGGATCCTAGCATTCATTGTGTGGGAGAGAGACACGCTCCGCGTTGCATATGGACAAATATGTCCTTAGGCTTTACTCATAATATTCATGGCGAAGGTTGAATCTTCTTCGTTAAATTGTTATATGGTTGGAATCGGGAAATGCTACATGTAGTAATTGGTAGAATGTCTTGAATAATGTGATACTTGGCAGTTGTTGTGCTCATGTTTAATCTCTTGCATAATATACTTTGCACCTATTAATGAAGAAATACATAGAGCTTGCTAAACTTTGGTTTGCATAATTGGTCTCTCTAAGGTCTAGATAATTTCTAGTAAGGGTCGAACAACAAGGAAGACAGTATAGAGTCTTATAATGTTTACAATATGTCTTTTATTTGAGTTTTGTTGTACCGCTTCATACTTGTGTTTGTTTCAAATAACCTTGCTATCCTAAACCTTGTATCGAGAGGGAATACTTCTCATGCATCCAAAATCCTTGAGCCAACCACTATGCCATTTGTGTCCACCATACCTACCTACTACATGGTATTTCTCCACCATTTCAAAGTAAATTGCTTGAGTGCTACCTTTAAACAATTCAAAATTAATTACCTCTGATTTGTGTCAATGTTTTATAGCTCATGAGGAAGTATGTGGTGTTTATCTTTCATTCTTGTTGGGCAACTTTCACCAATGGACTAGTGGCTTCATCCGCTTATCCAATAATTTTGCAAAAAGAGCTGCAATGGGATTCCTACCCAAATTAATTCAAAAATAGACACTCCTTCATGGTATGTGATTGTTGGACTGCACCCGAAGGATTCGGTTGCCATGGCTTGAGAAAGCAAAGGTGGGAGGAGTGTCATCTAAATAAAACTAAAATAAAAAGGCACTCCTTCATGGTATGAGATTGTTGGCACCCGAGGATTCGGTTAGCCATGGTTTGTGAAAGAAATGTTGGAAGGAGTGCCACCCAAAAATAAAAATAAAATGGGAGCCGCTCTTTGAAGGTTTGTCTGGCAAGGGGGTTAGAGTTCCCACTACCATTCATTGACAACAACAAACACCTCTCAAAACTTTACTTTTATGCTCTATATGTTTTCAAAATCAAAGCTCTAGCACAAACATAGCAATCAATGCTTCCTCTAAGGCCTTTCTTTTACTTTTATGTTGAGTCGCCCACCTATCTCTCTCCACCTCAAGAAACAAACACTTGTGTGAACTGTGCATTGATTCCTACATACTTGCATATTGCATTTGTTATATTACTTTATGTTGACAATATCCATGAGATATACATGTTACAAGTTGAAAGCAACCGCTGAAACTTAATCTTCCTTTGTGTTGCTTCGATACTTATACTTTGAATTATTGCTTTATGAGTTAACTCTTATGCAAGACTTATTGATGCTTGTCTTGAAAGTACTATTCATGAAAAGTCTTTGCTATATGATTCATTTGTTTACTCATTGCATTACCATTGTTTTGATCGCTGCATTCATTACATGTGCTTACAATAGTATGATCAAGGTTATGATGGCATGTCACTCCAGAAATTATCTTTGTTATCGTTTACCTACTCGGGACGAGCATGAACTAAGCTTGGGGATGATACGTCTTCGACGTATCGATAATTTCTTATGTTCCATGCCACATTATTGATGATATCTACATGTTTTATGCATACTTTATGTCATATTTATGCATTTTCCGGCACTAACCTATTAACGAGATGCCGAAGAGCCAGTTGTTTTCTGTTGTTTTTGGTTTCAGAAATCCTAGTAAGGAAATATTCTTGGAATTGGACGAAATCAACGCCCAGGGACCTATTTTTCCACGAAGCTTCCAGAAGACCGAAGAGGATACAAAGTGGGGCCACGAGGTGGCTGCACACAGTGGCGGCGGCCTGGCCCTTGGCCGCGCCTCCTGTCGTGGGGCCTCGTGTGGCCCCCGACCTATCTCCTCCGCCTACTTAAAGCCTTCGTCGCGAAACCCCAAGACCGAGAGCCACGATACGGAAAACCTTCCAGACGCCGCCGCCAATCCCATCTCGGGGATTCAGGAGATCACCTCCGGCACCCTGGCCGAGAGGGGAATCATCTCCGGAGGACTCTTCACCACCATGGTCGCCTCCGGAGTGATGAGTGAGTAGTTCACCCCTGGACTATGGGTCCATAGCAGTAGCTAGATGGTCGTCTTCCTAATTGTGCTTCATTGTCGGATCTTGTGAGCTGCCTAACATGATCAAGATCATCTATCTGAAATGCTATATGTTGTGTTTGTTGGGATCCGATGGATAGAGAATACTATGCTATGTTGATTATCAATCTATTATCTATGTGTTGTTTATGATCTTGCATGCTCTCCGTTATTAGTAGAGGCTCTGGCCAAGTTTTTGCTAGTAACTCCAAGAGGGAGTATTTATGCTCGATAGTGGGTTCATGCCTCCATTAAATCTGGGACAGTGACAGAAAGTTCTAAGGTTGTTGTGCTGTTGCCACTAGGGATAAAACATTGATGCTATGTCTAAGGATGTAGTTGTTGATTACATTACGCACCATACTTAATGCAATTGTCTATTGTTTGCAACTTAATACTGGAAGGGGTTCGGATGATAACCTGAAGGTGGACTTTTTAGGCATAGATGCATGCTGGATAGCGGTCTATGTACTTTGTCGTAATGCCCAATTAAATCTCACTATACTCATCATATCATGTATGTGCATGGTCATGCCCTCTCTATTTGTCAATTGCCCAACTGTAATTTGTTCACCCAACATGCTTATTCTTATCGGAGAGACGCCTCTAGTGAACTGTGGACCCCGGTCCATTCTTTTAATCGAATACAATCTACTGCAATACTTGTTCTACTGTTTTCTGCAAACAATCATCATCCACACTATACATCTAATCCTTTGTTACAGCAAGCGGTGAGATTGACAACCTCACTGTCACGTTGGGGCAAAGTAATTTGGTTGTGTTGTGCAGGTTCCACGTTGGCGCCGGAATCCCTGGTGTTGCGCCGCACTACATCTCGCCGCCATCAACCTTCAACGTGCTTCTTGGCTCCTACTGGTCGATAAACCTTGGTTTCTTACTGAGGGAAAACTTGCCGCTGTACGCATCACACCTTCCTCTTGGGGCTCCCAACGGACGCGTGCTGTACGCGTATCAGACCCTCACGTGTCGCTCGCCGAGGGGGGAATCGAAGATCTCGTTGAAGCTAGCAAGGTGCTCCTCATCCACGGACAACTCCTCCGGGCAGATGCCTAACGCCTTTAGAAGCACCGACTCTGCTGCCGAGGCTTTGGGCGTCTTCTTCTCCTTCTCAACCACCATCATCGCTGCACTCCGAGTCGACGCCTGGGCGTGAACGGCTGTGCCTCAGCACGCAGAGACGAACTCTCCACCTCCCTGAGAAGTGGTGGGGCCAACTTCTTGAGGATAGAAGCGCAGAACATCTTGATGCGACAAAGCGTAAGCCTCTCCTGTTGCAACGCCAACTCAGCAGCGGTCTCCTCTCTACCTACCTCAGGCTCGCCCTCCTCGGTAAACTGGCTCGACTCGAGCACGCCGCGGAACCATCTGCATGTCACTGTTTGGACCCGTGTAAGACGTACACGGGGAAACCACCGGGTCGCTGTCCAACGGCTCCAACTGATCGATATGAACCCTCCCTAGGCACTCGCTCGATCCCACAGCAACCTCCTCCTCCACTTGGATCCTTTCCTTCTCCGACACGGACACCTGGAAGTAGCCCTCCAACCTTTTCGCACAAGACTCAGTAGACGAGCCAACAGATTCCACCAGTGGCGTGCCATCCCCGGATACCAGTGGCGTGCAGGCCTCCTCCGAAGAGCTTCCCTTCTTCGTTCCTTCGATCACACCGTGGAACGGACCCACTGTGGGCCCCGACTTGGTGTGGCCAAACCCACATGGCGTGGCAGCCAAACTCTCCTTCACGCTACCCTCCAAAGATTCTGGGTCCAGGCCCACAGGGCCCTCCCCACGCGCAGGAGGGAGCTCCACCGACAGCCCGACAGGATCAGCCTCGGGATCCGCCGCCACAGACGCCAGCGAGTCCATCGCGTCCTGCCTTCCCATCACATGCACCGCATGATCTGTCTCCATCAGCTGGCCCACCAAGCGAATATTCGCCGTAGCTTCCTCAACAGGAACCACCTGCTCCACATCCACGCCGCCCGATGGCGCAGTTGCGCGCGATCCAACGGTCGCCTGATCTCCCGCAGCCTTACCACGCGACCCGCCGTCCTTCAGCCTTGGACCACCAGCCGCCGCAAGGTTGGACTCGCCCTCACTCGTCGTTTGAACCGCCCAGGGCCCAGGTGACTGCAATGGCGGTAGGCCCCACGACGCTCCAACCTCCACCCCACTGCCACCTGTCCCACAACGCCTCTGGGAGAAGAAACCTCCAGGCCCACCACGAGAATCTGGGACCCCACGCGTCCAGGGTAGCGATCTTCTCCGGCGACAGCCACACTCTCCGCTGCCGCTGCCGTCCTGTCCCTCCTGCGATCCATCTCCATGGCACCCAGCCGCGTCTCCTCCCTGCGCTCCAGGCCTCAGCTCCGACTCCACCGGCATCGGTTCCTCCACAGCAACAACATGAATCAAGACTCGGTATTGTAGGGTTTTGATTGCCGACATTGGCGCCGATCCCTGGACACCATCCTCCACCGGGAGCTCCCTCGCCGGCGGCCTAGCCTCCTCCCTCAGCGGTTTGGGAACCGCAAGCACGCGCTCTGTCGGGATGGCGTCCACCTCCGATGTCCAAGCCGATAGCTTGAAGAGAGCGAGGTCAGCCCTCGAGCGCGTCTCCGGCGCCACCTCGTCCACAGCACACGACTTGCCGAGCAGATCCTCAATGACCCCCACGTCCCAAGCATGCGGCGGAATACCCTCCAGGATAAGGAACACTTTGGAGCTCAACGGGACTTGCTTGGCCTGCGCCTGGTGGTTCCAGGGCCGCAGCACGAGCGGCGCGCCCGCCACCAGCACCGACGGCAACGCCGCGACGTGCCGCCTCAACTCCGCCGATTCGAAAACGATCAGGAAATCCTCCGGTGCGTGAACATGCACCGAGAACACCGCCGCCGGAATTCCTCTCCACCGCAGGGCCGCAGAGACCTGCTCCGCCGAGACCGCCGGCCTCCGTCCTCCGACAGAGGCCACCATGGCGAAGCGGAGCCTCCGCTCCAAATCGCACATAGCTGCGGTTCTCCGCACGACGCAGAGCGCAGGCGCCTCGCGCACCTTCGAGAGCCTCGGCGCGCACTAAGGGTCGACACAGAGCGGCGGCCACGCATCCATCGGGGGGAGGCTCAGTGGGAGTGGGGCGATGAGTGCGGTCGGCGGTGGCGGGGGTGGGGGTGGGGGCGGAGCAGTCGTAGGTGGCGGTGTGGGCGGCCGTGGAGGGGGCGCCGGTGCGGCCGCGCGACCATGATCCCTGCCAGGACCCCTCCGGGCCCCAACAGGATCACCTCGGGTCAGCGAACGGCGGCGCGCCATCTTGGCCAGAGCCAGCGTCCGAAGCTCTTCCTCAGACGATGGGCTCCGCGGCCGCTTACACTCCCTCGCCGGATGCCCCCGCAGCCAGCACCTGACGCAAACCTCCTCGTTGACGCAGTCCCGCTTCCGATGACCTGGTTCGTAGCAGCGAAAACAAAGCCCTTCCATCTTCGGCGCCACCGCGCCACGGCCAGCCGCCGCGTCACTTCGCGCCTCGACACGGTGCCGCCACATGGTCTTCTTCGAGGGCCGCGGCTGTTCCCAGACAAGGCGGTCATGCAAGCGACCCCTGTCCGCCGCCGGCGCCTGCGGCACCGCCTCCGCCCGCTGCACATCAACGCTGTTCTCAGACAAGGCGGAGGAGATGCCCAAGCCAGAGACGTGGTCGTTCCTGGCCGAGGAAGCAGAGGAGCTCCCCGCCTCTTGCCACCTCCGCGAGAAGCCTGGCGGGTGCGACGCCGAGGACTCCATGGCCATGCCGAGCAAGAAGGGAGAGAGAGAAGGGGGGCCGGGGACCAGGGGGTCGCCGGCGAAGGGTTGCGTGCGGCGACGGAGCAGCGCGCGCCCGCCTACCTACCTCGACTGCGAATGAACTTCAAGCTTAATTCTTACTCTTACAAAACTGGTCCCGCTGGCTCCCAGTGTATAAAGATCCACACTCAGCACTTCTCCAATTCTAGCAGCCATATCACGGATAATCTCATCTTTCCGAAACAGTGGCGGAATCCCACGGATCTGACTCCACACATAGATCCGGTCTACCACCACTGACTTGGGATCAACAATACCATCATAGGCTTCCAACATGACTCCATTCTACCGAAAGATCCATGGACCCTCGAGCATGGCCCTATTCCAATCGCCCAGACATGAAACCTGGAGGATGAAAAGGTTCTCCTCCACCGGTCGTATTGTCCACTTCAAACCCCAAGCAAAGTCCATCTTTTGGAAGAAAGTCCATATACCCTTTTTTTAGCTTCCCTATCTATTATAAGCGCGTGGAGATCTGGCACTACGGGAACCAGTCAAGGTGCCGACGGCAAAATATCGGGGCCGTTGGCACATGACCTGTTCAGGCTAGGCCAGTAGGCAAACCGTCGGCACAGGAAAACCGTCGGTACAGGAAGGTTTGTGCCGACGGCAACCGTCGGCATAGTTTCGGCCATCGGCACAGCCTCTCCGCCATGAAGGCGAGGTAACAACATGAGACAGTGCCGACGGCTTAGCCGTCGGCACATATTTTAACCCTGTGCCGACTGCAAAGCCGTCGGCACAACAATTTTCCATTTTACCACATCAATAATCAAAAAATCATAATTAAATCATTATATTTTAGGAAAATACAAATAATATATCAAAATTTTCAGAAAAATAAGTTCTATCTTGAAAAATATCAAACTTGGAATATTTAAAATATCTCAAAGAACCTTCTCAAAAATGAGCTATCATGTCCGATGTTTTATGGCTTTCACGCCGAACAACCAATATTATGGCTAGAATCATCGCATAGTTTGTGATAATGTGCCCATATTGTACACATATGTGCATCTTGGGATGTCTTACGATGTTGCAGGAGGAAGTTTTCCTTTTCATCGCACGAAAAAGTCATTTTCCATTTTTGAGGTGCCGAAAACGGGGTGTTTTGTGAAGCAACCACCAAATTAAAGATTCACATTGGTACCAACACATTTTTCAAAAATACTAGACCAACTAAGATGGAAAATTTCTCAACCGGTGTATCTGGAACCTTTCCGTCCACCCCTCATGAAAAAGATAAATTCCTGCCGAATCGGTAGGAGGCCGACCAGATTTGAACTACAGGTACATGATATATTGCTCAAGATTTTTCATAAAAATCATTTTTAGGTTCACAACATGCTATTTCATCAGAGATCCAGTGCAAGTTTAGCGAGCCTCAGCCCCGGGCAAAGGATCTTCATGCCCGCCATTTTGAATATAGTTTGAAACGGGCATAAAAAATTCAAAAACGATCCAAACCATGTGAAACCTTCGCGTGCTGTCATATTATATGTCATAGTTACAAGGAAAAATATTAAAGTTGGAAAATTACAAACATCACAAAAATTCCTTCACAAAATGAGCTATCACGTTCGAGGTTTCATGACATTTAGGTCAAACGACCAATGTTATGGATAGAATCGCGGCATAGTTTGTGATAATGTGCCCATATTGTGCACACATGTGCATCTTGGGATGTCTTACGATGTTGCAGGAGGAAGTTTTCCTTTTCATCGCACGAAAAAGTCATTTTCCATTTTTGAGGTGCCGAAAACGGGATGTTTTATGAAGCAACCACCAAATTAAAGATTCACATTGGTACCAACACATTTTTCAAAAATACTAGACCAACTAAGATGGAAAATTTCTCAACCGGTGTATCTGGAACCTTTCCGTCCACCCCTCATGAAAAAGACAAATTCCTGCCGAATCGGTAGGATGCTGACCAGATTTGAACTACATGTACATGATATATTGCTCAAGATTTTTCATAAAAATCATTTTTAGGTTCACAACATGCTATTTCATCAGAGATCCAGTGCAAGTTTAGCGAGCCTCAGCCCCGGGCAAAGGATCTTCATGCCCGCCGTTTTGAATATAGTTTGAAACGGGCATAAAAAATTCAAAAATGATTCAAACCATGTGAAACCTTCGCGTGTTGTCATATTATATGTCATAGTTACAAGGAAAAATATTAAAGTTGGAAAATTACAAACATCACAAAAATTCCTTCACAAAATAATCTATCGTGTTCGAGGTTTCATGACATTTAGGTCAAACGACCAATGTTATGGATAGAATCGCGGCATACTTTGTGATAATGTACCCATATTATGCACACATGTGTATCTTGAGATGTCTTATGATGTTGCAGGAGGAAATATTCCTTTTCATCGCCCAAAAAAGCCATTTTTCATTTTTGAGGTGTCGAAAACGGGATGTTTTGTGAAGCAACCACCAAATTAAAGTTTCACATTGGTACCAACACATTTTAAAAAAATACTAGACCACCTAAGATGGAAAATTTCCCAACCGGTGTCTCTGGAACTTTTTCGTCCACCCCTCATGAAAAAGACAAATTCCTGCCGAATCGGTAGGAGGCCGACCAGATTTGAAATACTGGTACATGATCTAATGCTCATGAATTTTTGGAAAAATTATTTTTAGATTCAAAATATGATATCGATTTAGACATATTATTTGTCAAATTTTGATTTCCAGATTTCAAGATATTAATTATTCCATATTAAATAGAACAAGAAAAAAATTAAATCATTTTATTGTCCATTTGAATTCAAGATTAATATACTTATTCTTGTAGTTTATGTAGGTAATTGTTTGCAATTCAAAAAGTAATGATGTGCAACATCAAGTAATAAGGGTTAATAGTATTGATATGGTATTATTGTCAACAAGGTGTCATTGCATCGTAAAATCTGGGGAAATTTCGCGCTTTTCTAAAAACCTTGCATCTTAGGGGGAACAAGTTTCTCTCTCGACACCATTTAGGGTTAGGGTTTCGAGAGTGCGACAAACTTGAACCTATCTAAACTTAACTAGGGTTTTCGAGAAGAGAGGGGAACAATCTACCTCTCAACTTAAGTTGCATGGTTGAATTCAAACAAGTTGTGTTTAAATTTCAAATTCAAACATCAATTGAATATATCATAATTCAAATTCATTAAACAAATAGACAATCAAACATATAAAAGAATATCATACATATTTAAACCTCATTAGAGAAACTTGAGCTTTATTGATTATCACATAAGATACATTGTCAATTTACAATATTCCAAATTGAATTATGAATATTGCAATACTTTACAGAAATTGAATACATGGAAAAATAGAAAAGGAAAATTACAAAGAATGGAAACTTGCTTCACTACATTAAATCTTCATCTTGTAGTTCTTGATTAATCTCTAGAAGGAGAGATCCTTGATCATCTCTTCAAACCTGCAAACACAAACAGAGAAACAGAAAGAAGCATTAAGCCAAGTGGCAATGCCAATATGCAGGTTAGCAAATAAAGTGAATTGAGTGGATATGATCAAGATCAGCCGTGCTGATTGATACGTCTCCGACGTATCGATAATTTCTTATGTTCCATGCCACATTATTGATGTTATCTACATGTTTTATGCACACTTCATGTCATATTCGTGCATTTTCTGGAACTAACCTATTAACAAGATGCCGAAGTGCTGGCTGTTTTTGGTTTCAGAAATCCTAGTAACGAAATATTCTCGGAATCGGACGAAATCAACGCCAGGTTCCTATTTTTCCCGGAACCATCCAACACCCGAGAGCCACCAGGGAGGGGGCACAGGCCACCCAAACCCTAGGCCGGCGCGGCCAGGGGGGGCCCGCACCGCCCTATGGTGTCGTCGCCCCTTCGACCCTCCTGCGCCGCCTCTTTGCCTATATAAAGCCCCTGACCTAAAAACCTCGACACGATTGGCGAAACCACAGAAACCTTCCGAGCCGCCGCCATCGCGACGCCAAGATCCGGGGGACAGGAGTCTCGTCCGGCACGCCGGAGCGGGGAAGTGCCCCGAAGGCTTCTCCATCGACACCGCTGCCATCTCCACCGCCATCTTCATCACCGCTGCTGCTCCCATGAGGAGGAGTAGTTCTCCATCGAGGCTCGGGGCTGTACCGGTAGCTATGTGGTTAATCTCTCTCCTATGTACCTCAATACAATGATCTCATGAGCTGCTTTACATGATTGAGATTCATGAGTTTTGTATCACTACTATCTATGTGCTACTCTAGCAAAGTTATTAAAGTAGTTCTATTCCTCCTGCACGTGTGTAAAGGTGACAGTGTGTGCACCGTGTTAGTACTTGGTTTATGCTATGATCATGATCTCTTGTAGATTGCGAAGTTAACTATTGCTATGATAATATTGATGTGATGTATTCCTCCTACATATGCATGAAGGTGACAGTGTGCATGCTATGTTAGTACTTGGTTTAATCTGTTGATCTATCTTACACTAAAGGTTACTAAAATATGAGCATTATTGTGGAGCTTGTTAACTCCGGCATTGAGGGTTCGTGTAATCCTACGCAATGTGTTCATCATCCAACAAGCGTGTAGAGTATGCATTTATCTATTCTGTTATGTGATCAATGTTGAGAGTGTCCACTAGTGAAAGTGTAATCCCTAGGCCTTGTTCCTAAATACTGCTATCGCTGCTTGTTTACTGTTTTACTGTGTTACTACTGCTGCAATACTACCACCATCAACTACACGCCAGGAAGCTATTTTCTGGCACCGTTGCTACTGCTCATACTTATTCATACCACCTGTATTTCACTATCTCTTCGCCGAACTAGTGCACCTATTAGGTGTGTTGGGGACACAAGAGACTTCTTGCTTTGTGGTTGCAGGGTTGCATGAGAGGGATATCTTTGACCTCTTCCCCCCTGAGTTCGATAAACCTTGGGTGATCCACTTAAGGGAAAACTTGCTGCTGTTCTACAAACCTCTGCTCTTGGGGGCCCAACACTGTCTACAGGAAAGGAGGGGGAACGTAGACATCAAGCTATTTTCGGCGCGCCGCTGGGACTGAAGGAACAAGCTTTCCTCCTCGTCAACCACGCGCCTCCTGGATGTATCAAGTATTTTGGCGCCGTTGCCGGCGAGGAAAGGTAAAAGGTACTCACACTCCGGACCTCGGCTACTAAGCTATTTCCCGGCGCCGTAAGTACTGAAGCTATTTCCTTTAGATCCTGCAATTGCAACTTTTTGTTTCTTGTTTACACTAGTTTGGCATAATGGACTAGAATGATCTTCTTATTCTATTTCCTGATTTAAAACATGGATGGTTTGATCCGAAAATTAAAAAACCCATGGAACATGTTAGCATGAATACTTTGAACACCATTGTTGCTAATGATATGGAAAATTCTAAGCTTGGGGAAGCTGGTTTTGATGAGCATGATCTTTTTAGTCCCCCAAGCATTGAGGAGAAAATTTACTTTGATGATACTTTGCCTCCTATTTATGATGATTATAATGATAGTAGTCTTTTGTTGCCACCTGTTATAGAGGATAAATTTGATTATGATTACAATATGCCTCCTATATTTGATGGTAGCTACTTTGTTAAATTTGCTCCCACTACAACTAATAAAATTGATTATGCTTATGTGGAGAGTAATAATTTTATGCATGAGACTCATGATAAGAATGTTTCATTTGATAGTTATATTGTTGAGTTTGCTCATGATGCTACTGAATATTACTATGAGAGAGGAAAATATGGTTGTAGAAATTTTCATGTTACTAAAACACCTCTCTATGTGCTGAAATTTTGAAGCTACACTTGTTTTATCTTCCTATGCTTGTTACTTTGCTCTTCATGAACTTGTTTATTTACAAGATTCCTATGCATAGGAAGCATGTTAGACTTAAATATGTTTTGTATTTGCCTCTTGATGCTCTCTTTTGCTTCAAATACTATTTCTTGCGAGTGCATCATTAAAACTGCTGAGCCCATCTTAATGGCTATAAAGAAAAGAACTTCTTGGGAGATAACCCATGTGTTATTTTGCTACAGTACTTTGTTTTATATTTGTGTCTTGGAAGTTGTTTACTACTGTAGCAACCTCTCCTTATCTTAGTTTTATGTTTTGTTGTGCCAAGTAAAGTCTTTGATAGAAAAGTAAGTACTAGATTTGGATTACTGCGCAGTTCCAGATTTCTTTGCTGTCACGAATCTGGGTCCACCTCCCTGTAGGTAGCTCATAAAATTAAGCCAATTTACGTGCATGATCCTCAGATATGTACGCAACTTTCATTAAATTTGAGCATTTTCATTTGAGCAAGTCTGGTGCCATTTTAAAATTCGTCAATACGAACTGTTCTGTTTTGACAGATTCTGCCTTTATTTAGCATTGCCTCTTTTGCTATGTTGGATGAATTTCTTTGATCCACTAATGTCCAGTAGCATTATGCAATGTCCAGAAGTGTTAAGAGTGATTGTGTCACCTCTGAATATGTTAATTTTTATTGTGCACTAACCCTCTAATGAGTTGTTTCGAGTTTGGTGTGGAGGAAGTTTTCAAGGATCAAGAGAGGAGTATGATGCAACATGATCAAGGAGAGTGAAAGCTCTAAGCTTGGGGATGCCCCGGTGGTTCATCCCTGCATATTTCAAGAATACTCAAGCATCTAAGCTTGGGGATGCCCAAGGCATCCCCTTCTTCATCGACACATTATCAGGTTCCTCCCCTGAAACTATATTTTTATTCCGTCACATCTTATGCACTTTACTTGGAGCGTCTGTGTGCTTTTGTTTTTGTTTTTGTTTGAATAAATTGGATTACATCATGCTTGTGTGGGAGAGAGACACGCTCCGCTGGTTCGTATGAACACATGTGTTCTTAGCTCATAATATTCATGGCGAAGTTTCCTCTTCGTTAAATTGTTATATGGTTGGAATTGGAAAATGATACATGTAGTAATTTGCTATAATGTCTTGGGTAATGTGATACTTGGCAATTGTTGTGCTCATGTTTAAGCTCTTGCATCATATGCTTTGCACCCATTAATGAAGAAATACATAGAGCATGCTATAATTTGGTTTGCATATTTGGTTTCTCTAAGGTCTAGATAATTTCTAGTATTGAGTTTGAACAACAAGGAAGACGGTGTAGAGTCTTATAATGTTTTCAATATGTCTTTTATGTGAGTTTTGCTGCACCGGTTTATCCTTGTGTTTGTTTCAAATAAGCCTTGCTAGCCTAAACCTTGTATCGAGAGGGAATACTTCTCATGCATCCAATATACTTGAGCCAACCACTATGCCATTTGTGTCCACCATACCTACCTACTACATGGTATTTTCCGCCATTCCAAAGTAAATTGCTTGAGTGCTACCTTTAAAATTCCATCATCACCTTACAATATATAGCTCATGGGACAAATAGCTTAAAAACTATTGTGGTATTGAATATGTAATTATGCACTTTATCTCTTATTAAGTTGCTTGTTGTGCGATAACCATGTTCACTGGGGACGCCATCAACTATTCTTTGTTGAATTTCATGTGAGTTGCTATGCATGTTCGTCTTGTCTGAAGTAAGAGCGATCTACCACCTTATGGTTAAGCATGCATATTGTTAGAGAAGAACATTGGGCCGCTAACTAAAGCCATGATCCATGGTGGAAGTTTCAGTTTTGGACACATATCCTCAATCTCAAATGAGAAAATTATTAATTGTTGTTACATGCTTATGCATAAAAGAGGAGTCCATTATATGTTGTCTATGTTGTCCCGGTATGGATGTCTAAGTTGAGAATAATCAATAGCGAGAAATCCAATGCGAGCTTTCTCCTTAGACCTTTGTACAGGCGGCATAGAGGTACCCCTTTGTGACACTTGGTTAAAACATGTGCATTGTGATGATCCGGTTGTCCAAGCTAATTAGGACAAGGTGCGGACACTATTAGTATACTATGCATGAGGCTTGCAACTTATAAGATATAATTTACATGATACATATGCTTTATTACTACCGTTGACAAAATTGTTTCATGTTTTCAAAATCAAAGCTCTAGCACAAATATAGCAATCGATGCTTTTCCTCTATGGAGGACCATTCTTTTACTTTCAATGTTGAGTCAGTTCACCTATTTCTCTCCACCTCAAGAAGCAAACACTTGTGTGAACTGTGCATTGATTCCTACATATTTGCTTATTGCACTTATTATATTACTCTATGTTGACAATATCCATGAGATATACATGTTATAAGTTGAAAGCAACCGCTGAAACTTAATCTTCTTTTGTGTTGCTTCAATGCCTCTACTTTGAATTATTGCTTTATGAGTTAACTCTTATGCAAGACTTATTGATGCTTGTCTTGAAGTGCTATTCATGAAAAGTCTTTGCTATATGATTCACTTGTTTACTCATGTCATATACATTGTTTTGATCGCTGCATTCACTACATATGCTTTACAAATAGTATGATCAAGTTTATGATGGCATGTCACTTCAGAAATTATCTTTGTTATCGTTTTACCTGCTCGGGACGAGCAGAACTAAGCTTGGGGATGCTGATACGTCTCCGACGTATCGATAATTTCTTATGTTCCATGCCACATTATTGATGTTATCTACATGTTTTATGCACACTTTATGTCATATTCGTGCATTTTCTGAACTAACCTATTAACAAGATGCCCAGTTCCTGTTTCTGCTGTTTTTGGTTTCAGAAATCCTAGTAACGAAATATTCTCGGAATCGGACGAAATCAACGCCCAGGTTCCTATTTTTCCCGGAACCATCCAACACCCGAGAGCCACCAGGGAGGGGGCACAGGCCACCCAAACCCTAGGCCGGCGCGGCCAGGGGGGCCCGCGCCGCCCTATGGTGTCGTCGCCCTTCGACCCTCCTGCGCCGCCTCTTCGCCTATATAAAGCCCCTGACCTAAAAACCTCGACACGATTGGCGAAAACCACAGAAACCTTCCAGAGCCGCCGCCATCGCGACGCCAAGATCTGGGGGACAGGAGTCTCTGTTCCGGCACGCTGCCGGAGCGGGGAAGTGCCCCCGGAAGGCTTCTCCATCGACACCCTGCCATCTCCACCGCCATCTTCATCACCGCCGCTGCTCCCATGAGGAGGAGTAGTTCTCCATCGAGGCTCGGGGCTGTACCGGTAGCTATGTGGTTAATCTCTCTCCTATGTACCTCAATACAATGATCTCATGAGCTGCTTTACATGATTGAGATTCATATGAGTTTTGTATCACTACTATCTATGTGCTACTCTAGCAAAGTTATTAAAGTAGTTCTATTCCTCCTGCACGTGTGTAATGGTGACAGTGTGTGCACCGTGTTAGTACTTGGTTTATGCTATGATCATGATCTCTTGTAGATTGCGAAGTTAACTATTGCTATGATAATATTGATGTGATCTATTCCTCCTACATATGCATGAAGGTGACAGTGTGCATGCTATGTTAGTACTTGGTTTAATCTGTTGATCTATCTTACACTAAAGGTTACTAAAATATGAGCATTATTGTGGAGCTTGTTAACTCCGGCATTGAGGGTTCGTGTAATCCTACGCAATGTGTTCATCATCCAACAAGAGTGTAGAGTATGCATTTATCTATTCTGTTATGTGATCAATGTTGAGAGTGTCCACTAGTGAAAGTGTAATCCCTAGGCCTTGTTCCTAAACATGCTATCGCTGCTTGTTTACTGTTTACTGTGTTACTACCGCTGCAATACTACCACCATCAACTACACGCCAGGAAGCTATTTTCTGGCACAGTTGCTACTGCTCATACTTATTCATACCACCTGTATTTCACTATCTCTTCGCGAACTAGTGCACCTATTAGGTGTGTTGGGGACACAAGAGACTTCTTGCTTTGTGGTTGCAGGGTTGCATGAGAGGGATATCTTTGACCTCTTCCTCCCTGAGTTCGATAAACCTTGGGTGATCCACTTAAGGGAAAACTTGCTGCCGTTCTACAAACCTCTGCTCTTGGAGGCCCAACACTGTCTACAGGAAAGGAGGGGGAACGTAGACATCAAGCTATTTTTCTGGCGCCGTTGCCGGGGACCTGAAGGAACAAGCTTTCCTCCCTCGTCAACCACGCGCCAGTCCTGGACAGTATCACTGATCCACCAAAAGGACCAAGTCCCAACATGGAACCACACAGGCAGCCCACAAGGCTGTGTGCATGCACACCAGCACACACAGCTAGGTGAGTCACCAAAATGATGCGAGGCTCTGCTGTCGACCAAGAGAGCATGGAAAGGGCCATATATAATCTTTTTCACAGCAAACCCTAGCAGCTCCATCGACAGAAGCTTCAGCAGGGTAAGAACACAAGAACATGAAGAACACATAACCAGCAAACCATCCAGAAACAGTTCCACCAAGAACTTCTCACTGTTGATCAAGTCACCCTGGAGTAGATCAAGCACAAGCTAGCCAGGAGGAGCAGGACAAGCAAACAAACCATCCAGAAGCAAATCCTCTACACAAACACCTTTGTCTAGGAGCTGGAGTGAGGTATAACCAGAGAATCATGAGCAAGCATTGTGTTGCTCATAATTAAGCATATGCATATATCACAAAAGCCAAAAGGGGTAGAACCCTGTTTGTATCATCATCTGGCTACTAAGCCATTTGGTGCAAGCAAACTGAAGAATAGCCAGAAGGAAATCACCAAGGGAACACTGGTGTGTCAGTATGGTGACACGACCATAGAAATCCAACAAGGATTTAATCCTATCTAGCCAGCCAAAGCCACCTAGCACCTATAGCTAGTTACACCATCAGAAAGATAGACAATACAGTGTCTACTTATGTTTTCAACAGCAAAGGCTACTGGAAATCCAATCATGGATTAACCAGAAAGCATTAGAGAGCCACAACAAAGCCACAGATGGGGGAGCCACCCTTGAACAACACACAAGGAGTTGTCAGGGCTACCTCAAACCCACAAAATCACACACCAGCCACTGCATCATAACCCAACAGGGTTCAGCATGAGCTAGGGAACCCAACCAGTGGTTGGCATCCCTCTAGCCCTACCAAATCCACTTATTTGATCATTACTGCAAAGCAGTTCACATCATTTATCCACTAAAACAAATAAGGCAACACAGATAAATGATATACACAAGATAACTATGCACTAGAGCCTTGCATATGATCCAATGCATCACTGCAAGCATCAGCAAGTGATGGAGCAAGCACAAGCATACACCAGCACAGGCCAGTGTGTCACACAGACACAAGGAAGAGAAACAGTGAGATACAAGCATTGAATAGCAACCCTCACCAAGATACTGATGATCATATGATCATCAGGAACTTGCCAGAGCATGTAAGAACATGCTAGAGTGTAACATCCCAAGAATTTCAAAATAAAACAAATGAATTTCACTAGTTCCAAATTTTGGAACCAACAAAAACTTTTATTAATTAAGTAGGATACATAGTGAACTTGCTTAATTCTTGTGCTATTGCTATGATTGATTGTTATTAGTATTTGAAGTGATCTTAAACCCTAAACCTCACCCCTCTTTTCACCATCCTAGTTAAAATAAAATAAAAGGAAAATAAATAAGAAAAAGGCATATGTGCCTATGGCTATATTTATAAAACTTTACCCTAAGCTTTTCTACTTTGCTTAGAGGTTTGGAAAACCTTCATACACCTTACCTAAGGCTTATCAAACCAAATCCAAGTGGTTTCCAAAGAAAATAAAAAGAAACTAAAAATGCCATAGAGGCATATGAGAGTAAAATAGCAAATTTGTGAATTTGAGAAGATTGACCCTAGGACTTGTTGTGAATGGTTGGATCACTTCCATATACCATTTCAACACTCAACCACACCAATTGGGTCAAGCCAAGTCAAATTTAAAATCAAATGCAACATATGCATAGAGGCATATGTGACACATAGCCATAATACCCAATTCTTGCCCTATGACTTTCAACCTTGATCAAATGTTGGGAAACCATCTCCCAACCTATTATAACACTAAATTGACCCTAACCCATGTCCAAGTAAATCAAGATGAACCATTTACAAAAATAATAAAATTTGACACATCATCTCTTATGTATTATGGCCATTTTTGCAAATCTTTGAACAAGACCATTTGAATTGATTTCAATGGTCTTAGAATGTTTCTAAACTAATAAGAACCACATTAGAGTCAACAAAAGTCAAATAAATTGGAGGGAAATCAATTAGGGAGAAAATCCCCATTTCTCTCACATACACTAAGGGCAATTTTACAAATCTTCATATGAGGCCACCATTGCTTGCCCTATGGATTCTAAAACTCTTATATAACAAAAACAAACACAAATGCATAAAAGAAACCAGATTCAAATCAAGGGAAATTTCAAATTTGACATACATATGATAATGGTCATATGACCCATTTATAAAATCTTCACTACTTTACCCCCCTGCATTTGAATCTTCCTAAACTAAACTTGGTCAACTATGACCATGTCATCCAAGACCATGTCAAGGTCAACAACTTTCATGTTGACCATCTCTGCTGAAGTTGACCAGGTTGACCAGAATAAGATTGACAAGAGAGGACTTTAAATTAAAGAGAAGATGATCCACATTTTGAAATCTCACCAACCTTCATCAAAATGGACACCACCACCACCATTCCATCACTCTAAATATAAGAATGAAGTGCACCAAAAAGAATTACAAAATTCCACAAAAAGTTTCATGCGGCCATTTTCACAAACACCTTGCAGGCATGATTCTGGTTTTTGCACACATGCTATTATCCTCTGGTTTTTAGCCTAAACTCCTTTTCATTTGTGATCATCAACATCCTTGTACCTCCTCTGCATCATCCTATGCACTGCAGACCTGCTAAAATAGGTGCATGATCAAAAACTTCCTCATGCCGGCCATGCTAGGCACTACCATGCCACCCTACCTCACCCCTCATCTCTGGCCACATCCACCTTGTCCTGGAGCATCACCGAACCTCCCTGAGCATGCCTGTACCCTCCCTGGATCAAAGCGAGCACGGTATTGGCCGAACGAAGCGTGCCCATACAAGCCCAGGACGTGCCAGGCACGCGGTGACCGCGCCCCGACCCAACCCTGGACGCGCCAGGACGCCACCGTGTCCGGTCGCCCTCGTCCTCCCCTCGCCTTGCCCTCTTGCACGCGCCATCACCACACCACCAGCTACCTACTGGACATGGTCACTAGCTCGCGGACGCCTCGTCACCGTCGCAATGATCCGAGCTCTGCCGCACCCGTACTGCCAGCACTCGATCATCGCCAGCCCGCCTCAGACCCCCTTTTTCCGTCCCTTCACGCTCACTAGCCTCGCCTAGTCATCGCCTACCTCGCGCGACCCCTACCTTGCCCCTTCACCGCTCCAGACGGCCGCGCCATGGACGACCCCCACAGCACCCACGGCCACCCAGCGCATCTATAAATAGAGGCCCTCTCCGCCTTCACTCTTCACACCAAATCTGTTTCCCTCCTTCTTCTCGACCTCCCCGACCTCTGCTCCACGCTGATTAAGCCCTACCCCGCTCCAATTGAGGCGTCGATCGCCGGAGTCCGCCGCAGAACTCCCCTTCGAATTAGGCCACCCCAAGCAACGCCGCGACCACCATTCGACTCCTCGTCCTCGACAACCTCGCCGCACACCCAGCGGAGCCCCGCGGGAACCTCCGTCACGCCGCCGACCCCCTACCTCGCCGGCGCAGCAAGCCTCCTCCCCCGACGTTGACGATGATCCCCCATCGTCCGATCCAGCTCTAATCGCACGGTCGAGATTGCCAGGTACCGCTTCGGCAGTTATAAGTCGCTGACGCGCAGGCCCCACTCCGTCAGACGGCCCGTGGCGTGGGCAGCGCTAGTTGGGCCAGCCCAGCTCGTCTCCCCTCGTCCTGGCCCATTCTGTTTCCCGCGTGGCCCAATAATTCAAATATGATTTAATCCATTTCAGCTTTTATTTCAATCTGGTCTATGCTATAAATTGAATAGTTCAAATTCTACAAACTCAAATTTAGCAAATCCAAATGTTCTGGAAATCTTATGATTTGCTCTAACTAACCCCACTGGATTCAAACTCATACCTTGTGTAGTTTTTGAATAGCAAAAATAACAAAACAGATACTTTCCAGTATTCAAATAAATATTAAAAATCAACCAATTTGAATTTTGAAGTGAATCCAATTGCAATAATTCACATTTAACAAACCCTAATTTACTATGTAAAAATATGATATGGGTTCTGTACATGATCATGGGCTAGAATCAAAATATTGGCTATGTAGTCAATACTAGCCCATTTAAACTATTTCAAATTTTAGGAATTTAAATCTATGAGGTGTAGCACCCCATTTAAAGCATTCTCACAAGTAATATGAAGTAATGTGTTGACCTTTAAATGCTTAGGCTCATACTTGCCCACTTGTAGATTTTTTTAAATCTAAATAGTATTTACATTTGCCATGGTTATTTAAATCACATGAGATGATGAACCTCATTTAAATCCCTTTTCTCCAATACTAAGTGTGAAGTGTTGACCTTGGTCAACATGGGATCATCCCTGGTTATTTGAGAATAGTGCATCACCTCAATAATAGTTTCTACTAAATTAGTTACAACTATGTGTTAAATCATATGAGAGGTATTCCTCTCATTTAAATCTTGTTCTCAAGTAATTCAACATGAGGTAGTGACCATGGTCTAATAATCTCATATTGAATTATTTGGTGGCATTAAATCACTATCATGTTAGTATTAAATTGCATGAAGTATGGAACCTCATTTAAATCATTTTTCTCAAATGATAAGTATGAAGAGGTTGACTTTGGTCAACCTAGGTCATATATTATTCATAAGAGAAATTAAATCTTAAGAAGAATTCAATGAGAGGAAATTATTTCTCCAAATCAAAGATAAACCCTACTTCCAATTTTCAATGAGAGGAAACCATTTTCCTAATGATTAAATAAGGAAACCCTAGCATTTTGTGAATAAATGTTAAGTAGTGATGCTAAGATTCATTGTGTGAGCCATTAAGGCAAATTAAGACTACTTAAGTGTTGTTTGGTGATTGTATCCTCGTATTCGTTTATAGACGCTAGTACCGGAGACTATCAAGAGGAAGAGGTCTTCTACCAAGAGGAAGAGCAAGAAAACTTTGATCATATCACCAATCAAGGCAAGCTAACACTCTTGCAAGGTTCCCTTGTGCAAAGCTCTACAAGAGCAAGGCACCATTACATTTTACTTTATGAACCTATCCCAAGTTTTTACTTTACAAGCTTTACTTGATTTTATTTATCAAAGTTACTTTTTGATTTATGATTCACTTGGTTGAATTATAGAGTAGTACAAGAGAATCACACTTAGCCTAGCAAGCTCCAAGATACTTAGCACCCCTCATAACTAGTGGCTAGTGCTCAATATTAAAAGTGACTACTCTAGTTGGGAACTTGTGAATTGAAATGAATTTGAAAACCTTGGAATGATGAGTCATTCTATTGAGAGATTTTGAAGGTGAATATGACTGGTGAATGACTTGGTGAATTTTACTAAAACACTGATGGTTGGGTTCGGATGCGATACCATTCCAATTTTACAAGTACCCCCACAATACCTGAATCTGGGTAAGGCTTAGCTGGAAACTTATATATTTTAGTATGGGTTCCCTCTGAACAAGCGTCATAGGGGTTATGCCGAGGCTGCCTCCGTACTGGTGAAGTAATATGAAATGACGTGAAATGAGGTGAATGTCCGGCCCAAGCCTGTGCAGTTCCCGGATCGGTTTTCACCGGGAGGCCAAACTCATGGGGAGAGGTGCTCATACTAGAGTATGTAAATGAAAGGTTAGGATTGGTAGTTCGCGTACTGCGTACGATAAATCAGGGCCAGTTACCCTGACGAACTATTGCAATTGTTGTGGCACAAGTGTACACCCTCTGCAGAGTTAAACCTATTCGAATAGCCGCGTCGCGGTTATGGACAGTTGGAAAGGCCATACTGTTCCGTCATCAGAAATTTTCTAAAAATATGAATGGTGAATTGTGACTTGAATTGAAAGGTGACTTTGACTTTGAATCACAACTGAGTTGTGGGAATGACACTAATGTTCCCACTTGAGTTAGTTGAGCAAATGAAGGTTTTTTTTTGATTATTAAAGTGTTTATGAAATAAAATTGGCTTTATGCAAATGAAACTAGAGCTTAGAACCCCTTACTATAGTTGATAGTATTTACCTTAGTATTAGTTTGCGAGTACTTTAAAGTACTCATGGCTGTGTCCCTGGCTATTCAAATGGCCAGACTATGAAGACGAGTACCAAAACCCGGAAGAAGGACAGCAGGACGTCTACGACAACTAGGACCACTCCTGACGTCAACAGTTGCCTGTGGAATAGATGGACTACTACTACGCTACTTTCGCTTCCGCTATGTGTTATGTAATGAATAAATAGAACTTCTATTATTGTAATGAGACTGGATCATGTGATCCTTTATTTGTAAGACGCTTATGTGTTGTAATGAATGATGTGTTGCGATATCAATCTATTATGTCTCGCAAAAACAATATTCCTGGGATTGTGAGGAATGGCATAATAGGCATCTGGACTTAAAAATCTGGGTGTTGACATAGAGCCAAGCTAGCATCAGTTCCTTGACCAGATAAGATAAATAGCCACAATTCATTAACAAATGCATCACAAATAAACAAATAAGTAATATACCATTATATGCAGAAGCAAGCCATCAGGAGGTGGAGCTGTATAGGCACAGCTATGCTCAATAGAGCATTTCCATGAATCATAGCCCAATGAACAATACACCAGGGGCACTGGCACTTGCTAAATGCAAGAACTACACACAATAGTGAGCCAGGAGAGCCAGAGCAGTGACACGGCACATGAATTAAGCATCAGCAACGACTAAGACTGGCCAGGTAAGCATGTAGAGGATCAGTAGCATGCACAACAGCATGGATGCACAGAGACTGCAAGCCATGGATTATAGCAAGCAATAGTTGGGCATAGGATAGGGGCAGTAGAGTAGCAACCGCAGCTAGCACACAATAGCAGCAGCAGAGGCAGCCATAGGCACGCATCAGCAGCAGCACACACAAGGGCAAGTGTAGTAACCATGGCACATCACGACGCAACAACAACACGGCATGGCTAGCATCTCCAGGAGCGGGAGCAGCACCAGGGACTAGAGCAAGAAGAAGATCAGGAGGAGAGAAAAGGAGCAGAGAGGGGGCGCACCTGGAGCAGACGACAGTCGCGGCCATGGCGGCCACGGCGGCACACGCCGAGCGCCAGGCCAGGCCAAGCCAAGCCTTGACCAACGCCGCAACAACCAGCACCCTACTGCGGCGCCATGGCGCCAGGAACGCCGGTGAGCGGCGGATCTTCACGGATCCGTGCGGCCGAGACGCAGAAAGGATGGAGGCGAGAAGGGACGGCAGCGAAACCCAGATCGACGCGGACCAGATGGTGCGCCATCGAACGACGGTTCGATTGCCACCCATCTCATCGTCGGTGATGGCCGGAGGTGGCCGGAACAAATCAGCGACGGTGCGAGCGACGCAAGCATTCCGGGAGCGACGGGTTAGGGTTCTATCGAGCGAGAGAGAAGGGGGCAAGTGAGGCCGACCGAGCCGGACCGAGCGGCTTGGGTCCGACCTAACCCGTTGGGCTCCACTGACAGGTGGGCCCAAGGGCAAATTGGTCTTTTCACAATTTAAAATAAACCATAAACTTTGAAAATGAATAGAAAATGGTTAAGAACTCTAAAAAAAAAAATATGAAAACTACTCAGTATAAAATTCTCTATCATAATATAATATAAAAAGGAATTGTTGGAGACAAATAAAATTAAGTCATAAATGGATGAGTATTATAATCATTTAAATCACACTTTCTATTTTCAATAAAGAAAATAAGTCCATAAATCAATTTGGACTTTAAAAAAAACACCTTGACAACATTTCAAGGTAGTATTTTATCCTAAACAGAGTATCCCTAAATTATTCTTAGTAATAACCTCTTACATGAAATAATAAGGCATCGGGAAGGGGGAACAAACCCTAAAAGTTGAACCATGCATAATTGCTTCTTTAACCATTGCCCTTATCGGACAATGATGCTATTTTTCAGCAACAGAGGATCAGGGTCAATCCAAAGCATCCAACTGAATTACATCGCAGTTGCCAGGCAAGTTCATCGCTTGCTCATGTCATTTGAGTATTTTTACCAAATTACTTGCAAAGTACTATACTTATCACTCCTGCATGAAAATAAAAAGTACTACTTTCATAACTATGAATATGACTATGTGGTTGGCAATGGAACCATGGAATGTGTTGACATGGTGGAGGTTCCATTGCAAAGGGTTTATACCCATCTAGGATTAAACAACAAATGTCGTCCAGTGATTCTTGTGCCGTAAAACTCGTGTTAACCATAAGATCTGGAGTGGGACGGAGTAGTCAATCGTATTTCCACCTCTTGTACATCAACGTATGCGCTTACCGTAGTCACTTGAATTCCGAGGGACAAGCGGAGTGGTTGGGGAGCCCTAAGTCCCCGCGGCAATGACCGTAGTCATTTGTATCCCGAGGAACAAGCGGAGTGGTTGGGGAGCCCTAAGTCCCCACGGTAATGCGGTCTATGATGGGTTGCATCTCCCGGCGAAGGAGTTCATGGTAGTTAGCCCAGAACTGTTGTCGTGGTCGGGGCCATCCTTAATTGGTATAAGAACACCGACGAGGACCCAGGGTCGGAGTTTGCAACAAAGGGTGGGTGTGCGAGGTAGCGGAGGAATATGATTGGCTAAGACCTTATACCGGGCCTCACAACAAAGGAAGTGTGGATGGGAAAGCTGCCCGGTTGGGACCAACGTTAAGATCTCTTATGGGTAAAGCAATACACCTCTGCAGAGTGTAATGAATCGTGACTTGTCACTCCCTGTTCCGGGTTTGGAACTGCGAACGCTGCCGGAAGGAACTCCATGAAGTTCTAGTAAACCGGTGAAGTCTGGCGGACATAGTTCTTATTGATAAAAGCAACCTTTTGAAGAAATGATTATCAAAACCTGCATTGGTATTAGATTTTCTGGTCTGATGACGTAGCTAGTGCATTAAACACCTCTTTTTATAATGAACTTGTTGAGTACGCTCGTACTCATACCACTCTTAAATCCCCTGCTTAGATTGCATGGATCATCTTGAGGAGGACACCGACAACCAGGAAGGAGCATAAGAAATCTGCTATGAAGAACTAGACCTCTCCGGAGGAATAGAAGGTGTATACTATCTTATAGTCTACGGAGCCGGGAACGGTTCCGAGGGAGAACAAGCATAGAGTACCCTACTAGTAGTAGTAACCGAGCAGTGTGAACACGTAATACTTAGCTGCTCGAGTAGAATAAGATGTATAACCTACTAAGACTACTATATTGTAAATTAAGTTGGGTTCACCTCGAACCCAGGAGCATTCCTCTTAGGACCCAAGAGGAATTCCGAGATGATATGTATGTATGGTTTGTAATAATAAATGAATGAGTTATGGACTTGCTATGTTCTGTTGTACTACTCTGAGAGATGTAATATTTGCGGATTTGTACTCCATCAATGTTATATCAACGACTGGCATACTACAACATGCAGTGGTATGCAGGGTCACCACAGTTGGTATAAGAGAAAAAGCTTTGACCTTAGGTTGGAACCTAGTAAATGGGGCAGAACGTTAGGAGTCAAATAGGATTAGTAAAGAATTCTCTAAAAATATGGTGTATATTCACTTGAGAATAAAACAATCATATCTTTTAGTGCGACAATTCTTTATTATCACTATTATGATGCATCATTACTAATATTATACTCTTTCTTATCTACATCCAACTATGGCAAGTTCACGTTCCGGACGTAACATGAAAGTGAAGGAATCAACTCTGAACGATTATGACAGAGGACTCCCTGACATTCTCCGTGCAATGTTACTTGAATTTGGGTGTGATCCCCAAATCCGAGTAATGAAATACATGTACTATGATGGTACAGTATTGGCGAAGTGTAGGGTAGGACTACAACTACCAGAATCCCTAGGAATGAGTGCATTGATGCCAGCAGGAGAGGCTAGGACCATAAGAACAGCCTATCACATAGCCATAATGAAAGCCATCACAGATATTCGGGAACATAAGACCAAGGAGCTTATTGGTTCCGAATTCGCACATATTCCACATATGGAGGAGGAAGATGATCCTATGTTGAACCACTTTAAGTTTGCAAAGAGAAAACCTGCAGAAGCCGCTAAGTACATGGATAACTGCCGAAACCTATTGACATTGTTCTTTCAGTTGAACCGACATCTTTCGGGGGCAATTGACACAATGTTGGATGAATCACTGAGCCCAAGGAGGAGTCGAAGGGAAAGGAACCAATGGAGGGTGAGGTTCACACACCAGTTTATTTAGCTGGTGATTTTATTAGTATTGACCATCCAGAACCACAAACCACACCTATAACACCTAGGTACTTTCCTAATAGCTCCCAAGGTGGATATGAGGGCGGAGAGGAATCCGGAAACCATCAGCGTTCCGAGACTCCCATTGAGAACTCCACGGGTTGGCGTTGGGGATCATTCATGGGGACTTATGGTGATCCAGTGAGATGTAATTCCGAGAGAGATGAGGACGCCACAACCCAGTACCAAAACCATCAGTACAGTAGGGGAGATTATGAGGAGTATCCGATCATGATAGAGTCGGACACAGATGGAGGTAATACATATGATGGAGTCACAGGGGATTATGCTGCATTAAATAATCATTTTATGAAGATAGATTTCTCTCTGGGATCATCCTCTGATTCTGATTATCAGCCGACTGGAAGACCTTATGTCCCAGACTCTATCAGGAGGACTACTCGTTCGACCGGATGGAAGCCTGGGATGTACCGGGAATGAAGCCACGGCTAGAGACCACCACGGGAGGCGAGACTACAATACAGTTGTACCACATGTATTGTAGTATGTAAATTTGTATAATTTGTAATTATACTTCAATGAGTTTGCATACTCACACTACTACTGAGTATTGTAATAAACCACTTAAGTATGTATATACATGGTATATGTTTTGTATGATTTGGATTTGCTTCTTGATTTCCATTGTGTGACTAGTTCTGTGCACAAGGTTGAGCTCAGAAAGCTTGCGCATGGAGTAATTATGAGTACCACTTTGTGTTGCAGAACTAGGGGAAAATGTCTGGAGCGACGGGCGAGGAGTGTGAAGCACAGCGCCTCGAGCGCGGGGCCAAGCAGAAGGAAGAGGCGGATGAAGCCGCCAGAAATCAGTTTCCACCACCACCACCCATGACGAAGCAGAACTTCCTCCAATACATGCAAATGTTGGAGGAAAGACAACGTCTGGCGATGGAGCAGCATAATAAATTCTTTCAAGAGTTGTTGCAGCAGAATAGGGTGAAGAGGCCAGAGAACCCAGGGGTTACTCTGTCAGATTTCCAGAACACCAAGCCAATCTCATTCGCCTACACGCCTGAACCTATGGACGCGGAGGATTGGCTGATGGATACCGAGCGAAAGCTCAACACTGTTGGATGCAATGACCTGGAGAAGGTCAGATATGCTACACACTTGTTGTGTGGACCCGCCGCATCTTGGTGGGATAACATTGTAGCCGTTTACCCAGCAGAGAAGGTGTTCACGTTGGAAGAGTTCAAGAGGAAGTTCAGGGAATCCAATGTCCCTAAAAGTATAGTTGAGTTGAAGTGTCGAGAGTTCGAGAATCTCGAACAGAAAGATAAGGCCATCCTGACCTACGTCAGGGAGTTCTCAGGGCTGTCTAGGTATGACGCTGAGGAGGTGAACACCGAAGACAAAAGGAAGAAGAGGTTCATGAGAGGATTGAATCCTCAGTTCAAGGTACAGCTCAGAATGTTGAGAGCTACCGAGTTCCAGGAGTTGGTGGATGCAGCCATCACTCGTGAGGATGACTTCAAACAACTGCAAGAGGAGAAGAGGAAGAAGGCCAAATTTGAGCCTAAGAAGTTCATCAGTAACAAGCCCAACACCAGCTTGACTTTCAAGCCGAGGTACAACAACAACAACAACAACAACAACAACAACAACGGAAGGAACCAAGGATTTCAGTCTGCAAACCAGATCGTTTGCCGCAATTGTGGACTCAAAGGGCATTTCTCAAAGGATTGTCGTAAGCCCAGAATCATATGTTTTGGGTGTCGACAGGAGGGACACATGTTGAAGGATTGCCCCAAGAGAAACAACGGAGGAGGACAGTCAGGAGGAGGAGGAAACCGAAGCGGGAATTCCGGAGAAAATTGGAAGAGCAAGAAACCCTTCGGAAAGTTGAACTGCACCAGTCTGGAGGAGGTGGTGAACTCCGATCAAGCAGTGATAGGTACGCTTCAGATACTCACTCACCCTAGCAAAGTACTTTTTGATACTGGTGCAACTACATTATTCATTTCTCAGCAATTCATCATCAAACATGGGATTAGTTGCACTAAGTTAGATACACCTATCACCATATTATCTGCGGGGGGGACGATAGTAGTAACCCACATTAAACAAGGATAGGTCATTATGATCAATAAGTGTGCGTTTGACGCAGATCTGTTCGTTCTACCTATGAAAGACATAGATGTCATTCTTGGTATGAACTGGTTAGAGGAAAACGAAGCCTTGATAAAATGGTGCATGTGAGAGATTAAAAAAAAATTAAATTTTTTTTTAAAAAATCGAGCCAGACTTACCGAACGGCCGTTATTTCTATGCCTACCGTCGGCACAAGATGCGATCAGCCTGTACCGCCGGCCGTCGGCACCTAGTTCCCGTAGTGTGGGGACCCGAACTAGCCAGGCCCAACCAGGCCTGAGATTTTTTCTTGCGCGAGGAACAAGGCCCAAATCGAATCTTGAACCGAGTACGTAATAGATTCCGTCGGGAGCAATCATGACGTACTGCCAGGAAAATAATACCGTACTGCTAATCGACAGTCGCAGATACCGGCATATATACGCGCCGCTCGTCCGTTCCATCAGCCGGGCGTGGTGGTGCACGCCTATGACTCCAGCCTTGGAGGGCTAGGGTTGGCATATGTGTGTGCTCTGTGAGCAGGCCCGATGGACATGCACACAACATCGTGTAGTGTCGAATTTCTAAACGTCATCGTGTCCTGTCCGGGTAGATAATGTCTTTCATGGGCATGTACATGTGCCGTGGGAGTATACTCTCGGCCGAAGCCCTGTCCAAAGCGCCTCATATGCCAACTTCTTTTTTTCCTTTCTGAGAAGCATTATTTCATCTACAGTCCTACTAGCTGAAGCATTTCTCTTATATTTATTTTTTCTTAATTTCAACATTGGCGGATGGAGCCGGCATATCTTGAGGTTCACAAAATCACCACTGATGTCTTGCTGTTGACGGACACGTCACGCATCACTATTAAATTCTGAAATTAATCCAGGTAAATACAAACACTCATGTTAAATCTAGGACTTAAACCTGGGTGGGCTGGTTCCACCACAAGGAACGTAACCACGAGCCAAGCTTTCACTAGCTGCAACGAATTTTCTTATATTTGCTTTTATCAAAAATTATGTTTCCTCTAGCGACATGTAAAGCCAATAACTATGTTGCCAGGAGCTTCGTGTTTATAGTTTATGTGAATCCGATAACTATGTTGCCATGAGCTTTGTATTTATAATTTAGTCGGTTTCTCAATGTGCTGCCATGGTGTTAGTGGCAAAACCCAAAATGATGTAAACTAAGTTAGTCGACGAGGATGGTGGTCGTGCGTCCATGCCTTTGATCTTGCTGAAGGTGCTCAAAATTGCATAGGGGGTGACAATTGGGAGCGGTTGAGCACCTCCATATACATGCACACATTCCCCTCCCAGCTCGTTTGTTACATGCACATGCACACAAAGATACACAAATATCTGTACACATTAGATATCCACATTGCAAAAATCAATAATCATCTGCGATAACTTCTACATTTATACATCCGGAATAGCAAACACTAGTACAGAATGGTGCATCGGAGACCCACGAGCTCGACCCGACCACGAAAGGGTTCCATAAGCCATGGAGAGCTCGAGGAATGGACAAAATCAACGGCAGCGGTGGCCGAGAGTCACGAGCTTGAGGAACGCCGCACGACGCGAGACAAGGGTAGAGGATGCAGCGAGCGGCCCTGCTACTCAGGAGGATGAGAAGGTGGCGAGGTGGTTGAGCCTTGATCTATGGCGGGAGCTCCGTCAATATGGTTTAGTTCTTCAGTACCAAAACAAGCAATTGAATTAGTAGTTATTGATGTTCCAAAGAATAAATCCCTTGCCTCTCATATTTCTTAACTACAAAAAGTGTCTCTCCCAGTAGACTAAAATCTGCTCTGCTTAGCTTCTTTCCAAGTTACTAAGCCTCTGTCTAATTAAGATGATGAGCATGGTACTATGATTATGACTGTGTAATTGTGGTTGGCTTTAGTCCCACATCGGAAGTTGATAGTGGGGGGGGGGACCAACTTATAAGGTTGAGCAAAACATCACCCTCCAGGCTTGTCTTTTGGGTTGAGTTAGGTCAGAGGTCTTATCTGTTTGTTGGCTCCGTGGACCTTTTTGGTAGGGAGTTGTGGGGGTGCCTTGCTCCCCCGAAGGTACGCGTGTTTGCGTGGCGATTGATCACAAACTCTCTAGCTACGTGGGAGAATAAAAAGAAACGAAATATGGCAGTTTCTGAAATTTGAACGTGAGGATACATGCCACACGTTTGCAGGTGTCCAATGGCTCGTAAGCTGTGGGACACAATGAGAGAAGTATGGCCTCTAAAAGAACATATCAGTAACACAGGTCAGGAGTGGCTTTTCCAAGCACTAGACCAAGCAAACGAGCAAGAGAGAATGATGATGCTCATGACATTTTGGCACATTTGGCATGCAAGGAATGAGGTGGTGGTTCAGAAGAGGGCCCCGTCGATCGAAGTCTCAAGAAGGTTCTTGTGCGGCTATGTTGATTCGTTGTTGATGATTAGGAAAAACCCCTTGCCAGATTTAGTGAAGGGGAAGACATCCATTGTCTATGATCATAGCGGTGACAAAGCATGGATGAAGAAGAAGAAACATGAAGATGCATGGTCCAGACCTCCAAATGGATGGACCAAGCTCAACGTTGATGGAGCTTGGGTAAAGGAGGATCGTCAAGGAGGTACCGGTATGGTTTTAACAGACGACGAAGGCTACATTATTTTTGCAGCTAGCTAGTAGGAATCTACAATCATGCGACAACCCTCTAGAAGCGGAACTACTATCCTGCAGCGAAGGAATAGCGCTTGCGCTCGAACATACAAATAAGCATGTCATCGTGGAATGTGATTGCCTTACAACGACGAATATGATCAGTGATACTGAAGTTAATAGATCATATGCTGCCGTACTGATTAATGATGTAAAACGTCTTTGTAAGCAAGGAAGAGAATTTCAGATTTGGCACATAAATATGGAGCTTAATAGTGTGAGTCACACTTTAGCTAGATGGGGTTATACTGAGAAGTACACCTAGGTTTGGATTCGTCATGGACCAGACATCATTAGACATGCTTGTATCTTGGATAGAGCTCCCCTTGCTTGATTAATAAAATCATTTTCGCAAAAAAAATATGAAGCTTATTTTGTGCATTTTTTAGCAACTATCTAGCCTGAGGATTAACTTACATAAGAGGAAACTTTTTTTACTCCGGTAAAGCGACAGAGATGGAACACCAATATAAAGAAATTTTTGGGTGTGAATCTGGAGTTTTGCCTTTTACGTATTTGGGGATACCTATTCATCATAGAATGCTCCGTAGTTCGGAATGGAACCCGGTAGAAAATAATTTTGCCGCAAAGTTAGGATTCTAGCGGGGCAAACTTCTTTCTTATGGTGACTGGCTCGTCCTTATAAATTGCGTCCTTACAAGTTTGCCTATGTTCATGTTATCTTTCCTAGAAATCCCAAAAGGAGTAAGGAAGCGACTTGATTCCTATAGGCCTTGATTTTTTTTGGCAATCGGATGAGAATAAGAAGAAATATATATTAACTTGTTGGAATATTGTGTGTCGTCCGGATCGGAGAGGTTTGGGTATTGAAGTGCTTGAATTGATAAATAAATGCATGATTAATAAATGGTTGTTCAAACTACTATCCGAAGAGGGTATGTGGCAGCAGCTCCTTCATAATGAATACCTTAAAAATAAAACGTTAGGGCAAGCGGAGGAAAAACCGACTAATTCTCCCTTTTCGAAGGGGTTTATGTGTGTAAAAATTGATTTTTTTCACTAAGGTTACTTTTAAAGTGGAAAACGGAAACATATCCGGTTTTGGGAAGATGTTCGGTTGGGTGATACCTAGCTTGCGCAGCAGTACTCATCAATGTATAACATTGTCTAACGGAATAAAAATGTGTTGGTCTCTACGGTATTGGCATAAACGCCTCTTAATATTGGTTTTAGGAGGACGTTTAATGAGCATAACTGAAATCAGTGGTTGCACTTATGTCAGCGCCTCATGTCGGTACAGCTTCAAATGAACCTGACAAGGTTTTTTGGAAGATAAGTGAGCCGGATATCTTTTCGGTAAAATCTATGTATCTTAACTTAATGAATAGCCATACTAGATTTTTGCGGAAATACCTATGAAAGGTGAAAATCCCCTTAAAAAATAAAATATTTATATGATTTTAAAGCAATAAGGTTTTGTTAACTAAGCACAATTTGTCAAAGAGAAATTGTAATGGTTGTCACAAATGTTGTTTATGTGATGCAAATGAAACAGTGGATCGCCTTTTTCTTTCATGTCCTTTTGCAAAACTTATCTGGCGCATGATATTTTTTAGTTATAATATTTCACCACCTGCAAATATTACCAATATGTTTGTTAATTGGTTGAATGGTGTCCAAAAAATGGACAAGTCTCACATTCGTATTGGCGTCTCAGCTATTTGTTGGTCTATGTGAACATGCCGGAATGATATAATTTTTAACAGAAAGGGAACTAATTTTTTACAGGTTATTCTTCGGGCTGTGTATTGGATACAGTTATGCGTGTATCTACTTCCGGAGGATCAGCGGGAACTTATGGCTACTGGATGCAACCGGCTCCTAACGGTTACACATGAATGCTATATCTAGGCATACTAGGAGAATTCAAGATGGATAGTTTCTTGTTACTTTTCATCTTTCGCTAGTTGATACATGTCTCAACTTTAGCATTTCCATGATTGTAAGAATAATAAATGTTTGATACTTTGTTTTAAATAAATGGTTGTGTGCATCTATTGATACAGAGGCCGCTCCCATATAAAAAAGAGCAGAAATTGGAAGTAGAAGACTAGACTAAGAGAGAGGTTGCACTTCTATATTATTTTTTCTCATTCACTTACAAAATTCACAAATTTATATCTATTATTAATATTCATTATATATATAAACATATCCCCGTTTTGGAAAATTTGTTGTATCCCCGTATCGTAGTCCGTATCCGCGTATCGTGGTATCCAAGCATCCTAGCTTTCAGTTACTACTATACTACTAGAACAGATACTTTACTCAACTCTAGCAAGCTAAATATGGTATGCCAAAAGTAGCAACGACGCATGTTTTTGTATCCTCTAAAACTTGTCAAGAACAGATACAAAAGATCTCTGAATAACCTGAACTGACACTACTTATTTCCCCACAATTAGCATTTCGTTCTTCCTCATAATGCATCACGTCCACATATAAGCATGCAAGAATTTGGATTTAAATCCAGGAACAGATCCTTGGTGCCCTCGAAATACAAGGTTGTACCTTGTCTAACAGAACATGTGCTCCGGTTTACTTAGCTCCTAGTGTCCCCTTGCCCATTGATCTTTCTCCATGCTGTTCGGCGACTGGCCCTGGCGTCCTCCTTGCTGGCTCCTCTTCCTTCGCAACTCCTTGCCACTGAACCTGCATTAGTTCTCCCTAGTGCTTGTCTCTCCAGCTGGGTGACGCCCTTCGATTATTGGATACACCGCAGATGCTTTGGATTCCCAGGTAGAAGCCGAGAAGGGCCTTCGGAGCGGGCTCGCGGCCCAGCTAGGCCGGCTAATTACGTCCTCATCAAACCTTAACTCGAGCAGCAACACCTTCCAATATTACCATACCGCTAGTTGACCAGCATTAGCACCAGGATATATACGTACCGACCATCAATGGTAACAGCCAGGCGTGGTAGCTCGCGCCTGTCACTCCAGCTCTGGAGGGCTAAAGGGTTGGCACTATGGGGGGCAGCTGGCTCGAGCCCGTGGCGAACTGCTCTCCGCTAAGGGCAGATCATCCGTATCGACTGATGTTATTTCGGCCCTTGCGGCCGAGGCCAGACAGGCCCCGGACGGCGTCCAGCCTTTCTCTTCTTGGGTTTCCACCTGCTCCGGTGGTGCACGGGTTCGCTCTACCCTCAAAATGCCAACTCTTTTTGTTGCATCATCCCCATTTTTTAGGGTCCTAAGAGCATCTCGAGCCCGTAAATCTGGGGTTCGGTCGCGCGTAGAACAGTGCCCGGAAACATGGGTCGGCCCATAAAATAAGTTCATAGGCCCGAGAAACTCCCCCCACGCCCGTATTAAAAGGGTTCTCGGAGGGGAGTTCGGTTTGCAAACCCTACTCCCATCCGTTGTTCCTCTCCCTCCGCCGCCGCCACTCGCCAGCTCCGACGAGCAACCCACCTCGCCCTAGCCACCAATTTGTAGCCCGCCACCACGCGATGGCCTCCCGTGGAGGCTCTGATGGCCGTGCCACGGGATTGGGCGGCGGCGACTCGCCGTCGCGTCCGCCTGTCTTCCGCACCGAGACGGAGCGGCGCAAGTGGAAGAAGAGCGAGGGCGCGCGCAAGAGGAGCGCTCGCCGATGGACGAATTTGGGGCTCACGCCCCCAGGGAAGCTCGCGCGCTTCGCCAACCAAGGCGAGGGCTCCTCATCCGGGCAGTCTAGCCGCGCACCGCGGCTGCCCGTGGTCGCGAGCAGCGAGGAGGACAACCTCGTCCCCGTGCGGTAGCGACGAGGAGGAGGCGGTCATGGCGCAGACGAAGGCCATTAGCGAGGCGGAGGCGAGGGCGCGCTTCCGCCGGGAGGAGGCCGACGCCGTCCGCCAGGTCAGGGAGTACGAGGCGGCCCGCCGGGAGGCCCGCGTCTGCCAGGTCAAGCTAGAAATAGTCGAGCTTGACAAAGACGACGCGTGAAGATCTTCCACGCCGCCGACCTTCTCCGCCACCACCGGCACCGCCGCGCGCCATAGGTCATTTAGGCCGCATATGCTTCTAGCTAGGTCGCGCTTGCCGGTGTAACTATCTATTAGCTTCAATTTCTCGAACTCTGTAAGTATCGATGCTCAATCGGAGCATCTATGTCATCTAGAACTATGATCATCGCCTAAATTTACCCGCGCCATTTCGAATTCCTCTTTTCAGTTTTATTTTACGGTTTCTATTCTGCGCCTCTGTGAAATTTGACAAAACTCGCGTTTTCAGTGCATTGAACTCGACGTTTTCAGTTCGCGTTTATTCAAGCTCTACTAGAGATGCTCTAACTTGGAAGCCGTGCTACTCTAGTATGGTTATTTCTCCAGGGATTTTGTGTACTACTTATTCAGACTTGCATTTAAGCAAGTCACTCATCCAGAGAGCAAGTTCACGTGTATACTGACACTAACACTCCATAGGTGTAATGGTTAATTGCATAAATTCAGAAGATTTTTTATTCTTAACAGGTAATTAAACTGCAAGAAAGAATGCATAAACCATATGCCTCACCGTACCGATACTGAAACCAGAGGGTTCAGTTTACTGAATTCTGACCGAAACAAGTAGTCGGATTAGCAGACATTTGTGCTCCAAAGAACAAATCCCTTGCTACTGCTATTACTTAACTACAGAAAGTGTTTAACTTCATGCTAAAATCTTCTATGCTTGCTAGTCATAAATGCCCGTGCATTGCTATGAAAGTAAAAAAAACATAGAAAACAGTGAATTCATTTTATTGGGAATCACAACATGATGACCTCTAGTATTCAAATACCCCCACACTTGCCCTTTTATCCCTCTTTCTAAACCTCCGAGGACTAACACCATTCTTTCTATCTTCTTTTACCATTTCTATCCAGTTGTGTCTCTTCTGTGGTACACAATATAGCAATATTTAGCCAACATTGCATAAAGATAAATAGTATCACTTTGAAGTGCAAGTGCATCAATTTGTTCACTCCGAACCAATCTGTATTATTGTGGGTATACTTTATGGGTATATCAACGATATGGCCTAGATCTGGCAAGCTCGGGTGGCCCACAGATGGTGATGTGGCATGTGGCCCATCGGGCGGCCCAGTTGCTGTAGATCAAGATGGATGAAGTCCAGCCCAGGAGAAAGGAGCCGGATCTCAACCGACCTACAAAGGAGGCCGGATCCGTGAAGGACCATGAAGTATCCGGATCCAGTACGACCTTGGAGGAAGGCGGATCCTTGACGTACACGGTAAGATATTGTACCGTAGTTAGGTAACTTATGTTCTGGCTAGGACTCTCCTTGTAAACCCTAGATCCGTGTGACTTTATAAGCCGGATCCTGGGAGCCCTAGAGGCACAACCACAACTCATTGTAACAACGTGAAAGTGTCCAGATAATTCCAGACAAGCAGCAGTAGGCCCTGTCATCGAGCAGGTGTTCCGAAGCTGGGTAAATCGCGTATCACCGTCCTGAGGACTATCCGCCCTATGGCCCCTACTTCATCTCCCTCTCGTGGGGATCCCTCCTCCGAGGTACCGTCGATTAGGAAACGACAGTTGGCGCCCACCGTGGGGCCTGCGGCATCTAGAGGCCAGAACTGGGAGGGTTCCGCCATGGGAAGCTACGACGAATCCATCGTTGTGGGGCGAGTTCTTTACGCCGGGAATTTTCCGATCGTCCCCCAGAACGAGTGCTGGATTCCGGGTAGGACCAACCCTGTCAAGCTCTCCATCATCCCAATTGGCGGCATTCACGTCTTCATCGGCGAGACCGTCGACTCCGACGGAAACGCCCTGGTAAGTAACGCTGATGCGACCACCGCTGAGCAGGACGCAGCTGACGTGGGCATTACCCTTCGGGTAACCGACATTGCCCTATCCTGTATTGTCTAGTTGGAGGCCCATGAAGGCACTTGGAGGCAAGACGGGCCACCTGGACGGCGCACCAGAAGATTCCTTGACGGGCAAGACAAGGAAGCAGCCGAACAAGGGAAGATTAGATTTAAAACTACTGTAAACCTAGTCTACTCGGTTAGACCTCTTGAGACCTGGCCCCCTATATAAAGGCCAGGAGAGGGGCTGCCAAGGGACACAATCAATCTTAGCAACCTTAGCCACCAGAAGTCTAGAGCTAGGTCATCATAACACTTAGCCTCTCGACGAGATCTCAGCCGAACTATTCGGCACCCCATTGTAACCCAATATCTTCATAATCAAGAACAGACAGCAGGACGTAAGGGTTTTACCTCATCGAGGGCCCCAAACCTGGGTAAATCGCTCTCCCCGCTTGTCTGTGAACCGATGTCTCATGTCAGCTTGCAGGATTCCATCAACCCTAAGCCCCAATCGGAGGGCATTGCCGATGAGTACCCTCAACAATTGGCGCCGTCTGTGGGAAGCCTGTCGGCACAAGAACGGACATCGGCAGAGCCCGTCATGCCATCAGCGACTTCATCAACACCATCATCGCCAAACCTGGGAAGCCCGATTCCCTTCGGCTCCTATGAATTCACCCCGCACAGCGACTCGTCTCGCTCGACCTTCTCCGATCTGCAAGGCAACATGGAGATGACCTTCGGGAGCGTCCACTACAACGTCAACTCGGAAGGAATCCTTCGGCTGCTGGAATCGCCCACTTCCAGATCGACGAGTCCAAGCGCGTCATCATCACTCGACCTTTTGGCTAGTCTGATAGGCTCAACGAGTTCGCCCGCGCCCTCGACTCCCCATTCAGCGTCTTCCATGTCGGTCGGATCCGACAATCCCGCATCTTCGGAGCTAACCTCGTACTACTGCTTGAACTGCGACACCAGGCACGGGCTGGGATCAAGCGACACACCGTTCATCTGCAACGCCCAGTATTCATCGGGAGAAGACAGTGTCGACAACATCGTCCAAGGCGTCACCCGAGGAGCGGTGCACCACCAAGTTTACGTTGCTAACAGGGGAGACGGAGATCGCACCCCCCGTTCCAGCAGGCGAGCTAGTTTTGAGAACAGCGCCAGCAACAACAACAGCGACCACACCATCGCAGAGGAGGAGTGGGCAGCAGCCAAGGCGGCCGTGCTTAACAACACGCCGCTCCCAGCAGGAACCACGGTTGGCACCCTCAACGCTTACCGCTCCATATTGGAGAAAACCCGGGAACGACTATCCAAAGAACAAGCCACCCTCGAGAGACGCCTATCTGCGGCAGACCGATCCACGAACGACGAAGAGGCTCGCAAGGAAGCGCCTCTCGAAGTACTCAGGGGGCAGGCAAGCACCGATCAAGACTATCCAGGCTTTCGGAAGATGACGCTAGAGAAATAACATCGAATCTGACCAAGTCCTTTATGACCACGGACACCACGGGCATGCCACGGCCAAAAACCGTCGCGGGAGCAACCGCCAACCTCGCTGCATACCTCATCAATCAGCGCCCTGAAGGTTCCATGGCTCAAGCCCACCGAGGTGCCCTAGAAAGTCTCGCGATATTGGGAGACAATCTGGTCCCGCGAAAGGAAAAGACCACGTTGCAGGCTAGTGGCTCAAAGCATCATGCGAGAGATGCTCGGGATGAAATCACCCAGAGCAGGAACGACAAAGCGAGGCGACGACGCGCCGCTAGGGAGGAATATGACAGTGATTCTTCGGATGAGAGTCAGGAGAACGACGGCGAGCTCAGGGGAGCCGATTGTTTAAAAATCCGTGAGGCGATGCCTCCCAGAAAGTTCAAACCCACCCCTACCGACGCGCCAATACGATGGGCAGCAGGAGCCAAGGTCCTGGATAGACGACTATCTCTGCATCGTGATTCGCATAAGGGGAACCAGATAGCAACATGCAATGCTTGCAGCTTTACCTAAAGGATTCAGCGCGAGCTTGGTTAAGGTCTGTCGAAGGGTTCCATCAAATCATGGGACGACCTAGTAGATGCTTTCGTTGCCAATTTCCAAGCAACGTACAAAAGGCCCGTCGGGATTGAAGAGTTACGGCATTTGCAAAAGAAGAAGGAATCGATGCGCTCATACATCGGGAGATTCACCAAGCTCCTAAACGCTGCCGATGTATCTGTCGACAGAGCAATCGACGCCTTCAGCGATGGCATCCGACGTGAAAGCTACATAGAAGAACTCGGACGCAAAAAGCCAAAAACCATAACCAAGTTAATGGAAATTGCCAACAGGGGCTGATGGCGAGGACAACGTGCGAAAGCCGCGACAGCGTGATGATGAAGACGACGACCAGCCGAAGCATGACTCGGGTGGTCGAAGGGATCCACAAGAGAAGGAAGAACCGCAGCTATGACGACAACAACCTGGTAGCCGCAGGGTACTCCGATCGGCAGACGATCGATATGACGATAGAAGAGACGATCGGCAGGACGGTAATCGGAACAACTCTGGAACCGTGGCAATTATAAACCACGGCAGCAGAGGACTCCCGAACTGCCCTACGTTGAGCAGATCAACGCTCCATGTTACCTGCACTCGTATGTCGATTCTAAGGATGGCAAAACAAAGTCAAGCCACTTGCTCAGGGACTGTTGGCAGTTCATTGACATGCACAAACTCATCCAGCAGGCAGGCCAGCAGCAGCCGCCACCACCACCACCTCCACCGCATCATCAGGTCCAGCAGGCGCAACCTCATCAACCCAACGAGGCATTTCCACCACCACGTGGGCAGATGAGCATGATCCACAGGACAGGTGTTTCAAGAAGAGAAATGAAGAAGCTCACTCGAGAAATCAACCTGGCAAAAAGCATCATGGCGAACATCCCTGAGTATGTCGAGTGGTCGTCTCAGAATATCACATTCAGCCGAGCAGATCACCCGATGACCATACCGAAACCAGGACACGCTGCCCTAGTAGTCGAGGCGCAAGTCGGAGGATTCAAGATGAGCAAAGTCTTCATGGATGGTGGAAGTGGACTAAACTTGATATTTCTCGACACAATCAAGAGTATGGGGATCACCATGAGAATGCTTGAAGAATCAGACACCCGCTTTCATGGGATTCTCCCCACTTCACCGGCGTACTCTCTTGGCAAAGTTTACCTGAACGTCATCTTTGGCAACCCCGACAACTTCAAGAAGGAAAAGATCGAGTTTGAAGTCGTGAACTGGGAGTCGCAGTATCACGCTATACTCGGGAGACCAGCTTATGCCAAGTTCATGGCTGTACCGCACTACGCATACCTCAAGCTGAAAATGCCTGGGAGCAACGGGACAAACATTACAGTCTATGGAAGTTTCTCACGCTCGGACAATTGTGATCGAGACTTTCAGAGGATTGCTGCTAAGTTTGGTCTGAGGCAGGAAATTACTGACCTTCCTTCGAAGACATCGTCACGCGATAATAAGGAAGAAGAACGCGTCAGAGGAGCAAAGAAGAAGCCAGCCGACCTCGCCCTTGAAGCTTCGGCAGCACAAACTTCGGCAGCCCAAGCTTCGGCAGTTGATGGTGCAGAAGACATAGGAGGCAGCAAGACACTAACAATCGCTGCCCATACCTCTGGTGAAATCAACGACGCTTCGAAAAACACCAACACGGTGAACAAGCCAGAAGATGAGAACAACCCCTTCAACGCTTAAGCAATCTACTAGTGTTTAGCTCCCCTTTCCTTTTCAAGCAGGGCTCTTCCTTTTTTCGCCCTTTTAGTCCCGTGTTTTTTTATTATTAATGAGAACTTAAGTTTTGATTCCTTGAAAAGCATTGCAGTTGACCGGAGCACCTAAACCACATCATCGTAAGCCTTGCCCACGCCCCGTGGCGAACGATGGTACAACATAGTGCGCGGCAAAGGATCGTGCTCCGAAAAAAGCCTCTACGAGAGCTATAGGATGCAAAATAAACAAGGACATTAACTCTTCCCTCTGCTATAGATGCCTCTACGAGCGCCGTAAATAGCAAGAGTCCGGAAGTACACATGAACACAACCCACATTCGATATTTTACTTATGGAAATATCAAAGAACAACGGGCCCATCGGCAGACTCATTGCACCTGAAATATTCGGGAGTGACTGTCGAAGCATACATCGGTTGAAAGCAAAGTTGCGCATACAACGGGTTTAGCAAAACCCGCAACACGAGCTGATCACTCAAAAGATTTGCTGACCAACGAATACACATACATCTAAACGAGCAATTAAGATTTGCTCCTTCAAAATTTGCCAACGGCATCAACACGGTAAAAGTACATATACATGTATCTACCGAATAAAAAGTCTCGGCTAAACAATCCTAACACTGGATGAAGTAGCCAAAATACCTATTTACAAAACAACCTTAATCACTGATATCACCCTTGCGGAGCCTCTTTTTCCTCAGGTACCTTTGAATCCTTTTCAAGCTTGTCGACAATCATATTGGCGGGCAACAATACCTTCGGATACAGCGTCTCCAAATCACCGGTTGCGTTGGCGATAGACAGCAAATTCGCTGAGGGATAACGCGCAAGGACAAGGGCAAGTGTAAACCTGGCCCCTGCAAAGACCTGAGCTCGCACCAAGTCTCGAATATTCTTGGTATTTCCAAACTCAGACATCAGAGCTAACAACGTAGGAGGAACCCTGTTCAAGGGGAACATCATCCTCCAAACTACCCTCAGGGCTTTGTAGCACTTGTCGAAGAAATGGTGGACCTGTTGGACCCGATCCTGAAATTGTGCAACAGCCGAAGCCTTCGAGTGCTCCCGCCAGAAAATTTCTTCGGCTGATGATAACTGGGTCAATGCGTGTACACGCTCGTGAATCCGCTTGTTCTCTTCCGCACGATTTAAAGATATGACTAACAGATCAATTAACGGAAGATCAGGCAATACGTTTTTGGCGGAAGAGCAATGAACGCAAGGACCAGGGAACTTACAGTTTAAACTTTCAGTGGCTTTATGAAGTTCAGTAAGAGCATAGCGCTCTACGCCAGCCGCAATCTCGCCCTTCTTCTTGATGATAGCAGCCAAGGCATAGGTGTTGCGCAGATCCTTTTCCAACTGCGTGATCCGATCCTTCATACATTGGATCCGATCATCTTCAGAAAGAGCACCCGAAGAATCTTTGACAAATGCAGGCACGGGGAACACCTGCAAGAAACAGCATCAAAAGCATGACAGCCCGATTTACACCAACGTCGGAAGGTACTCCCATCGGGAGAACGTAAGTGACAATATTATAACAAAGAGTGTGCTAGCAACATTGCTAGCACAAAGTTTATTACAAACAAAAGTTATCTAACGGAACAGTGTTTCACATCAGCTCAAAGAAAAGTTTGTTACAAAGATCAAAGGGCTTGGGTATGAGTCGATAAACTAGGGCCAGCCGATGTCTTCCTTGATGAAACCAGCTCGAGGAGCTGGCGTGCACATTTAACGGCTGACGCCTTGAAGATGCTTAAATCGACAAACCGCCCATCCTGCTTTTTCGGCAGCTCCTTGGACATTTCTTCAATGTCGGCCTTAAAGCCGTGACCCATCATAAGTTGGAAGGCAAGGACAGCACCATAGGTACGCGAAGTACGTTTGAATACCTCGATAACCTCCTTGGTGTCAACCACGAAGGCGTCGATCAACTGCCCCAGAGTTTTGTCTTGACTGATCTTGGGGAAGATCATCGAGTGTATCCGCGCCATGGCACCTTTTCCCTTTTCAAGAAGCTCCCGCGTAAGCTGATGGGAGGCGAGAGTCATCGATACACCGTTTGCCGGAGAGTTGTTTGGAATTTTGTCCAGGGCATCGGCAGTGATGTTGGCGGCCTCTGCAAAAGAATGAAATGGAAAAGGTCATTAACAAAGGATCGAATCCATAAGTGCAATAATTGACAGAGGTGTACAAAAGAGATTACCAAGTAAAGACAAGGAAGACTGACGAAGGAGTTCATCCTTTTCAGCTGCCCGAGCCTCGGCAGCCAGCCTGGATGCCTCCTCTTCTTTCAGCTTCTCCCTTAGCTTGCCCAGTTCCTCCTTCAGGGAGTCGACTTCTTGGCGAGCTTCGGCAGCTATCTTGACTGCGCCATCGAACTTCGAGGAGGAAGATTTAACTTCCTTTTGCAGCCGAGCCTTGTCTGCCTCCAGAGAAGTGAATTGTGAAGCGAAGGCCTCCAAAGAGGAGATAACACCCCGCAGGTCCTAAAGGAAAGAGGATATTTGATGAAGAATCATTAAACAAGGTACATACCAGGAAAATTCGCGTTGTAATCAAAAAGGACTTACAGAAGGAGGAGTCCCGGCGGCGGTAGTTGAAGGAACATCTTTCCCTTTAGAAAGGGAGGAAGCTGTCGATACCTGAGCCGCGGGGGCTGCCTTAGGTCCGGCGGAGCAGCGCCGGATTTGGCTTTCTTAGACGGAGGCTCAACGAAACCTTCGTCAGTGCGGAAGGAAATGATTGACAAAAAGTTATGAAAGGAATGCGAGAAATTAAAGGACAAAATATGACTTCAGGGAAGAAGGTGCTTACATATCGAAGAGATCGTCTTCATCGGCAAAGCCGCTGGTCAACCTCTTCACGGGTGAAGCCCTGGTCTCCTCCACAGCTGCATTAACAAAGGCATCACGATCAGCGTCATCATCACGCATTGATCCCTCTGTGTCGCAAGCATCATCGGGAAGGAGGATCGGCGTGAGCAGCTTCAGAATCTATCGGGTCATCGTGTTCACCCTCTGGGTCTATGTGTTCGGCAGTATGAAAATCAACAGGGACTGAGGAGCCTCTTCCTTCAGAAGTGTCGTTTGGCGAATCATGCAAGTTTCCAGAAACTATGGGGATCTGTCGAAGAAAAGAGCAAATGAGAACAATGATAATTATGTCGACTAAGTGGAAGCAGCGTAATAAGAGTATGAGAAGGGGAATTACCTCCGATGGTGGATGGTCGGCATCAAGAGGAGTATAAGAGGATATCAATGGGGTCGAGTCTTCCTGACTGAAGAGAGTAAGTCGACGGACTTCGTCAAGCAGCTATTTTTCCGACAGTTCAGCAATGTTTATCCTGGTTTCATCCTTTGGACCCGAATACAACCACATCGGACGAATTCTGGCCATGACTGGTTGGACTCGACGTTTCAAGAACACCGCTGCCACCTCTGTGCCGATCATAGTTTGACCATCGGCCTCTTTGATCCGAAGGAATTTGGCAAATAACTCGTCGGCTCCTGCCCTTTCATCGGGAGAGAGAATGTTCTTCCAAGAATCTTTAGGCTTGGCTTCGAGGACGTCGGCAAAGCAAGGAAGCTGGGACTCGGTTGTCAAGGAATCCTTGACATAAAACCATTTCAGTCTCCATCCTTGCACATATTCTCTCATTGGGAAACTGAAATAGTTAACTTCTGAGCGAGCCACAAACCCCACTCCTCCGATGACAAAGGATCCATTACTACTGCTGTACCTCTTAACATAGAATATCTTCTTCCACAACCCAAAATGAGGCTCAATGCCCAAAAACGCCTCGCAGAGGGTGATAAACACAGCAACGTGAAGGATCGAGTTGGGAGTGAGTTGCCACAGTTGGATTTCGTAAGTCCGTAGGAGGTGAAGAAGGAATTCATGGGCAGGAAGCGAGAGACCCCGATACAAGAACGACAGGAACACCACGGTAAAACCAGCAGGGGGATTGGGCTGAGAAATCGCACCTGGAAGGATCACGTTCCCCTCGTCGGAGGAGATTAACCCAAGGCTTCGGGCCCTCTTCTCATCACGTTTCGTGATGGAGGACGCTAGCCAATCCCCGGGTTTGGCTATCGAGCCTGGCGGTGCTGGCGGCGCCGGAGCTGGAGGAGGAGTGTCTGGAGCACTCCTCTTCGGAAGATTAGAGCGGTGCCACCGCTCGTGGAACCGGTGGCGGCAGTGAGGCTCTTCTTCTTCATCATTGCGAGATCTGGGAAGGATCGGAAAAGCAGTGGTGGCGGCGCAGCAGTTGCGAAAGGAAGAAGAAGAAGAAGGGCAAGAGGATGCTATGGCAAATGTAGGAGAAGATTAGGGATTTTTGTCCTTTGGAGATTTTAAGAGAAGGAGGACTGCGTGGGCACATGTAGTTGCTGCCAGTGGACCTTTTTCCGGATGATGGTTGCAGGAATCAAGGAGGCGCCTTGCTAACTGTGCGAGAAGGGCGGAAATTGCTTAAAAATAGGGCCAGACAGAGAAAGGATGGACCCAGCGGGTCACGTCTTATTAGTCAAAATCAAGATGTCAGTAAAACGTCATCAATGGCGTCGTGAAAGAATTGTCGAAGCACTTGAAGGAATAAAAAGGTATCGGATGGTGAACTTGAGTCTATGCACAGATTGTGAAGCATCTGCACTTAGACTCAAGTTACTCCCATCGGGAAGGCCGACGCGCACCCAGATTGAGGACTCGAAGGAAAAAAGGATGAAAAATGATTGCTCAGCTCGAGTCCGCACTGGCTGCAAGCACCGTGCTGACTGGGCTACTCCCATCGGGAGCGCTGGACGCGCACCGACAGAACTTTTGCACTCCAGGATCATGCCCGGGGACTTGATTCTGTGTAGGGTAACGTTGTTTTGTCACCGGTAGTTAACCAAAAAAAGTTGGGCACGTTACTCATCATCCCTTGCATGCGGAAAATATATCGGATGACCTATGAAGACTTGCAGAAAAACTTCGGCAGGGCTGAACGTTCGAGTGGTACAACTTGAGTCTACGCACGGATTACAAGCATCCGTACCTAGACTCGGGGGCTATCCCATCCTGACGCGCACCCGACAGAAGAAGATGATGCTGATTCAAGATGAACAAGAACAATCAAGGAGAAGAACATTAGAAAGAGACATGTTTCAGTCTCTACCCGAACTATGTTCAGCTAGACACTCGGGGGCTACTGACGTGGGCATTACCCTTCGGGTAACCGACATTGCCCTATCTTGTATTGTCTAGTTGGAGGCCCATGAAGGCACTTGGAGGCAAGACGGGCCACCTGGACGGCGCACCAGAAGATTCCTTGACGGGCAAGACAAGGAAGCAGCCGAACAAGGGAAGATTAGATTTAAAACTACTGTAAACCTAGTCGTACTCGGTTAGACCTCTTGAGACCTGGCCCCTATATAAAGGCCAGGAGAGGGGCTGCCGAGGGACACAATCAATCTTAGCAACCTTAGCCACCAGAAGTCTAGAGCTAGGTCATCATAACACTTAGCCTCTCGACTTGATCTCAGCTGAACTATTCGGCACCCCATTGTAACCCAATATATTCATAATCAAGAACAGACAGGCAGGACGTAAGGGTTTTACCTCATCGAGGGCCCCGAACCTGGGTAAATCGCTCTCCCCGCTTGTCTGTGAACCGATGTCTCGTGTCAGCTTGCAGGATTCCATCAACCCTAAGCCCCAATCGGTGGGCATTGCCGAGGAGTACCCTCGACAGCAGCCGCGAAGATCCGATCTGAGATGCAAGAGCTTCCTAAGGAAGATTCCGCCTTAGATCTGGAAATTTCAAAGCCCACCCAATCCGCCCCTGAGCAGGAAACTACGGTGGAAGACCAATGCAGATCCGCCTGGGTCTCTGATACGCGTTCAACACGCGTCCGTTGGGAACCCCAAGAGGAAGGTGTGATGCGTACAAAAGTTTCCCTCAGTATGAAACCAAGGTTATCGAACCAGAGGAGCCAAGAAGCACGTTGAAGGTTGATGGCGGCGGGATGTAGTGCGGCACAACACCAGGGATTCCGCGCCAACGTGAACCCGCACAACACAACCAAAGTACTTTGCCCCAACGTAACACTGAGGTTGTCAATCTCACCGGCTTGCTGTAACAAAGGATTAACCGTATTGTGTGGAAGATGATTGTTGCGAAAACAGTAGAACAATATTGGGTAGATTGTATTTCAAGAAAGAGAATTGAACCGGGTCCACAGTTCACTAGAGGTGTCTCTCCCATAAGATAAACACATGTTGGGTGAACAAATTACAGTTGGGCAATTGACAAATAAAGAGGGCATGACCATGCACATACATATCATGATGAGTATAGTGAGATTTAATTGGGCATTACGACAAAGTACATAGACCGCCATCCAACCGCATCTATGCCTAAAAAGTCCACCTTCAGGTTATCATCCGAACCCTCCAGTATTAAGTTGCAAAGCAACAGACAATTGCATTAAGTATGGTGCATAATGTAATCAACAACTACATCCTTAGACATAGCATCAATGTTTTTTCCCTAGTGGCAACAGCACAACACAACCTTAGAACTTCTGTCACTGTCCTGTGAGTGCATGAACCCACTATCGAGCATAAATACTCCCTCTTGAGTTACAAGCATCTACTTGGCCAGAGCATCTACTAGTAACGGAGAGCATGCAAGATCATAAACAACACATAGATATAACTTTGATAATCAACATAACAAGTATTCTCTATTCATCGGATCCCAACAAACGCAACATATAGAATTACAGATAGATGATCTTGATCATGTTAGGCAGCTCACAAGATCCGACAATGATAGCACAATGGGGAGAAGACAACCATCTAGCTTGCTATGGACCCATAGTCCAGGGGTAGACTACTCACACATCACCCGAGGCGACCATGGCGGCGTAGAGTCCTCCGAGAGATGAATCCCTCTCCGCAGTGGTGGAGGCGATCTCTGGATCCCCCGAGATGGGATCGGCGCGGCGGCGTCTCTCGGAAGGTTTCCGTATCGTGGCTCTCGGTACCGGGGTTTCGCGACGGAGGCTATTTGTAGGCGGAAGGGGCAGGTCAAGAGCGGCACGGGGGCCCACACCACGGGCCGCGCGGCCAAGGGGCCGCGCCGCCCTAGGGTGTGGCCCCTTCGTGGCCCCTCTTCGTCTCCTCTTCGGACTTCCGGAAGCTTCGTGGCAAAATAGGACCCGGGCGTTGATTTCGTCCAATTCCGAGAATATTTCGTTACTAGGATTTCTGAAACCAAAAACAGCAGAAAACAGAACTGGCACTTCGGCATCTTGTTAATAGGTTAGTTCCGGAAAATGCACGAATATGACATAAAGTGTGCATAAAACATGTAGATAACATCAATAATGTGGCATGGAACATAAGAAATTATCGATACGTCGAGACGTATCAGCATCCCCAAGCTTAGTTCTGCTCGTCCCGAGCAGGTAAAACGATAACACAGATAATTTCTGGAGTGACATGCCATCATAATCTTGATCATACTATTTGTAAAGCATATGTAGTGAATGCAGCGATCAAAACAATGTATATGACATGAGTAAACAAGTGAATCATAAAGCAAATACTTTTCATGAATAGCACTTCAAGACAAGCATCAATAAGTCTTGCATAAGAGTTAACTCATAAAGCAATAATTCATAGTAAAAGCATTGAAGCAACACAAAAGAAGATTAAGTTTCAGCGGTTGCTTTCAACTCATAACATGTATATCTCATGGATATTGTCAACATAGAGTAATATAATAAGTGCAATAAGCAAGTATGTAGGAATCAATGCACAGTTCACACAAGTGTTTGCTTCTTGAGGTGGAGAGAAATAGGTGAACTGACTCAACATTGAAAGTAAAAGAATGGTCCTCCATAGAGGAAAAGCATCGATTGCTATATTTGTGCTAGAGCTTTGATTTTGAAAACATGAAACAATTTTGTCAACGGTAGTAATAAAGCATATGTATCATGTAAATTATATCTTATAAGTTGCAAGCCTCATGCATAGTATACTAATAGTGCCCGCACCTTGTCCTAATTAGCTTGACTACCGGATCATCACAATGCACATGTTTTAACCAAGTGTCACAAAGGGGTACCTCTATGCCGCCTGTACAAAAGTCTAAGGAGAAAGCTCGCATTGGATTTCTCGCTATTGATTATTCTCAACTTAGACATCCATACCGGGACAACATAGACAACAGATAATGGACTCCTCTTTTATGCATAAGCATGTAACAACAATTAATAATTTTCTCATTTGAGATTGAGGATATATGTCCAAAACTGAAACTTCCACCATGGATCATGGCTTTAGTTAGCGGCCCAATGTTCTTCTCTAACAATATGCATGCTTAACCATAAGGTGGTAGATCTCCCTTACTTCAGACAAGATGGACATGCATAGCAACTCACATGAAATTCAACAAAGAGTAGTTGATGGCGTCCCCAGTGAACATGGTTATCGCACAACAAGCAACTTAATAAGAGATAAAGTGCATAATTACATATTCAATACCACAATAGTTTTTAAGCTATTTGTCCCATGAGCTATATATTGCAAAGGTGAATGATGAAATTTTAAAGGTAGCACTCAAGCAATTTACTTTGGAATGGCGGAAAATACCATGTAGTAGGTAGATATGGTGGACACAAATGGCATAGTGGTTGGCTCAAGTATTTTGGATGCATGAGAAGTATTCCCTCTCGATACAAGGTTTAGGCTAGCAAGGCTTATTTGAAACAAACACAAGGATGAACCGTGCAGCAAAACTCACATAAAAGACATATTGTAAACATTATAAGACTCTACACCGTCTTCCTTGTTGTTCAAACTCAATACTAGAAATTATCTAGACCTTAGAGAAACCAAATATACAAACCAAATTTTAGCATGCTCTATGTATTTCTTCATTAATGGGTGCAAGCATATGATGCAAGAGCTTAATCATGAGCACAACAATTGCCAAGTATCACATTACCCAAGACATTTATAGCAATTACTACATGTATCATTTTCCAATTCCAACCATATAACAATTTAACGAAGGAGAAACTTCGCCATGAATACTATGAGTAGAAACCAAGGACATACTTGTCCATATAATACAGCGGAGCGTGTCTCTCTCCCATAAAGTGAATGCTAGGATCCATTTTATTCAAACAAAACAAAAACAAAAACAAACCGACGCTCCAAGCAAAGCACATAAGATGTGATGGAATAAAAATATAGTTTCAGGGGAGGAACCCGATAATGTTGTCGATGAAGAAGGGGATGCCTTGGGCATCCCCAAGCTTAGATGCTTGAGTCTTCTTGATATATGCAGGGGTGAACCACCGGGGCATCCCCAAGCTTAGAGCTTTCACTCTCCTTGATCATGTTGCATCATACTCCTCTCTTGATCCTTGAAAACTTCCTCCACACCAAACTCGAAACAACTCATTAGAGGGTTAGTGCACAATAAAAATTAACATATTCAGAGGTGACACAATCATTCTTAACACTTCTGGACATTGCATAAAGCTACTGTACATTAGTGGATCAAAGAAATTCATCCAACATAGCAAAAGAGGCAATGCGAAATAAAAGGCAGAATCTGTCAAACAGAACAGTTCGTATTGACGAATTTTAAAATGGCACCAGACTTGCTCAAATGAAAATGCCCAAATTGAATGAAAGTTGCGTACATATCTGAGGATCATGCACGTAAATTGGCTTAATTTTCTGAGCTACCTACAGGGAGGTTGACCCAGATTCGTGACAGCAAAGAAATCTGGAACTGCGCAGTAATCCAAATCTAGTACTTACTTTTCTATCAAAGACTTTACTTGGCACAACAAAACACAAAACTAAGATAAGGAGAGGTTGCTACAGTAGTAAACAACTTCCAAGACACAAAATAAAAACAAAGTACTGTAGGTAAAAACATGGGTTGTCTCCCATAAGCGCTTTTCTTTAACGCCTTTCAGCTAGGGCAGAAAGTGTGTATCAAGTATTATCAAGAGACGAAGTGTCAACATCATAATTTGTTCTCATAATAGAATCAAAAGGTAACTTCATTCTCTTTCTAGGGAAGTGTTCCATACCTTTCTTGAGAGGAAATTGATATTTTATATTACCTTCCTTCATATCAATGATAGCACCAACAGTTCGAAGAAAAGGTTTTCCCAATATAATGGGACAAGATGCATTGCATTCAATATCCAAGACAACAAAATCAACGGGGACAAGGTTATTGTTAATGGTAATGCGAACATTATCAACTTTCCCCAAAGGTTTCTTTGTAGAATGATCAGCAAGATTAACATCCAAATAACAATTTTTCAGCGGTGGCAAGTCAAGCATCTTATAAATTTTCTTAGGCATAACGGAAATACTTGCACCAAGATCACATAAAGCATTACAATCAAAATCTTTAACCTTCATCTTAATGATGGGCTCCCAACCATCCTCCAGCTTTCTAGGAATAGAGGCTTCGCGCTCTAGTTTCTCTTCTCTAGCTTTTATGAGAGCATTTGTAATATGTTGCGTGAAAGCCAAATTTATAGCACTAGCATTAGGACTTTTAGCAAGTTTTTGCAAGAAATTTATAACTTCAGAGATGTGGCAATCATCAAAATTCAAACCATTATAATCTAAAGCAATGGGATCATCATCCCCAATGTTGGAAAAATTTCAGCAGTTTTATCACAGGCAGTTTCAGCAGTTTTAGCAGTTTCAGGCAGTTTCTCGCGCTTTGCATTAGAAGTGGAAACATTGCTAACACCAATTCTTTTATTATTAATAGTAGGAGGTGCAGCAACATGTGTAGCATTAGCATTACTAGTGGTAGTAATGGTCCAAACTTTAGCTACATTCTTCTCTTTAGCTAGTTTTTCATTTTCTTCTCTATCCCACCTAGCACGCAGTTCAGCCATTAATCTTATATTCTCATTAATTCTAACTTGGATGGCATTTGCTGTAGTAACAATTTTGTTATGATGATTTTCATTAGGCAAAACTTTCGATTTCAAAAGATCAACATCAGCAGCAAGACTATCGACTTTAGAAGCAAGTATATCAATTTTCCCAAGCTTTTCTTCAACAGATTTGTTAAAAGCAGTTTGTGTACTAATAAATTCTTTAAGCATGGCTTCAAGTCCAGGGGTGAATTCCTATTATTGTAAGAATTCCCATAAGAATTACCATAGCCGCTGCCATTATTATAAGGATATGGCCTATAGTTGTTACTAGAATTATTCCGGTAAGCATTGCTGTTGAAATTATTATTTTTAATGAAGTTTACATCAACATATTCTTCTTGTGCAACCAATGAAGCTAATGGAACATTATTAGGATCAATATTAGTCCTATCATTCACAAGCATAGACATAATAGCATCAATCTTATCACTCAAGGAAGAGGTTTCTTCGACAGAATTTACCTTCTTACCTTGTGGAGCTCTTTCCGTGTGCCATTCAGAGTAGTTGATCATCATATTATCAAGAAGCTTTGTTGCTTCACCAAGAGTGATGGACATAAAGGTACCTCCAGCAGCTGAATCCAATAAATTCAAGAAAAATTTAGTCCTGCATAGAAGGTTTGGATGATCATCCAAGTAGTCACCCATGGGTTGGGCAATTTTTAACCAGAGATTTCATTCTTTCCCAAGCTTGAGCAACATGTTCAGTATCTAATTGTTTATAATTCATTATGCTACTCCTCAAAGATATAATTTTAGTAGGGGGATAATATCTACCAATAAAAGCATCCTTGCATTTAGTCCATGAATCAATACTATTCTTAGGCAGAGATAGCAACTAATCTTTAGCTCTTCCTCTTAATGAGAAAGGGAACAATTTTAATTTTATAATGTCACCATCTACATCCTTATACTTTTGCATTTCACATAATTCAAAAAAATTATTGAGATGGGCAGCAGCATCATCGAACTAACACTTAAAATTGCTCGCATAACAAGATTCAGAAAGCAGGTTTAATTTCAAAGAATTCTGCTGTAGTAGCAGTGGAGCAATAGGTGTGCATAAGAAATCATTATTATTTGTGGTTGTGAAATCACACAACTTAGTATTTTCAGGGTTGGCCATTTTAGCAACAAGTAAATAAAGCAAACTAGATAAAGTAAATGCAAGTAACTAATTTTTTTGTTTTTGATATAGCAAACAAGATAGCAAATAAAGTAAAACTAGCAACTAATTTTTTTGTATTTTGATTTAGTGCAGCAAACAAAGTAGTAAATAAAACTAAGCAAGACAAAAACAAAGTAAAGAGATTGAGAAGTGGAGAGTCCCCTTGCAGCGTGTCTTGATCTCCCCGGCAACGGCGCCAGAAAAAGCTGCTTGATACACGTTCAACACGCGTCCGTTGGGAACCCCAAGAGGAAGGTGTGATGCAGCGGCAAGTTTCCCTCAGCATGAAACCAAGGTTATCGAACCAGTAGCCAAGAAGCACGTTGAAGGTTGATGGCGGCGGTAGTGCGGCGCAACACCAGGGATTCCGGCGCCAACGTGGAACCCGCACAACACAACCAAAGTACTTTGCCCCAACGTGCTGAGGTTGTCAATCTCACCGGCTTGTTGTAACAAAGGATTAACCGTATTGTGTGGAAGATGATTGTTTGCAGAAAACAGTAGAACAATATTGCAGTAGATTGTATTTCAGTAAAGAGAATTGAACCGGGGTCCACAGTTCACTAGAGGTGTCTCTCCCATAAGATAAACAGCATGTTGGGTGAACAAATTACAGTTGGGCAATTGACAAATAAAGAGGGCATGACCATGCACATACATATCATGATGAGTATAGTGAAATTTAATTGGGCATTACGACAAAGTACATAGACCGCCATCCAACTGCATCTATGCCTAAAAAGTCCACCTTCGGTTATCATCCGAACCCCTCAGATTAAGTTGCAAAGCAACAGACAATTGCATTAAGTATGGTGCGTAATGTAATCAACAACTACATCCTTAGACATAGCTTCAATGTTTTATCCCTAGTGGCAACATCACAACACAACCTTAGAACTTTCTCACTGTCCCAGTGTCAATGCGGGCATGAACCCACTATCGAGCATAAATACTCCCTCTTGGAGTTACAAGCATCTACTTGGCCAGAGCATCTACTAGTAACGGAGAGCATGCAAGATCATAAACAACACATAGATATAACTTTGATAATCAACATAACAAGTATTCTCTATTCATCGGATCCCAACAAACGCAACATATAGAATTACAGATAGATGATCTTGATCATGTTAGGCAGCTCACAAGATCCGACAATGATAGCACAATGGGGAGAAGACAACCATCTAGCTACTGCTATGGACCCATAGTCCAGGTGGGTAGACTACTCACACATCACTCCGGGCGACCATGGCGGCGTAGAGTCCTCCCGGGAGATGAATCCCCTCTCCGTGGTGCCGGAGGCGATCTCCTGATCCCCCGAGATGGGATCGGCGGCGGCGGCGTCTCTGGAAGGTTTTCCGCGTATCGGTGGCTCCCTTGCATCGGGGTTTCGCGACGGAGGCTATTTGTAGGCGGAAGGGCAGGTCAAGAGGCGGCACGGGGGCCCCACACCACAGGGCCACGCGGCCAAGGGGGGCCGCCGCCGCCCAGGGTGTGGCCCCTCGTGGCCCCTCTTCGTCTCCTCTTCGGACTTCGGAAGCTTCGTGGGCAAATAGGACCCCGGGCGTTGATTTCGTCAATTCCGAGAATATTTCGTTACTAGGATTTCTGAAACCAAAAATAGCAGAAAAAAGAAGCTGGCACTTCGGCATCTTGTTAATAGGTTAGTTCCAAAATGCACGAATATGACATAAAGTGCATAAAACATGTAGATAACATCAATAATGTGGCATGGAACATAAGAAATTATCGATACGGCGGAGACGGGTCTCCCAAGTGTTAGAGAAGCAAAGGTGCCACTGTGCACTTCCTCTCATACCGCAGCAGGAACCACCCCTCCTAAGGAAGGAGTTGGACCCATGCAGGTTGAAGCTACCGGAGACAGCGACGCCCCGGATCAGCAAGAGGTTGCCGGAGACAGCAAAGCCCCGGATCAGCAAGAGGATGCCGGAGACCAAGAAGAATCAATATTGGGCAATTTGAGCCCACCTTCCGATGATGTTTCAACCATGAACACGGAAGAATTCAACAAAGCTCTGAAGGAGTTAGAGGGTGAAGAGGAAGCCGAAGCGGAATCCGCTCCGCCTAAGCAGGTCCTAGCGACCATAGTTGGGCTGGAGCAGGACGCTGACGAAGAAGAGACTCCAACCAACGTTGCGCTCCAAGGACCATCTACTTCGGAGCCGCTAAATGCTTGACAGAGGCTAAAAAACTCCGAGCACAATGGAAAACCATGATGGATGACGCTAATAAGGAGGCAGATAGAATCCGACGGGAGGCCATTGGCCCTCGGAAGATCAACTTCGCAACCCCTTCAAACCAGCATCCACTTGCCACTCCCAAGGACAACATGAAGAAGGCCGCGGAACTCTTGGCAAAAAAAGACAAAGAAGTCAACATCGCACACCTCCGCACACTGGTAGCTTCAGCAATGAAGCAACAGAGTAAGGCAGATACTTCGCGCCGGTTGGAATCCAACCCGGAGCACTGTGTGTCCACAGCTGGAGGACCGAAGGCCTCACCGTGACGATGAATCATGGACCGGGTCATCGGAGCGCAGAAGGAGAACCATAGAACATCCAAATCCAATCCTGGTTCCCTCGAAAACACCCCCGACGGATCCAAGGAAGGGAAAGGATCCGACGTACACTGGCAAAGAGAAATACCGGAACCCGTCACCTCCGCCTAGTGGGTACCCGCGTCCTCCCCCGCCTTGCCATCGTAGTCCAGTCGGAAACACTAGGCCCCATGGGCCTGGTGGAATCAACATCCGCAACGACGCAGCACCTCAGAGGAACAGGAACACGGAGCGCACGCCGGAGCCTCGTCGGAGTCGGAACAAAGAGCGCGAGCCGGAACCCCGCAGGAGCCGGAACGACGGCGGGGACTGCCACCATGGCGAAGGCAGTCACCGAAGCCGAAGCCAGCACCGGGAAGGGCGCGGAGAATCTGAAGGCGGAAGCAAGAGGTCTAACAGGCCCCCTCGAAGATCTCCCTCCCCACCACCCAGTGGAGGAGGTGGAGGCAGAAGTCGGAGATCCTGTTCCCGCTCAAAGTCTCCCCGCAACGGCTCACGCGACCCAAGGGAACGTCTCAACGAGTACAGATCTGAATACATTGGCCCAAAATGCTTTGGCAGGATGATCCGAGAGGAGCCTTATCCAAAGGGCTTGAACCTCAAGCTACCCGGAAATCTGAAGCACTATGATGGCAGTGAAAGACCCGATACCTAGATCGAGGATTACTTCAATGCAGTAAACTTCGCCGGAGGGAACCAGAGAATAGCCTGCCGCATACTCTAGTTGTACCTTGTTGGTCCAGCTCGTACCTGGCTCGGTGACCTCCCGGAAAACACCATATTTTGCTGGTTCGACTTGAAGATTGCCTTCGAGAAGCACTTCAGGGGTACCTACAAGAGGCCTGCCACAATAAGCGACCTGCAAGCATGTATCCAGAAGAAAGGCGAAACATCTCAGAACTTCCTCACACAATGGTTGGCAACCAGGAACGAGTGCGAGAACCTGGATAATCGCACAGCTATGCACGCCTTTATCGGTGGACTGCAAAGGGGAGGACTGCTCCGGCACAAGCTCACTTGCCTGATCAATGAAAACAATCTTACTTTGGATGACATGATCGGCATTGCAAGTAATCACACCGCCGCTGACGATGACACAGGTGGAGAACTTGCCGCTATAGCCATACCCCTACATCAACAGAAGAAAACCGCGATAACGGCGGCACCAGCAACAGCAACAAGCGGAAGAATCCCCCGACGACCAGAAAAGCGGCAGATCCGACATGGTCGCCATAGTGTTCCAATGCGGAGGTCAAGCAGGCGGAAGAGGCCGCGGATGTTGGGGCAGAGCCGGCAGGGGCCAGCAGCGCAGGCCGGCGCAGGTCGCAAACTTGGGTCGTCGCATTCCGGCGGAGGCGCATCCCGCTATGGCAGAGGCAGCTCCACCGCGGTGCCAGAGGGGCAAGTCCTCTACAGCGCTCGCCGCGGCGCGCAAGCGAAGAGTGATACGTCTCAAACGTATCTATAATTTCTTATGTTCCATGCTAGTTTTATGACAACACTCACATGTTTTATATACACTTTACATCATTATTACGTATTTTCCGGCACTAACCTATTAACGAGATGCCGAAGCGCCAGTTGTTGTTTTCTGCTGTTTTTGGTTTAAGAAATCCTACAAAGGAAATATTCTCGGAATTGGACGAAATCAACGCCTGTGGTCTTATTTTTCCACGGAGCTTCCAAGACCGAAGAGCATACGAAGTGGGGCCAGGCGGCCAGACCATAGGGGCGGCGCGGCCTGCATGGGGCGCGCCGGCCATGGTGTGGGCTCGTCAGCCACCCTGCCCTTCCGCCTACTTATACTCTCCGTCGTGAAAACCCTTTACCGAGCCACGATACGGAAGAGACGCCGCCGTCGCCAATCCCATCTCGGGGATTCAGAGATCGCTTCTCCGAGACTCCTGTCGAGAGGGGAATCATCTCCGGAGGACTCTACATCACCATGATCGCCCCCGGGTGATGTGTGAGTAGTTCATCCTTGGACTATGGGTCCATAGCAGTAGCTAGATGGTTGTCTTCTCCTCATTGTGCTATCATGTTAGATCTTGTAGCTGCCTATCATGATCAAGATCATCTATTTGTAATGCTACATGTTGTGTTTGTTGGGATCCATGAATATGGAATACTATGTCAAGTTGATTATCAATCTATCATATGTGTTGTTTATGATCTTGCATGCTCTCCGTGCTAGTAGAGGCTCTGGCCAAGTTGATACTTGTAACTCCAAGAGGGAGTATTTATGCTCGATAGTGGGTTCATGCTCATTATCGGGACAGTGACAAAAGTTCTAAGGTTGTGGATGTGTTGTTGCCACTAGGGATAAAACATCGATGCTTTGTCTAAGGATATTTGTGTTGATTACATTACGCACCATACTTAATGCAATTGTATGTTGTTTGCAACTTAATACTGGAAGGGGTGCGGATGCTAACCTGAAGGTGGACTTTTTAGGCATAGATGCATGCTGGATAGCGGTCTATGTACTTTGTCGTAATGCCCTAAGTAAATCTCATATTACTCATCATGATATGTATGTGCATTGTTATTCCCTCCCTATTTGTCAATTGCCCAACTGTAATTTGTTCACCCAACATGCTATTTATTGGAGAGACACCACTAGTGAACTGTGGACCCCGGTCCATTCTTTTACATCTGAATACACTCACCGCAATCATTGTTCTCTATTGTTCTTTGCAAACAAATATCATTTTCCACACCATACGCTTAATCATTTGTTTTCAGCCAGTCGGTGAGATTGACAACCTCACCTTTTCTTGGGCAAAGTATTTGATTGTGTTGTGCATGTTCCATGTTGGCGCTGAATCCGGTGTTGCGCCGCACTACATCCCGTCACCAACAACCTTCACGTGGGCCCTGACTCCTACTGGTTCGATAACCTTGGTTTCTTACCGAGGGAAAACTTGCCGTCGTACGCATCACACCTTCCTCTTAGTTCCTAACGGACGTGTGCTTCACGCGTTATCAAGCTCTTTTTCTCGCGCTCGTTGTCGGGGAGATCAAGACACACCGGCAAGGGGAGTCTCTTTTCTCGGCGCCGTTGCTCTGGGAGATCAAGACACGCCGTGTCAGAGTCTCCCACATCCAATCTCTTTACTTTGTTTTTGTCTTGCTTTACTTTATTTATTTTCTGCTTTGTTTGCTTTCTTATATCAAAATACAAAAAAAATAGTTACTTGCATTTACTTTATTTACTGGCTTTTTTGTTTTCTTCATATTAAAAACACAAAAAAATTAGTTACTTGCATTTACTTTATTTAGTTTTCTTTATTTACTACTGCTAAAATGGGTACACCTGAGAACACTAAGTTGTGTGACTTCACAAGCACAAATAATAATGATTTCCTATGCACACCTATTGCTCCACTCGCTACATGAAGAGAATTTTATGAAATTAAACTTGCTTTACTAAATCTTGTTATGAGAGAGCAATTTTCTGGTGTTAGTTCTGATGATGATGCTGCCCATCTTAATAATTTTGTTGAACTTTGTGAAATGCAAAAGTATAAGGATGTAGATGGTGACATTATAAAACTAAAATTGTTTCCTTTCTCCTTAACAGGAAGAGCTAAAGATTGATTGCTATCTTTGCCTAAAAATAGTATTGATTCATGGACTAAATGTAAGGATGCTTTCATTGGTAGATATTATCTTCCCGCTAAAATTATATCTTTGAGAAGTAGCATAATGGAATTTTAAGCAATTGGATAATGAGCATGTTGCCAAGCATGGAAAAGAATGAAATCTTTGGTAAAAGAATTGCCCTACCCATGGACTGATCACTTGGATGATCATCCAAACCTTGTATTGAATTTTTCTTCTAGGAACCTATTGGATTCACTGCTGGAGGTACTATGTCCATCACTTTGGGTGGCGATGCAACAAAGCTTCTTGATGAGATGATGATAAATTACGAATGGCACACTGAAAAGGCTCCACAAGGTAAGAAGGTAAATTTTGTCAAAGAATCCTCTTCCTGGAGTGATAAGATTGATGCTATTATGTCTATGCTTGTGAATGATAGATCTAATGTTGATCCTAATATTTTTCCATTAGCTTCATTGGTTGCTCAAGAAGATCATGTTGATGTGAACTTCATTAAAAATAATAATTTCAACAACAATGCTTATAGGAATAATTTTGGTAACTAATAACTATATGCCATATCCTTCTAATAGTGGTAATTCTTGGTGGTAATTCTTACAACAATAATAGGAGGGTGCCTCTGGTCTTGAAGCCATGCTTAAAGAATTTATTAGTACACTTTTCTGCTTTTTAACAAATCTGTTGAAGAAAGCTTTGGTAAAATTGATGTTCTTGCTTCTAAGGTTGATAGTCTTGCTGCTGATGTAGATCTTTTGAAATTGAAAGTTATGCCTAATGAAACTAAATATATTAAGTCATTTGCTACAGAAAACGCCATCCAAGTTCGAATTAATGAAAATATTAGATTGATGGCTGAATTGCATGCTAGGTGGGAAAAAGAAAAAAAAATTGCTAAAGAGAATAATGTAGCTAAAGTTTGGACTATTACCACCACTAGTAATATTGATGCTTCACATATTGCTAAACCTCCTACTATCAATGGTAAAATAATTGGTGTTGGCAATGTTTCTACTCCTAATGCAAAGCGTGCAAAACTGCCTGAAACTGCTAAAACTGCTGAAACTGCTTGTGATAAAACTGCTGAAATTTTTCAGAACATTGGGGACAATGATCCCATTGCTTTAGATCATAATGGTTTAGATTTTGATTATTTTCACATCTCTGAAGTTATAAAGTTCTTACAAAAACTTGCTAGAAGTCCTAATGCTAGTGCTATAAATTTGGCTTTTACAAAACATATTACAAATGCTCTCATTAAAGCTAGAGAAGAGAAATTAAAACTTGAAACTTCTATTCCTAGAAGTTGGAAGATGGTTGGGAGCCCATCATTAAGATGAAGGTCAATGATTTTGATTGTAATGCTTTATGTGATCTTGGTGCAAGTATCTCTGTTATGCCTAAGAAAATCTTAATATGCTTGACTTGCCACCATTGAAAAATTGTTATTTCGATGTTAATCTTGCTGATAATTCTATAAAGAAACCTTTGGGGAGGATTGATAATGTTCGTATTAACGGTTAACAATAATCTTGTCCCCATTGATTTTGTTGTCTTGGATATTGAATGCAATGCATCTTGTCCCATTATTTTGGGAAGACCTTTTCTTCGAACTGTTGGTTCTATTATTGATATGAAGGAAGGGAATATTAAGTATCATTTTCCTCTCAAGAAAGGTATGGAACACTTTCCTAGAAAGAGAATGAAGTTACCTTATGATTCTATTATTAGAACAAATTATGATATTGATGCTTCATCTCTTGGTAATACTTGATTCACACTTTTTGCGCCTAGCCGAAAGGCGTTAAAGAAAAGCGCTTATGGGAGACAACCCATTATTTTACTTCTGCACTTTTTGTTTTATATTTGAGTCTTGGAAGTTGCTACTACTGTAGCAAACTCTCTCCTTTATCTTTATTTTATTGCATTGTTGTGCCAAGTAAAGTCTTTGATAAGATAAGGTTGATACTAGATTTGGATTACCGTGCAGAAACAGATTTGCTGTCACGAATTTGAGTAGCCCCTTCTGTAGGTAACTCAGAAATGCAAATCTGTCAATTTACGTGAATGATCCTCATCCTCAGATATACGCAACTTTCATTCAATTTGAGCATTTTCATCTGAGCAAGTTCAGTGCCTCTAAAAAAATCGTCTTTACGTACTGTTCTGTTTTGACAGATTCTGCTTTTTATTTCGCATTGCCTATTTTGCAATGTTGGATGGATTTATTTGTTCCATTAACTTTCAGTAGCTTTGTGCAATGTCCAGAAGTGTTAAGAATGATTATGTCACCTCTGGATACATGTGGAATTTTTGATTATGCACTAAACCTCTAATGAGTTTGTTTTGAGTTTGGTGTGGATAGTTTTCAAGGATCGAGAGAGGATATACAATATGATCAAGAAGAGTGAAAAACTCTAAGCTTGGGGCCCCCGTGGTTCATCCCCGCATATTTCAAGAAGATCAAGCATCTGCTTGGGGATTCCCAAGGCATCCCCTTCTTCATCGACCACTTATCAGGTCATCCCAGTGAAACTATATTTTTATTCCGTCACATCTTATGCTTTACTTGGAGCATCTCGTATGTTTTTATTTTTGTTTTTGTTTGAATAAAATCGGATCCTAGCATTCTTTGTGTGGGAGAGAGGACACGCTCCGCTCGTTCATATGGAACACCGGTGTTCTTAGCTTTACTTTTAATGTCCATGGCGAAGGTTGAAATCGCTTCGTTCATTGTTATATGGTTGAAAATGAAAATGCTTCATGTGGTAATTTGTAAATTGTCTTGAATAATTTGATACTTGGAAATTTGCTGTGCTCAAATAGATCATGTTTAAGCTCTGCATCATGTACTTTGCACCTATTAGTGAAGAACTACCATAGAGTTTGTTGAAATTTGGTTTGCATGATTGGGTCTCTCTAAAGTCTAGATATTTTCTGGTGAGGTGTTACAACAACAAGGAAGACAAACAGAGTCTTATAATGCTTGCAATATGTTCTTATGTAAGCTTTGCTGACACGGTTCATACTTGTGTTTGCTTCAAACAACCTTGCTAGCCCAAAGCCTTGTATTGAGAGGGAATACTTCTCGTGCATCCAAAATCCTTGAGCCCACCATACCTACCTACTACATGGTATTTCTCTGCCATTCCAAAGTAAATTGCTTGAGTGTTACATTTAAAATTCCATTCTCTGTCTTTGCAATATATAGCTCATGGGAAAATAGCTTAAAAACTATTGTGGTAAAGAATATGTAGTTATGTATCTTATTTCTTATAAGTTGCTTGTTGAGCGGTAACCATGTTTCTGGGGACGCCATCAACTATTACACCTTTGTTGAATATCATGTGAGTTGCTATGCATGTTCGTCTTGTCTGAAGTAAGGGTGATTTATCATGATCAAATGGTTTGAGTATGCATATTGTTAGAGAAGAACATTGGGCCGATAACTAAAGCCATGAATCATGGTGGAAGTTTCAGTTTTGGACATATATCCTCAATCTCTTATGAGAATATATTTGTTCGTTGTTGAATGCTTATGCATTCAGGGTCTTCACACTCCACACCAAGATCAACAAGTCCCCCAAGTGGACCAATGACGCGGGCTCGAGTTAAAGCGCTACATGATAAGGTGAACTCGCTCCTCACCACCCTAATCTAGATACCCCACTGGATGGAATGCTACCTCATGCCGATATGCTTTGTGTCATTAGGTACAAGGTGCGTCAAGACCCCGGAGAAGAGGACACACCATGGTCAAGGGAATGAGAGGAGCAGCGGGACTTGAAGATGGACATGAAGCTGGACCCGACGTCACTCGAAGCGCGCCAAGGAAGAGAAGGAGCTGGCCGGCCCAGGACCCGGTCGACCGGCCCCTCGACCGGACCCCCCGGTCCCAGACCCGGTCAACCGGGCGGCACACCGGATTCCCCACGGTTGGCGCCCGGTTGGCGCCCGGTCACTGGCCCGGTTGGGACCGGCCTGGCCGATCACAGGCCCGGTCAGACCGGCCCACAGACCGGATTGTGTGGACTGACTCGACCCGACCGGCCCGAGTCAACCCCACTTCGTACCTGTTCGACCCATGATGACTTGTAGACCTATATAAGCACTTGTGTTGCCCCTTTTCCTCTTTAGACATAATCTGAGCATAAACACTCCTTTGAGCTTTGTCTCCCTAGGGTTAGCATCCCTTTGTAATCAAGGCACTCTTGTTGTGGATCTGGAAATTTGTAAGTGAGATTCTAGTGCAACCCACTCTCTCTCCCTCACCAATCTCCGTTCTCCAACACCAATCTCTCACCGGGGATTCTGCCTCGAGCCTCTTCCGGGTGATTCTATTGGCGTGGTCCATCGAGCCACTGAGGGTCGGTATCGTGTGCGTGTGTTCTTCCTGAGATCTCATCGTGTTCTTCGCGTCCCTTTCCCTTTTCCCCTTGGATTTTGGGTCAAATCAGACGTCAAACCCTAGATCTCGATCTCATCATATGCATTAAAGAGCAGCCTAATATCTCTTTCTATGTTGTCCCGATATGGATGTCCTAAGTTGAGATCTATCAAAACGAGAAATCAAATGTGATCTATCTCCTTGACCTTTGTACATGAGGCATAGAGGTACCCTTTGTGACACTTGGTTGAAAATATGCTATGCAATGATAATCCATTTAAATCCAAGCTAATTAGGACAAGGTGCGAGCACTATTGGTATTCTATGCATGAGGCTTGCAACTTATAAGATGTCTTATGCATAACACATATGAATTAGTATTATCACAAAATTGTTTCATGTTTTCAAAATAAAAGCTCTAGCACAAATATAGCAATCCATGCTTCCCTCTGCGAAGGGCTTTCTTTTACTTTATGTTGAGTCAGTTTACCTACTTTCTATCTTAAAAGCAAACACTTGTGTCAACTCTGTGCATTGATTCCCACATACTTGCTTATTTGCATTCATCATATTACTTTGTGTTGACAATTATCCATGAGATATACATGTTGAAGTTGAAAGCAAACGCTGAAACTTATATCTTCCTTTGTGTTGCTTCAAAACTTTCTACTAAGAATTTATTGCTTTATGAGTTAACTCCTATGCAAGACTTATTGATGCTTGTCTTGAAAGTACTATTTATGAAAAGTCTTTGCTATATGATTCACTTGTTTAATCATTGTCTTTACCATTGCTTCGAATCACTTCATTCATATCATATGCTTTACAATAGTATTGATCAATATTATAGCATGTCACTTCGTAAATTATCCTTGTTATCGTTACCTACTCGAGGCGAGTAGGAACTAAGTTTGGGGATGCTTGATACGTCTCAAACGTATCTGTACTTATGTTCCATGCTAGATTTATGACAATACTCACATGTTTATACATACTACTTCACATCATTATTATGCATTTTCCCATCAACTTCATTAACGAGATGCCGGCGCCAGCTGTCAAGTCTGCTTTTGGTTTCGTAAATCCCACAAAGGAAATATTCTGCAATTGGACGAAATCAACGCCTTATTCATTTTTCCACGGAGCTTCCAGAAGACCGAAGAGATAACTAAGTGGGGCCACGAGGCGGCCAGACCATAGGTGGCGTTGCCGCATGGGGCCCGTGCCGCCATGGTGTGGGCCCCTGCCGGCCTCCGACTCGCCTTCCTTCCGCCTACTTTCTATACTTCCCATCGGAAAAACCCTTTACCTAGAGCCACGATACGGAAAACCCCCATAGACGCCGCCGCCAATCCCATCTCTGGGATTCAGAGACGTCCACATCTCTCACGAGAGGGGAATCATCTCCTGAGTGACTCTACATCACCATGATCACCCCGGACCGATGTGTGAGTAGTTCATCCTTGGATTATGGGTTCCATAGCCGTAGCTAGATGGTTGTCTTCCTCATTGTGCTATCATGTTAGATTTTGTGACTGTCTATCATGATCAAGATCATCTATTTGTAATGCTACATGTTGTGTTTGTTGGGATCCGATGAATATGGAATACTATGTCAATTTGATTTTCAATCTATCATATGTGTTGTTTATGATCTTGCATGCTCTCCGTTGCTAGTAGAGGCTCTGGCCAAGTTGATACTTGTAACTCCAAGAGGGAGTATTTATGCTCGATAGTGGGTTCATGCTCCATTGAACTGGGACAATGACATAAAGTTCTAAGGTTGTGGATGTGTTGTTGCCACTAGGGATAAAACATCTATGCTTTGTCTAAAGATATTTGTGTTGATTACATTACGCACCATACTTAATGCAATTGTCTGTTTTTTGCAACTTAATACTGGAAGGGGTGATGCTAACCCGAAGGTGGACTTTTTAGGCATAGATGCATGCCGGATAGCGGTCTATGTACTTTGTCGTAATGCCCTAAGTAAATCTCATATTACTCATCATGATATGTATGTGCATTTGTTATGCCCTCTCTATTTGTCAATTTGCCCAACTGTAATTTGTCTACCCAACATGCTATCTTATTGGAGAGACACTACTAGTGAACTGCGGACTTTGTCCATTCTTTTACATCCTAATACACCCATCAAAAATCATTGTTCTCTATTGTTCTTTGCAAACAAAACATTTTTTCACACCATACGTTTAATCCTTTGTTTACAGTAAGCCGGTGTGAGATTGACAACCCCACTGTTAAGTTAAAGCATTTTGATTGTGTTGTGCAGGTTCCACGCTGGCGCCGGAATCCCTGGTGTTGCGCCGCACTACACTCCATCACCAACAACCTTCACGTGGGCACTCCTATGGTTCGATAACCTTGGACGAGGAAAACTTGCTGCTGTACGCATCACACCTTCCTCTTGGGGTTCCCAACGGACGTGTGCTTCACGCATTATCAGCGAGCCCGGAAGCACCACCCACGCGGCAAAGGAGGCAAGGGCAAGAACAAGGAAAATGATGAGGACAGTTCCGAGGTGATGGACGAGGATGACGCTTCGCCGGATCCCAAGGAGGGTTCCGCAACTAACAAATCCAATCCTTTCGTCAAAAAGAGTGTCGGCGCTTACCACACCTTCCTCGGAACTCCAACAGTCCACGCCAGCAAATCAGCGCTCCGGATCCTGAACGCCCACAGTTTCGGCTGTGCCGCAGTATGTCAGGTGGTCGGAAACTCCGTGTACGTTTGATAGGGCGGATCACCCCACCATCATCCCGAAGGAGTGCTATGCCTTGGTTGTAAGTCCCCGCATTGATGGGTATGATTTCTCCAAGTGCCTTATGGATGGCGGATCCAGGTTGAACATCATGTACCTGGAGACTTTGGAGAAAATGCAGCTTACCAAGGAACAGCTCAAGCACAGTAACACTGAGTTCCATGGAGTTGTTCCGGGTAAAAAAGCAAACTCTCTGGACAGCATCAGACTTCCCGTGGCTTTCGGCGATATTTATAATTACCGCGAAGAGATGATCACGTTTGAGGTCGTGCCCTTCAAGAGCTCATACCACGTCATCTTCGGCAGGCCCACCTACCACAAGTTCCATGCAAGAGTGTGCTACATCTACAATAAGCTCAAGAATCCGGGACCCAACGGTATGATCACCGTGTCCGGAGACTATAAGAAAGCTCACAAGTGCGAGTTAGGCGAAGCCGCCTTCGCAGAATCCGTGATAACTGGCGAGGAGCTGCAAGGCTACAGAGCCGCGGTGGATCCAAAAGAGATGCATACCACCAAGAAGCAGATCTCGGAACAGAAAACCTTGTTCAAGGCCGTGATAGACACCAAGAAGATCGACCACAAGATAGGAGACAGCTCTAAGCAGGTGTCGGTCGGAGACAGCATGAACCCAAATAGGAAGACGCGCTCGTCGAGTTCCTCCGTGCTAACATGGATATCTTCACATGGCAACCTTCTGATATGTCTGGAGTACCAAGGGAACTTGTCGGGCACTACCTCAACATAAATCCGGGGGCTAAACCGGTCAAGCAAACTATGCGACGCTTTGGAGATAAGAAGCGCCGCGCCATAGGGATGGAATTAGCAAAGTTACTAGCAGGTTTTGTAGTAGAAGTTATCCATACTGATTGGGTCGCAAACCCCGTCCTTGTACCCAAAAGAATTCAGAAATACTAGGAAATGCATCGATTACTCCGGTTGAATAAGCATTGTCCGAAGGATCCGTTCCATTTGCCCAAGTCATTGATTCACGACAGGGGCGGAACTTCGTGTTTTCTTGACGATATTCCGGTATCACTCGATCCGGATGAAGAAGTCCGACCAAAAGGCGACCTCGTTCATCACTCCGTTTGGCACTTACTGCTATGTCACCATGCCTTTTTGTTTGAAAAATGCAGGTGCCACCTACCAACGTACGATGCAGCGGTGCTTGAAGGACCAGATTGGCCGGAACGTACACGCCTACGTCGACGATATCGCGGTCATGACCCGGAAAGGATCTGACTTGATCAGCGATCTCACAGAAACCTTTGAAATCTCCGACGGTACAAGATGATGTTGAATCCGCTGAAGTGTGTCTTGGCGTACCAGCCAGAAAACTCCTTGGCTTCATCGTCTCTCATAGAGGCATTGAAGTTAGCCCGGAAAAAATCAAGGCAATCATGTGCATCAAAAGGTCAACTTGTCTCAAAGATGTGCAACGGCTAACTGGTTGTGTTGCAGCAATTATTAGGTTTGTTAGCCGTCTTGGCGAGAAGGCACTACCTTTATACAAACTGCTGAAGAAAATCGAGAAATTTGTCTGGGACGACGCAGCAGATACAACGCTTCAGGGATTGAAGGAAATACTTGTCTCCCCACCTATCCTAGCAGCTCCGGAAGAGTCAGAACCTATGCTCCTCTACTTGGCAGCTTTCAACAAGGTCATCAGTCTCGTCATCGTGGTGGAGCGAAAGGAAGAAGGTCTCGAATATGGAGTCCAGAGGCCAGTCTATTACATTAGCGAGGTACTGACGGAATCCAAACAAAGATATCCTCACTTTCAGAAGCTAGCCTATGGCGTGTTCCTAGGTAGCCGGAAGTTGAGACACTACTTTCAAGAGCACCCCGTGACAGTTGTGAGCAAAGGCTCCATTGTCAACGATTCTTAATAACGCTGACGCAACAGGACGCATAGCAAAATGGGGCATAGAATTATCCGCCTTCGACATCGCTTACAAGGCCAGGACCGCGATCAAGTCCCATATTTTGGCGGATTTCATCGCTAATTGGACAGAAGCTCTGGATGCCGAACTGGAGCCGAAACCTGAAACTTGGGTCATGCACTTCGATGGATCCAAGCAGCATTAAGGCTCAGGATCCGGAGTCACCCTGAAGTCCCCAACCGGAGAAGAACTGCAGTACGTTCTGCAGATTCACTTCGAAGCTACAAACAACATGGCGGAATACGAGGCTCTACTACACGGTCTATGCATCGCGAAGGAAATTGGGATCAAGCACATTATATGTTGTGGAGATTCCGACCTGGTGGCACAACAAGTAGCCGGAACCTGGAACGCCAGAAACTCCGTTATGGCGGCTTACAGAGACGAAGTTGATGAGATCACCAAGTGCTTCCTCGGATATGAAGTCAAGTACGTCAGGAGAGATGATAACACAGCGGCAGATATGCTATCCAAGCTCGGATCCTACCGGAAACCCATTCCTCCCGGAATTTTCCTGGAGCACTTACGGATACCCTCGGTGAAGGGCGCTAACCCGGAAAACCCAGAGGTGGCAGTATCTCCGGCTAAGGAGGTGATGATCGTCACTCCGGCCTGGACTAAGCCTTTCCTGGACTACCTTATGGACCGCAATAAGTTGCCAGCGGACGAAGTCCTCGCACGACAGGTCATCATACGAGCAAGATCCTACACAATAGTTGATGGACAGCTCTACAAAGGAAGCGCAAACGGGGTATTTATGAAATGCGTCTCAAATGAGGATGGCATTGAAATGCTCAGAGAGATCCATATTGGTGATTATGGCATCACGCGCTCCTGCATCCTCATGCAAAAGCCGCAAGGATTTACCGGCTCACTACTAAAGAAGATGCTGAAAACTAGTGAAGACCTGCCGAGGCTGTCAGTATTACGCTACTCAACCAAATGCTCCAGCTCAGGAGCTCAAGACCATCCCTATCACATGGCCGTTCGCGGTCTGGGGGCTAGATATGGTTGGGAAGCTGAAAAAATCATCTCCTGGCGGTTTTGAGTACCTCTTGGTCGCTATTGACAAATTCAGTAAGTGGATCGAGGCAAAGCCAGTGAGAAAAGCCGATGGTGCTACAACACTAAAATTCGTCTGCAGCCTCGTAGTGAGATACGGCATCCCACACAGTATAATCACAAATAATGGCACGGACTTTGCCCAAGGAGAACTGAAGGATCCGACTTGACCTCGCATTTGTGGCACATCCACAGTCCAATGGGCAGGTCGAGCGAGCCAATGGCCTCATACTAGCTGGAGTCAAACCTCGCCTTGAAGAGCTGAGCTGCAGGAGTTAGATTCTATCCCGTGGAGTTTACGAACTACCCCTACCGATCAACAGGGTTTACCCCCTTCTTCCAAGTATACGGATCTGAAGCTGTGCTTCCCTCCGACATCATCCATGACTCCCCGCGAGTTTCCGCCTACAACGAAGATAAAGCTGACGAGGCTAGACAGCTATTTGTGGACCTGAACGAAGAAGCTTGGAATTTAGCTGACCAATGCTCCACCATTTACCAGCAGAAACTCAGATGCTACCACAGTCGTCGAGTTCGGAATCGTTCCTTCAGAGTAGGAGACTTGGTCCTCCGCCTTCGACAGGTGAAAGAGCATAAGTTGCAATCTCCATGGGAAGGACCCTTTGTCACCAGCAAAGCGATGCACAACTAATCTTACTACCTCGTTGATTTCTACGAGAAAAATGATAGACCTGCAAATTGGTACCAGAAACGAAAGCGACAGGATCCGGATGACATCTATAATGAGACAGATCGACCCTGGAATATAGCACAGCTACGTCCTTTCCACACTTAGCAAATTCTCGCATTACATACTTTGTAATAGTTATACATGATCAATGAAATAAAGAATATGGTTCACTCTTTGAGTCTTTTACCTCCTTTAGTTGTTCATTTTTGGATCGTGTATGCTTTCCGACTAAAACCGTAGCGCTGGATATTTCCGCCTAGGCGTGTATGAAAGTTGTGATTTTCAAAATCCCCCTTTAGGATGTAAGCTTAAGTTTTCTGGTGGAAAAGTTCTTCATTGCGAACTCATGGATTTCTGGTAGTGATTTCCGGCACCTAAACTGGGGGCTTGTTTCCACGGTTATTGACGGATCGCCATTGGGCTTCGTCGCCGCAGGCGAGCGTTTCCGGCTAAAGGTCTTCCGGCTCGAGGAAGGTCTAGTGAGCAAGCCGGAAAACTTCGAAACTAGCACTTGCTTTTTCAAAATGAACGAAACATGCATTCATAAAATATAAAAGGATTGCAGGATAAGTTTTCCGCCCACATGCAGTCATTTCGTCCCTAGCTACTTAAAAATATTTAAGCTATATTACAAACCCTCGATGGGGCCAAAATGATGCATTGTTTTCTTGCCGCAGGAATAAGTTTTTCACTTCTCCTCGGTCGGAGAAGAAAGGCCCTCGATACTTGCTTTTGGCTCGTCTTGAGGCGGAGAAGATGCGTCATCATCATCACTCTCCTCATATTCTTCACTCGGACACGCCGCGCTGACCTTGGATTTTCCCTTCTTGGCCTCCTTGGAGCTAGTTCAGGTATATTGGCTCCCGTCGCCGGATCCGGTAGGTCGAGTCTCCGCCTCGCGCTCCTTATGAAGCTCTGCTTCAAGAGGCTCATCAGCAGGAAGTACTACCTTGTCATAAATTCATCATGATGGATTCTTCGGGCGATCCGGGTGTCGCAGCCGCTAACTGCATTCAGAAGCGCATTAACATCCGAAGTGGGAGGAACACCAGAAGTAACCCTGTCCACATCAAGCTCCGGGTTGCGAGCCAAGCACATGGCCAAGGACATTGCAACAACGCCTCGAGCTGATGAAGCTTGAAGATCTACAACCAGCTCCGGAAGAATATCCATTCTTTCAATAAGCTTACGAACGTCGCAAATACGGCTCTTCTTAATCGCCAAATTATGGCAGATCTTCCGGCAGGTTGAGATGAGGTCTCTGCAGTCGTCTCCGGCGAGCTAGAGAAGGTCATCACAAGGAAACTAGTTCCGACGCTCCTCATCATATCTGAGAGGCTCTGCATGAGATGATCGGAGATATGCATAAGATTGAGTTCAATGGATAAGTTTTATTTGGCGAGTTCCGGATACGTACCCATGACATCCGTGTTGAGCAAGTCCCAGTGCTTCTCCACAGTATCCATGTACTTCCGGAGCCCGTTAACCTCATTCTGTAGCTTTTGAAGAGTATCGCTGTCAACCTTTCATTTCATGGCAAATTCGCCCTCTTTCTTGATAAGTTCGGATTTCTTCTCTGCCAGCTGGTTTTTCGCCTACTCCCGGTTCTGTTCCGCCTTCGCAAGCTTCGTCTCTAGATCTTGGTAAGAGGAGCGCAGATTTTAGATTTCGGACGAGGCTGTGGCGAGGGAAGAAGATGCACCTATCCAAAGTTAAGTTAAAATCAATTTGATAGTCGGAACTTGGACTAATGGCAAATTTGGTCGGAAACCAACCTTGGGCTTCTGCCAGCTGTTTCTTCAGTTCTGCGTTCTCTTCCTTAGCAGCCTGGATTTTCTCTGCCTGGCTCAGGGTGACGCGGCATTGCAGGGCGATGTTCTTATGCAGCTCATAATGTAGCGCTTGATGTTCCTGAAAACATAAACAAAGCAGGAGTAAATTCCGGTTACGCTATATAAAAGTGGATCCTTTCGAAGCATTATTACCGGAAATTCTCCGCCATAACGCTTGGGGGCTAGTACGGCACTTTAAAAAATCTTCTTGAGTTTAAGTTTCTTCTAAGTATTTAGGTGCTAACTATTGACTAGTTTCCGCCTAGATACTTGGGGGCTACTGGGGAGTACCTTGCGCTTGCAGAGAAGCTGGTCGCAGAACTGGCCGACCTCCCTCTTGAAGTTCCGAATCTCCGACGATTCAACACCAGGTTTTCCCCAGGAGTTACTCATCATGGCGTTAAGTAGATCTTGTTCTAGATCCCACTTTTCCGCTTCAGTAAGTTTGTTAAAAACTTGGTAGCATACGCCTTGGGGGTGGAGGTAAGGTCGGAAGAATCGTCGAAGCTCTCCGGGAATCCGACGACATCACTAGCCGCAGCTTCAGCCTTTCCCGAAGAATTAACTTCCGCTTCTTCTTGGCCTTGGAGCTCAGCTTGTTCTTGAGCAGGTCGCTTCGTTCTGGAACTTCCTCTGCTTGCCTTCTCGCTACTCACTGGAATAATCTCCGGTTGAGCTTCGGTAGCGGGTGCGGGTGAAGGTTGAGCTCAGGGTGGAGAAGGTTGGGGAGCTGCATGAGAGGAGCTTGCCGGAGCAGGAGTAAGAGGACCAACAGCCGGAGATTTCTGCATGTATTTCGTGATAGGCTTTTGGACGTTGGTCCGTGTGGTGGTGGTAGTCGGGTTCCTACAAACAAGTGAAGGAAATGTATAAGTAATAAGTTGTACAAGTTAAAAAAAGAAGCATAGAACTCGGGAACTTATGTAGCGCCAGGAATGAGCGGGCGCGACCTTTTTCCTGCTGTGGATAGCAGTTTAAGGTGCTCACGCTCTGCCTTCTTGGAGTCGAGTGGAGGGGGCTTGGTCTTGGCTTTCTTGACGGAAGCCTCGCCACTGGCTTTGGCTTCAGAGCCGGAAATCCTGGCGCGAGGACGCTTGGTGGGCCAAGGAGAAACCTTCTTGGGTGCTTGCTCCTCCTCCTCGTCTTCATCCTCCGGATCCTCCTCCACCGCCTCGCCGCTGACGGGGACTCTGAGTATGGTGCGGAAATCCTTCTCCGCCAAAGAATCAAGCTGGAGAGAAAAGCAAGGAAAAGTTAGAACACTTCACAAAATGAGAAGTTAAAAATAGCAAAGTACAGATGCGTACCGGAGGGCACTGGTCGTTGATCTTGATGTCTTTCACTAATTCCGGGACCGGCTGGCCCGGCCAATCTTCACAAGTGTTTTGATCCTCCTCTTGAGAGAATCCGCAGGCAAGTCGTGGAGGGTGACTCGGAGTTGATCATCCGCCCCGGTGTACTCGAAGATTAAACGTGAGTTATACCGCAGCGGTTGGCAGGAAAACCAGCTAAGGGTAAGCTCAGTCCCGGTTAGCCCATCGTGGACTAACCAAGAAATCCTCCGGGCGACCTTCTCCAAGATCGGGAAGTGAGCAAGGATGGGGACGAAGCTCTAGCTGTCGAGTTCTCCAAGATCGGGAACTTTGACGTTCTTCACGTAGAACCATCCGGCAGTCTAGTACCGGACAAACTCATGGGAAGAGTGAGGCGGATACATCCTACCAGGGCGGAGCATGAAAGTCATGCTTCCGCAGTTCACCATGGCTTTGTCCTTTGTTTCCTTCTTAACTCGGAAGAAAAACTGCCACAGGCGGATGTCGGGATGAATTCCGAGATGCCCCTCGCAGAGCGTCACGAAATTCGAAAGGAGCAGATAGGAGTTAGGACAGATGTTGTGTGCCTGAAGGCCGTAGGTGGAGAGGACGGAGAAGAAAAACTCCGAGCAGGGGAGCGATAGGCCGCGCTCTACCCAGGCCTTCGTCAGGACGCACTCGTCCGGATCTGGCTTGGGAGTGACAGAGTCTTTCATGAAACTCTAATTTGGAGAAATCATGCCCTCGCTCTGGAGGTCTCTGAGCTCCGAATCCTTGACCTCGCATGGCCACCACTGCCCTTTTTCGCCCTCTCGGATCCGGGCATTGGAAGCCTTCTTCATCTCCGCCTCTTGCACTTTAGCGGCCATCCTTGCTTGGCCTTCAAATTCTTCTTGGATCTCTCGGAGAGTTGGGATCTGGCCTAATGCGTTGCTAGAAGATGCGGAGAATGGTTGAGCTAACCTGGTGTCGGAAATATGCGGTGGCAGGAAAGCTAGTGGTTCCGGACAGCTTGGTTCTAATGAACTGGGCTCAGGGCTATTCGGAGAACAACCAGTACATTTTGGTGAACTAGGTGACATGCTTCCGGCTGCACCCATATGATAAGCTAAACTGAGTAACCGGATCTAATCTAGTCTAAATCTACTTCTTCTTCTACGGGTCCGACGAACGTACCGTTAATGGCGCGGCGGTTCTTCGGCGTGCCGGCGAAGGTGAGGTCGCCGGACTTGGTGCATCGAGCTCCGCTTGACCACGGATCAGCGGCGGGTTAAATTTCCCGATCAATCGCGATGATCTCGGGTCAAGGGCAGCCTTAGAGTGGCGAAGGGAGAAGTTCTCCGTGGGCGAGCTCGCCGGAGATGAGAAATGTAGGGAGTGTTTAGATGCGGCCTTGCACTGCCCCCCCAGCCCCAGTTTTTTGCAAAGTTATGAAGAAGAATAATGTAGGGAGTGTTTAGATGCAGAAAAATTAGCATTTCGCCCCCAAACATTGACATTTATCTCCCCCCCCCCCCTCTGATTTTTGGTGAAGCTCCGCCACTGCTACTTTGCATGCAACAACAGGCTCTGGTCTAGACCAAACTCTGGTCGCAGAAAAAGGCGAGTAAAGAACAACCACAACTCATCAGAGACATCAAACATAATGTTTAATCGGTTTCTTCCGGCAAATAGATGTGCCAGGGGCATGATAAACTTCAGATCAGTTCAGTAGCTAGCTAGACCTTATCTCCTCTGGTATAGGCTGGAAGCTCAAGTTGATGTAGCTTACTCCATTTTAGAATTTTCATAAGTTGAATTACAAACTCATCACAACCATTGTATCCAAAAATTGAATTTCCATAAATGTATACTGAAGGTTTTGGAGGCTTATTTTAAGAATGTGCTTGCCATCAGGTATCACACGGTAGCACACACCTTTGTCAACATTGTAGAGAGAGAACAAATACATCAGTATGTAGCACACACCATTGTCTTCAGGGTTGATTTAAAATAAGGGAAAAGGTGCATACCAGTTCGAGGAAGATCTCTTCTTATTTTCCATGTTTTTTGTTGAATCTTCTTCACATCTGGAGTGAACCGATATGGGAAAAATAGTACAAAGAAAAACATGGAAAAGCCAGGGGAACTAATTCTGAAAGTTTTATATGCTTATTTAATAGAACAGAGAAGGTGCATATGTTGTACAAATAGACCGGCTGCATAGCATACGGAATCACAAACAAACATCATTCAACAATGATTAATAATTGTGACTATTTTCCATGACCATATGCAAACTATGTGCCTCATGCTTAATTCATCTATTAACTCTATGTTAGTAAGCCTTTCTAAATCTAAGGCTCTAAGGTGTGCTTCCTTTGCTTCTTTGTGTCGTAAATCTTGTAGCTCACCGTACTCTGCTTTGATAAATCTTCCTGATGGTTTATCTAGGAACTTGTCTTTTTTCAGTTTTACGGTAGAAACTTTCAAGATGTACAGTTTCCCGAAGCTTTTTCATTCCTGAACACGGGTAGATATATAATATCTATCACTTAAGTTGATCTTCATGAACCGAGTAAAAACATGATATCTGCCAAAAGAATTGAAGTCACTGTTGGTAGTAATCTACTACTTTAGTTTAGAAGTAGGTTTATTAATCGGTACTTGGTGGCGTGGTGACACACTTAACCTTTTATTAATCAATTACAAAAAAAAATTAAGCAGAAAAAAGCAATCCTTGGAATGAAAGGGCAATCAACAAACTTGATGCTCCGCTTTTCTTTCTTTCACAAACCTTGGTTAACTATTGCTTTGCAAAAATATGCTAGCGCTGTTGAGTCCCTCCTCTATACAGATATTATAGCTATATATGAAGAATCCATACAGCAAACCAACCAAAATAAGATGAGTTATCGTATAGCTCCTATTCAGCATCTAGACTACTCTGTCAGATATGTCTGTCTACAATTCGAAAAGTACTCTAGATGATCATCTTAACTATGAAGGCAATCGATTTGAATGTCTTTCCGTGCTTGCCAAAGGCACAATCCAGCACTCTAATATAGTCATGAATCATCCTATTTTCCCACACTTAGCATTTCGTTCTTCCTCATAATGTATCAGATCCACATATAGGAAAGCAAAACATTTGGACTTAAATTCAGGAACAGATCCTTGGTGCCCTCGAAATACAAGGCTGTACCTTGTCTAACTGAACATGTGCTCCGCTTCACTTAGCTCCTAGTGTCCCCTTGCCCATTGATCTTTCTCCATGCTGTTCGGCGACTGGCCCTGGCGTCCTCTTTGCTGGCTCCTCTTCCTTCGCAACTCCTTGCCACTGGACCTGCCTTCTCCTCCCTAGTGCTTGTGTCTCCAGCTGGGTGACGCCCTGCGATTATTGGATACACCGCAGATGCTTAGGATTCCCAGGTAGAAGCCGAGAAGGGCCTTCGGAGCGGGCTCGCGGCCCAGCTAGGCCGGCTAATTACGTCCTCATCAAACCTTAACCCGAATAGTAACACACCTTTAATAATACCATACCGCTAGTTGACCACCATTAGAACCAGGATATATACGTACCGACCATCCATGGGAACAGCCAGGCGTGGTAGCTCGCGCCTGTCACTCCAGCTTTGGAGGGCTAAAGGGTTGGCACCATGGGGGGCAGCTGGCTCGATCCCGTGGCGAACTGCTCTCCCCGCTAAGGGCAGATCATCCGTACCCACGGATGTTACTTCGGCCCTTGCGTCCAGGACCTGCCCGGACCGGACGGCGTTCCAGCCCCTCTCTTCTTGGGTTTCCACCTCCTCCGGTGGTGCACGGGTTCGCTCTACCCTCAAATGCCAACTCTTTTTTAGTCTTCAAGACATGCTACTCTAGTAGTATGGTTAAGTAAATTCCGAGTTAACAGATGTACATTCATATGTTCAGTTAGCAACCACATATACATGTTACGACTAGCGACGTTAGATGAGAAGCTGATTGCTAGTGCTCCCGTTCACGTGTATACTGACACTAGCACACCATAGGTGTAATGGTTAATTGCAGAAATTTAGAAGATTTTTTGTTCTTATCAGGTAATTAAACTGCAAGAAAGAATGCATAAAGCCATAAACCATATGCCTCACCGTACCGATACTGAAACCTGAGGTTCAGTTTACTGAATATTCTGACCAAAACAAGCAATCGAATTAGCAGATATTTGTGTTGGAAAGAACAAATCCCTTGCTACTGCTATTACTTGACTACAGAAAGTGTTTATCTTCATGCTAAAATCTATGCTTATATACACTGACGCTTACATTTATTCATCTCCTCTGAATAATAGTGTTCAGCTTCTTTCTAACTTCCTAACCCTCTCTCTAATTCTGATAATGAGCACGGTACTATGCTTATGGTTGCGCAGTTGTCCTAAAATACACTGGCTCAAGCTCTTATGCCTATCCATTACTAGCTCTCTAATCCTGACAGTAAGAATGGTACGATTCTGATGGTTCTGTAATGGACAATGTTTTAGCATGATAAAACGAAGTAATGGACTACCCCTGAACTCTCAGTTATATGTACTACACTACTCCACTACCCAACTCTAGCTAGTTAAGCTTGATGATAAAAGAAGCAAAAGACAGCCTGTTCCAACCTCAGGAGCTTTACCGCGATAACTTTTCTCTGTACAGACCTTAAATTTGAAATTTTATAAAAATATGCACTGGAGAAACCTATACAGCTTTAAAAAAAAGTAGCAACGATGCATATTTGTGTATGCTCTAAAACACGCCACGAAAATATAAAAGTTATATGGATCCTCTGTTCTGAATAATTTCTTTGCAACCTAGTTTTTCTTTGTCCCCATAATGCATCAGATCATCGTCATCAGCAAGCAAGGATTTAGCTTCTAATTCAGGACAGATCCTTGGTGCCCTCAAAAAGTCAAAATACAATGTTTTGCCTTGTTCTAAACGAGTTGTTAACTTAAAGTTGCCTGAATCTGTTTACTTGGGGATGCCTGAATCTGTTTTTGAGATGATGCCCTTTGGGTTGTTTTGCAACGCTTCGCTTGAGCTCCCAATGCCCCCTTGCTCCACTGATCTTTCTCATTGCTGTTCTGCAGCTGGTCATGGCGTCCTCCTCTTCCCTATCCCAAGTCCCAACTACTTGTGACTGAACTGAACCTGGCCTTTCTCCTCCGAGTGGAGCCGGGAGAGCCAAGTCGAGGCCGAGAAGGCGAGAAGGCCTTTCAAGGCGGCACGACGCGATGTTGGCGCTATTTAGCTACCCACCAAATACTAATACGACCTAGAACCCGAACTCGAATAATAGTACCATACCGCTAATTCACCACCGTTTGCACCAAGATATATACCTGCCATCCGTCTACCCTAACAGCCAAGCGTGGTAGCTCGCGCTTGTTACTCTAGCTCTGGAGGGCTAAAGGGTTGGCATTGCGGGGGCAGCGGGCTCGAGCCCGTGGTAAAAGGGGCAGGTCATCCGTCCCTTGATTTGGGGAGGCCCAAGTAGTCCTGGCCGAGCAGGTCAGGCCAGGTGCGCATTGCCCTGTAGGTAGGGTTCTCCCAGCCGTCGCCTCGTCGTTCAGTTCGTGCTTGGTACCAAAGCATCGACGGATGCTGTTCGGCCCTGGTAGCAAGGTTCCGATTCCGATTGCTCCGGTGGTGCACGGGTTCGCTCGCTGTAAACCTCAATATGCCAACTCTTTTGCTGCATCATCTGCCTGATGTTTTTTAGCAACAATAAACTTCGTTTTCTCATGCTACCACTATCAAAGAGAACGGACATAGTAGTTTTGTTACTACCTCTGCTCTGTTCAGCTTCTTTCTAAATTCCGCAGCTCCATCTCGTCCGCACGGCAGCGCCGCTACCTCTGCACGCCGCCGCTCGCCCATCTCCTCCGCCGGGCGGAGGCGCGCCTCTTCCGCCATGGCGGTGTCGAACATCGTTATGGTGTCCGCTAGCGCCGCATCCTCCCACGCTTCGTTCTTCGCAGCCTCTGGGTCGATGTTCAACTCCGGTGGTGGTGGAGATGGAGGTAGAGGTGGAGACGGTGGTGGAGTCAACTGGCCACCGCCGGCGTGGTTCATCATTGGGTAGGTGGTGCGTAGGCGACGAGGCATGTGTTTGCAGCGGAGAAAGGGATGTTGGCGGTTGTAGTGGCGTACATTTAACGGAAGAGGCCTTTTATAGGCACCGGCGACGCAAGAAGAGGCGGGAAGAAAGCGCGGGAACATGCCAGAAGCCGCAGGAAGAAAGAGCGGGAACGCGCGGTGTCGTGTGAACGGCGGCGATACTTTCAGGAGGCGCAGAGATGCGTCGGGGAGGCACAACACCGACGGGACGTCTCGACTGTCCCTCCGTCGCTATTAAGGCAAAGCTGCGACGGTTCATTCGTAAGTCAATGATGCTTCAGTCCCATCACTCCCCGCTTCGTTTCTCGCTCTGTCCCATGCGCCCGGACCGTCCCGTGAGGGTCGACACTACCTGCTAGTTTTGCTTGAAGGGAACGGTTCCTACTCTTTCTCTTTTTGAGGGTTAGGAATGCTTCCTGCTACTAGTGGCTGGTTTCGTTTGATGCTCACAATGCGGCCCAGTCAGGCCTGCTACGTTCGCGCTGGAGAACAGAAACTCATTCGCAACTAATAGTCCCACCTCGCTAACCGAGGAGCACACCCACCAGCTTAAATACTGGCCTCCCATACAGCGCGCCAGCCGAGCGAGGTAGCACTCGCTTGTCACTCCAGCTCGGGAGGGCTAAAGAGTTGGTAACCGGCGGTGGGGTCGGCTCGCAGCCCGTGTCAAAACGTGCACGGTACATTACCGCTGCACTCATACTTGAATAGGCAAAGGGTTGCCTGGTGGGGACTGGGGCCCGAAATCTATGGGCGCCCACGTCGTTTGGGGACCGGTCACTAGCACTCGCTTATCCATACCCCTGTATATTGTACTGTACGGGACCGAGGGGCATGATTGGAACAGGAGTCGACCGCGCGCCCGATTTTGGCCCGGGACTGCGGCCGTATGGCTGCTGCGCCTCGAGGCTGTGGGGAGGTTTCTCCACAGCCGTGGCCTGCACTGTCTTGGGCTTCCACGGTGGGTTGGCCCTTGTGCCGTTAGAGCCTTCCTCCGTGGAGCATGGGTTCGCCTTCCTTACCCCTCTACCAACTCTTTTTGTTGTCCACTCTTAACTCTATGCATCTTATAATTTCCTATTGTTATCTCCATTTTTTGGCAAATGTTGTTAGATAATACAACCTCCACTTTTGTTCTCTGACAACACGTCAATGGCTTAACCTTTGCAGGATCACCGGCGAAGATATGTGTTTGAACTTGCTACAAGTAATACAATCTGCTACTAATAGATCTATACAGCTGCATCAAAAGTGAAGGACAGCAAGCTCAAATTCAAGGCAAAACAATGATCTTATCACAGACTCGTGTGGTTCGAAAATGAGACCGACAAATCGAGTTCATGTACAGATAAACCACATCCACAACGGAGCATATGGGCTCATCAGTTAACGCACCAGAATCAGAAATACATGCATTGTGTAATTTGTGAGACTGATTAAGTAAATACATCACAGGCTAATACTCGCTCGGATACACGGTTAGCCGGCACCATCACGCCTCGCCACACTTAGAAACTCGTGATCCTCATATTCAAACCAACTTACAGAGATAGCACTCTTACAAGTTACAACAGGTCTAATACAACTACGTAAGCTACAGTAACAAACAGCAGGCACATACGGCTGCCCTGTCTCGAGACTTTTACAGCACGAAGCATGGTAGCTGCGCAACTCAAGCCTCTTCCACTTGTTCTTCCTCTTCCTGGAGGAGGTTCTCTCTGTTGTCGTGGGCCCAGAAGCCGCGGACGTCTATAAGCATGCTGGCGATGGTCCCGCCTTGCTTGCACGAAAGGAGGTCTGTGAGTGCGATCCTCAGAGGATCAGCTGGCTTCACCATGTCCCAGATTTCATCTCTTACGTCTTCGATGCAAAGCTCGTAGTTCCCACCCTCGATCCATTTCTGGTGTACATCTCTGCAAACAATGACACCATTGCATGAGACAAATAGCTGATAAGCTGTCACGAGTTCATTATAAAGGAATTCTTCAATGTGATTTCTGGATTATGAAGACACAACTATAACATCAAAACTGAGATTTGTATTCAACACATTCTAATTTCCAATTTTCTAAGTCTCATCACGTAAGTTAAGAGCAGAGGATCAACTTGACTTTAGGGTTCATAGATACTGTCATGACTCACTTCTTGTTTCATTCTCAACATAGGGTCTTAGTAGAAAATCTAGAGATCTTCTCAGGAATATTAAAAAATGTACCGAAGCAGTGATTTCCTGCTCTTGAGGCCAGCAGAACAGTCTAGAAGTTCAGCAAACACACAACATTGGCAGATTAAATCTAGGAAGATGGTATCAGGCAGGAATGCTAACTCTCACATCCTCCTTTCTTTTCTTCCAGAATACAATTGCTTCCCGAAACAAACTCAATTTTTTTAATGAAACTCTTTAGGGCCTCTTTGGATTGCAGGATTTTCATAACATAAGAATAGAAAAAACACAGGATTGAGATGATACGTACTCTAATTCCTACATGATTTCAAAACCCAGGAATTTTGTAAGAGGTGCCTTTGGATGGTGCACAGGAAACGAACACAGGAATGAGGAGAAAGTAGAGAGATATAGAGTCTAAGTGCATCGGACTTCTCAAAGGAAAAAAACAAAGATGTTCCTAGGATTTTCATGGTATTCAGCTCCCACGGGAACCATGAATGACCCTGCATTCAGAACATGGCCAAGCTTTTTAGTTTTTACACAAGAGCATCACTAACCACAATTTCATTTTGAACAAATTACTTTCATTAATCATTATGTACCCACTACAAAATAAAGTTAGGAAGGAGGAGATTACCAGCATTTTTTTACCAAAAATATTAATAACATAATGGTCAAAATGTTATCGAGGCTTTTCTCAACTTTGACAAAAAGAGTGATAGGTTTAAATTTTATGTGGAAAACAAGTTCGTATAATGATTCTGAACCAGAATCTGTTTCCCTACTGAAGGCTCCATTGCAAGCAGATATTTTCAGCTAAGCATGAATAGAATGACAGAGTGAAGTTGAAGGTGAGGGGAAGAACTGCAAAATTGTAGTAGTGCCACCACCAAACAAATAGACAGTTCAAATTATAAATTTCCGTACATACCTAAACAGAGTATGGATATCAGCAGTCGTCAGGAATCCCCTTCCGTTAAGATCAAGGCATCTAAATAAGTATGTCAACCCTTCAGGAGTATCTTTGTTTTCTAGAGCCAAAACAAAGTCGAGAAAGCTTTCAAAATCCATCTCACGACTGTTGCCACCTCCAACTTTGCTCCTCCGTACATGTTCGTCAAAAACTGAAAAGTAGATCAAGATTGTCATTCTGCATTCATGGCTGAAGAATCGTTGAGGATATCAATAATCTGTGTGTTTAGAACACGAAATTATTGGATATTTGGAGTGGCATACCAAGACTTTATGTTCCCTTTTCGGTTATGGGGGGTTTAAAAGAAACAATGAAAGCACCACAAGAGCAGAAATTCAATTTTTAACCTCTTTCGATGAAGATCTCTGTTAGTGTGCCATCAGCATATTCCTTAAGCTCTTGTTTGCTCAATGTGCCGTTTGTATCTTTATCTAGTGCAAGAAACATATCTGCACAGGGATAAGATAGCAATCAAAGACTATATACTGCATAAGAATGGCAAAAGGAAACTTCTTGCAAAAACAGTGACCTAGAAGGAAAAGGAAAATGATGGCAGCTGACATACCGCATATGCGCTGGGCAGAAGTTAAGGAAAACCAATTTTCAGCCTGCTCAGTGTCAGTTACCTCTTCCTCACTCTCCTGAAATTAGTTGATAACAATGAAAAGGTTACCAATGTCCATTGTATGGTGCAAGATTGCACCGTCAACTACAAGATGAAAAAAAATTAACACCAAGCCATACATCATACAATCCATTTTTCTATTACCTGATGCAATTCCATTAGTTCTTGAAGACAATTGCTCAACAATACTTTCTTTATACATGCTTTCCCTGCAAGAATAGAAAGTCAGGACATACTGTTGCTTGCATAAAGAATAATTTGCATGTTAATTCCATCGTGCTAAAAGTCGAGTTGTTTACCCCGTCTATGTGGATCACAGAAGAAAAAGAATTTCCGTGCAGCTATGCGGCAGTACATTTGAACAAACGCCGATGGCATGTCGCGCAATTGAGCCAAATTGGGAATAAGCCCTCTGATGTATGCTTCCATTTCCTGCAAATAGAATTAAGAAATGTGATATACTTCTAGGGTATGAAATCTCTTATATGTTGGAATGTCCATACATGAGGTTGAAGGAAACCATCAGAATCCTCATCAAGTTCACTCATATCAATTCTTGCTTGAGTAAGAGAAACCTGAAAAAAAACTAGCAATTAGGAAAGTGATATGTAAAAACAGCTCATTTCAATACACGTGGCTGATGTCCGGACATGTGATATTTGAATACTATTTAGCAGTTCCTTTACCTGTCTTGGATTTTACTGTACCAGGTGGTTTGTTTTGGTACATTAACTATTTAACTGCTAGAGTTAACAGGTTTAGGTTTGAAATAACTTACCGTTCGCATAACATAAAGATAGAATGGTAAGATTGCAATTCTTCCAGAATCATCCTTCTCGAACTTCATAAAGTTTGAAGGGCTAAAGAAGCGTTTGCATTTCTGGCCAATCTGCTCTGTGCACACTGTGGCAATATGGCAGAAATCTTCATAATTCATCTGCAGTGATCCGGGAATAAAATGAATGAGAAGTATAAACATATATGTAAACTAGAATAAACACAAGTAGTTGTACAATCTAACACTGTATACTCATTGCGGAATATAGTGGTGTTAACAAAATAGAATTGATGGGTGGTGTTAAATATAACACACCAAAACTTTTTCAGTTTTAGCTGTTTTCCCTGTATATATCGTGCCATCATGGCATGCAATGCTTATAATTATCCAAGGAAGAGGTGACATTAGGGAAGCAAGTCAATAGAACAAAAATGAATATATCTGCATGTGGTGTAAAATACGGGCACCAAGATATGAGTTTACCTTTTCAGAGCCAGTCACATCGTCTATAACACAATTTTCCCTGAGACAAACCCACATGGCATCAAGATCATCGGCATTAAGTAGAAGCTCTGATTGTTTCTGCAGATTGTTTGCAATTTCTCTCATAAGCCATTTAATTGAAAGACGGTTAAATCATAAATGCGAAAGCAGCCCGTCAAACTCAAATACCTTTAGAAACCTGTATTTTGCCAGCCTCTGAACTCTATTGCTAATAGATCCATCTTCAGGTTTCTGTCCAAAATAGAAACATTAGTATCATCTCATATTGACAACTTGTGTAGTCCCGTATGCAATGTGGGGTCCAATATGACTAGCATTGCTACTTATTATCTTTGATGTCAGCATAGCACTATCAAAATCATATTTCAGATAAGCCAAGTTTTATCATAACATAGAAGGACAAGAAACTCATGTATCCAAGAAAGTAAACCAAGTTGATCACCTTCTTGTAGAAACTTGGGATGGAACCAGCTTCAGCACTCTTTCGCTGCCGCTCCTTGAAAATCTCAAGCAATATCCTTTTCGTTTCCAATTCTGCAGGTTGCAGGTTCAAAATAAATCAGGTAACACTGTGATGCCACATGGAAAAGGCAAATGTTGATCAGCAAAAGCGGACACACTAATCAGGAGAAGCCCAATGACAGCACAGTCATATATATCAACTAACAAGTAAACTAGCAAGCTCCAAGAGCAAACAACTAAAATTGTCCCTAGCTAACAGTGCGTGTTTGAAAATGCACTCCCAGACGACCTCCTGACTTCTCAATGCAAAGCCTCCCCCTCTCAACCCAAATCACCCGCTGCAAATCATGGGCGAACATTTTCCGCATATCCACCAGCCGCATTACGGCGGCTCGCATCCTGAGCAAGGAGATCTCATCGTCGTCACGCGGAAGCTATCTTCTAACACTCGGCACCGTAACCTCGCCCAATTTCGTCGCCATTTCGAACAGGACACGAATAAACCCTAATCCTACCGCCATTCCCCGAGACGAAACGCGGAATTACAGCCAAGCCAGGCCTAGCCGAGCCGAGCAGGAGGAAGGGGGGAAAGGGAGGGACGCGGTAGCGAAGGAGCACTGACCCATGAGGGCCTCGGATCCGAGGCCGGCGCCCGTACCGACGAAGCGGCGGAGGTTGCGGACCCACGGCATGGACGAGGCCGGCGGGATCCGCCTGCCGGCGGGCGCGGCCCCGGCAGAGGAGGCGCCATCCCCGGCGTCGCCGCCGTCGGCGGAGGCGGTGCTCATGAGGGTCGAGGCGGGGGGCGGATCGGAGCGTGCGCGTGGGACTGTAGCTGGTTGTCGGGTTGGCGGTCCGACGCGGTCCGGTCTGGGGCTCGGGACTGGGGTCTGGGGAGGAAGACCCTGGAGGTCACTCGCTCGGCGAGAGACGGGGCACAAAATGTCGAAAAAACGTACTCCGTACTACCTATGTCTATAAATTGACGTCTGAGATTTGTATAAATTTGGATGTCTAGATACATCCAGATTTAAACAAACCTTAGACATCTATTAATAGACGGAGGGGGTATTTGTTATGTTAATCATAATTGTTTTCGAATTTGAATAATTTAGAGTGTATTTAGTAATTCAATACTATTATTTTGAAGTTGGTGATGGTGATACCTCACTTAACACGTTCAAGTCATCATCAAAATCATCTGGACCTTCAACACCGACTCATCTGTAATTACCCACTCATGCCACTAGGGACACGTTTGGTAGGTTTGGTGGGCCTTTTTTGCATGGGTGGAGAAACAAAACGGCTTGTTTGGTTGCCTAGGCTCACTCGCGTTTTTGTATGAACCGGTTCTTAAAGCACCCCTGGGGCAGACCCTGGAGGAACGCCCAATTCGGTAGTTCCTAGCGGGCATGTCCCGTTCTCGCGCCACCTTGACTCCAGCGATGCGACGACTGCACATTGAAAGAACATGGAGCCCCATGTGTGGTTTTGGTAATTGATGACAATCCCTATGGACTAACAGTTGTATTGAGAATCTATCTTAAGTCGTGTCCATAGCCATGTGTTGGTCTCAAGGTTGCAAGATGGAGAAGAGCGAGTACTATGAAGAAGACGGATGAAAAAGTGTCGAAGAGAGATGAAGACGGTGTAGAAGATGAAGAGAGATGAAGACGGCGTAGAAAATGAATGAAGACGGTGGCGTGCGTACAAGATGGAAGAAGACGGTGGCGTGTATGTTGGAAGAATATGGTGTCATGTACAATGATGAAGAGGGTGAAGACGTGAAAGATCGAGATATCGCCTAGAGGGGGGTGAATAGGCAATTACAAACTCTTGCGGATTTGTCTTGTAAGAATGCGGAATTAAACTATCGTTTAGTTTACAAGCACAAACCCTAAATATGCTAAGCTCAACTAAGTGTAACAATAGCAACTAGAGCTAAGCAAGATAGGCACAAGATATATGTAGCACAAGTGATAGCAAGATATATGTACTTCAAGCACGATGGCTATCACAAGGAAAGAGAGCTCGGGTATAGAAATAACCGAGGCACGCGGAGACGAGGATGTATTCCCGTGTTTCCTTTCTTTGCAAGAAGGTACGTCACGTTTGGAGGAGTGGAGGTCCCACGAAGGATTCCCCGCGCCACGAAGGCTCACCATATTCTCCGAACCACACCCACGAAGGATAATGGTCCTTTCCTTATGGTTAGCTTTTCCTCCGCTCCGGAGATGGCAAGCTCCACAACCACTTCACAAGCTCCACGAAGGAGAAGCCCGGACCTCTTCACAATCTTCTTGAAGAGATCATCGAAGCACCAACCGCCAAGCCAACTAGGAGGTCTCCCTCCAAGAGTAACAAGCTCACGGTCTCTCACTTGAACTAATCGTGGTGGAGAACTCAACACTATGCAATGATGCAAAGCAAAAACACTAGAGGTGTTCAAGTCCTTCACTCTCAAATCCCACCCAAACAACAAATGCTAGGATGAGATTGGAGAGGAAGAACAATGGGGAAAGTCAACAAAAGACTCCAAGATCTAGATCCCAAGAGTTCCCCTCACTTAGAGAAGAAATGGTTTGGTGGAAGTGTAGATCTAGATCTCCTCTCTTAGATCCCTCGAGAATGAGCAAGAATCATGGGGGGAACAAGAGAGAGAGCAACTTCTTCAAATGCAACAATGGAGGTGAGAGAAAGGGAAGAAGTAGCTCAGCCCAAGGTGGAAGAAGGGCTATTTATAGCCCAAGAACAAATATAACCGTTGGGGGTTCGAGTCAAGTCGAGGAGGCCGGCTCACGGCCGTCTCCGGCCCGTCGGTGCACAGGGGACGGACCAAACCTCCAAACCGGTCGGTCGATCACCGGGTGGTGTCCAGAGGTCACCCTTGGCGCCGGATGGCGCCCGGTTGACCGGCCGGCACGCCCCATCCGGTTGGGAGGTGGCCGATCGGCAGATCGGAACCGGCCGGCGCATGGGCCGGTCCGACCGGCCTGGCCGGTGAGCGGAAAACATGTTATACAAAAACTGTGATAACTTTTGTGTCCGGACGATTGACATGAAACCAATTTTGTTGGAAAGATAATGACGAATAGAACCCCAACAAAAACTGGAAATATGGAGACTCCTCACAGAACATTTTAGATGATTTTAGAGAGGGAGTCTCCCACCGTCAAGAAACGGTGAAGACGTCCAAACTCGAAAACGCAATAGAAGATGCATGCGGATTCCGTTTTCAATGAACTTGGGCTTGTTGTAAAGCTAGCAACAAGCTCAAGAACCTCACACAGAGAAACACCAAGAAGCAATAGGGATATGCAAAGTATGCAAAGGATTGAGCTCACTAAGACGATGTGATCAAGTTACTCAACCGAAAGCCCCTCTTGATAGTGCGGCTATCTATCCTATAATCCGGTCTCCCAACAACCACCTTGAGACCGGTAAAAGGAAAACCTATCAAGGTCATACCTTTGCCTTGCGCATCCCGCTTGATCTTGATGATAACTCTTCAAGCTCTACACAAGCCGGAATGCCACAACTTGATCATTGTTGCTTTGTGAAGACTCACAAATGCTCCCCCATACACTATGATGGGAAAGCTTCATTGATGCACATCTTCACAAGTCCATTATCACCAAATGGACGGCAAGCTTCAAGCATGTGATCCACTTGAGATGCTCATCTTGAACTTGTCCAACTCAACCTTGTATCTTCTCATACTCTCATAAGATAGAGCATGGCTAATATTGAGTTCCACATAAGAACTCCATCTTCATTTCTTCTTCTTGATCATATCACATATATGTCTTCAAATCGATGATCTTGATGCCAATGCACAAGATGTATCTTTATTTACATGGCATCCATACTTGAATCCAACACATGGAATACAAGTAGAACCTATGGAATATTCCTTCATATAAACTCAATGAAAACATTAGTCCATAGGGGTTGTCATTAATTACCAAAACCACACGTAGGGGCAATATACCCTTACAAGACGGAGCTTGCCGACTCGAGAGGAACGCGCAAGGATAAGGTTGTGCTCGATAGGATAGTGGATCGCATCATCGGAGAGAGCTCAAACCTTGTATTCATTGCATCGTGTTTCTTGGTTGTTCTTGGTTCTTATCCATGAGATGGGTTAGAGCTTGTGTTCATTCTCATGAAAAGCTCTAGCTCATCGGAAACGGATTCCGGATGCATTGCATGTTGTATGTGCGAGGGTGATGATTTTCCCGATATACCATATTGAGAGGTTACACCTCTATGACAATGAGGGTGCATCTAACTTTGTAAAGTTCCTTTAGCATGGCTAATTCTTCTTGATTTTCAGATTCATCATCAAGAACACTAGTTAGAGAAGGTGGAGATTCCATTACCTTGGTTTCTCTTGCCATTAGACAAGAGCCAACGATCGTAGAGGGGAGAGAATCATCGGAGTCATCATCTTGAGTCATTCTTGCCATGAAGGAAGAACCGACATCATTCTCCGTGGAGTAGTCCTTGGAGTAGTCATATGTGAAGAGTGATCCGGGCTTGGAGAAAGCCAAACCGACCACTCCGGCCTCCTTCTCCTCATCTTCCTCTTCTTCATCGGAGATGTTGATACGTCCAAAACGTATCTACTTTCCCGAACACTTTTGCTATTGTTTTGCCTCTAATTTGTGTATTTTGGATGCAACTAACACGGACTAACGCTGTTTTCAGCAGAACTGCTCCGTGTCTCATTTTTGTGCGTAAATCCAACTTTCAGAAAATCCTCGAATTTATGCGAAAGGTCCTATTTTCCATATCGACGGAGCTAAGGGCAAGCTGTGGGGCCCGAGGGCCCACACACCAGGCCGCGCGGCCTGTGAGGGGGCGCGCGTCCTAGTGTGTGGCGGCCTCGGCTGGCCCCCGACGCCTCCTTCGGACTACTTATTGCCTTCGACCTAAAAACGAACGGAGTTAGTCGAAATCGCGAAACCATCCAAGACGCCGCCACCATCGCGAAACTCCGTCTCGACCGAAGCTCCGTTCGGCACTCCGCCGGACGGGGAATTGGAGGAGATCATCGCCATCATCACCACCGACGCCTCTCCATCGACAGCCATGTTTCCCCCATCCATGTGTGAGTAATTCCCCGCTGTAGGCTGAAGGGGATGGTAGGGATTGGATGAGATTGGTCATGTAATAGTATAAGATTGTTAGGGCATAGTGCCTAGTGTCCGTAATTGTACTTTGATGATATTGTTGCAACTTGTTATGCTTAATGCTTGTCACTAGGGCCCGAGTGCCATGATCTCAGATCTGAACATGTTATTATTTCATCATGATATTCATTGTTTATGGTCTTACCTGCAAGTTGTATACACATGTCCCTGTCCGGAACCAATGGCCCCGAAGTGACAGAAATCGGACAACCGGAGGGGATGGTAGTGATGTGAGGATCACATGTGTTCACGGAGTGTTAATGCTTTGCTCCGGTACTCTATTAAAAGGAGTACCTTAATATCCAGTAGATTCCCTTGAGGCCCGGCTGCCACCGGCTGGTAGGACAAAAGATGTTGTGCAAGTTTCTCATTGCGAGCACGTACGACTATATATGGAACACATGCCTATTGATTGCTTTGTACTTAGACACCGTTTTATTATTATCTGCAAATGCCCTGCTTGATTGTTACATGAGTTTCTCTCATCCATGCAACGCCCGTTCATCCGTCCCCGTGCCTACGTATTTTAATCCCGCCGTTTACTATAATCACCGTTGTCTTTGTTACTCGTCGCTATTATTTCACTACTGCCATCGCTATAAAACTCGCAATCGATAAACTCTTGCGAGCAAGTCTGTTTCAGTGCAGCTGAATTGACAACTCCGCTGTTAAGGCTTTCAAGTATTCTTTGTCTCCCTTGTGTCGAATCAATAAATTGGGTTTTACTACCCGCGAAGACTGCTGCGATCCCCTATACTTGTGGGTCATCAAGACTGTTTTCTGGCGCCGTTGCCGGGAGCATAGCTTTATTTGGAAGTTCACTTGGATTGATATTGTTCGCTGCAAATTCTCCATCATGGGTAAACCTCGCGATACTAAAGTCGCCATATTACCATCCACTACAAGAAAAGGTACAACTCGAGTACCTCTGCTGCTCTTGATTCACCATCTGTGATAAGTAAACTTGTTTCACCACCACATGCTTCAAATGCTGATACTTCTGAATCTGAAAATTCCTCTTATAATTTTGATGATGCTTCTCTGTGTGCTTGATAATGATGGTTCGTTAGGATCTTTTCTAGATGCTACAATTGCTAAGTCTAGACAAATTGAAAATACTGAAACTCCTAATGAAAATGCTGCTACACCTGTTAATTCACCTGAGTTTGTTGAATATTCTAGTGATGATTGGTGACGCGTAAAGCACACGCTCGTTGGGAACCCCAAGTGGAAGGTGTGATGCGTACAGCAGCAAGTTTCCCTCAGTAAGAAACCAAGGTTTATCGAACCAGTAGGAGCCAAGAAGCACGTTGAAGGTTGATGGCGGCGGATGTAGTGCGGCGCAACACCGAGATCCGGCCAACGTGGAACCTGCACAACACAACCAAAGTACTTTGCCCCAACGAACAGGTTGTCAATCTCACCGGCTTGCTAACAAAGGATTAACCGTATTGTGTGGACGATGATTGTTTGCAAGAAAACAGAAAGAACAAGTATTGCAGCAGATTTGTATTTCAAGATAAAAGAATGGACCGGGGTCCACACCACTAGAGGTGTCTCTCCCATAAGATAAAAGCATGTTGGGTGAACAAATTACAGTCGGGCAATTGACAAATAGAGAGAGCATAATAATGCACATACATGACATGATAAGTATAGTGAGATTTAATTGGGCATTACGACAAAGTACATAGACCGCCATCCAACCGCATCTATGCCTAAAAAGTCCACCTTCAGTTATCATCCGAACCCCTTCCAGTATTAAGTTGCAAAGCAAACACAATTGCATTAAGTATGGTGCGTAATGTAATCAACAACTACATCCTCGGACATAGCATCAATGTTTTATCCCTAGTGGCAACAGACAACACAACCTTAGAACTTTCTGTCACGTCCCAGGTATCAATGAAGGCATGAACCCACTATCGAGCATAAATACTCCCTCTTGGAGTTAAGAGCAAAAACTTGGCCAGAGCCTCTACTAATAACGGAGAGCATGCAAGATCATAAACAACACATAGGTAATAACTTGATAATTAACGTAACATAGTATTCTCTATCCATCGGATCCCGATAAACACAACATATAGTATTACAGATAGATGATCTTGATCATGTTAGGCAGCTCACAAGATCCAACAATGAAGCACAATTAGGAGAAGACAACCATCTAGCTACCGCTATGGACCCATAGTCCAGGTGAACTACTCACTCATCACTCCGAGGCGACCATGGCGGTGTAGAGTCCTCCGGAGATGAATCCTCTCCGGCAGGTGCCGAGGAGATCTCCGAATCCCCGAGATGGGATTGGTGGCGCGGCGTCTCAAGAAGGTTTTCCGTATCGTGGCTCTCGTGCGGGGTTTCGCGACGGAGGCTTTAAGTAGGCGGAAGGGCAACGTGGGGCCACACGAGGGCCCCACACCATAGGGTGGCGCGCGGCCGGGCCTCGGGCCGCCCTATGGTGGCGGCGCCTCGTGGCCCCACTTCGACTCCTCTTCGGTCTTCCGGAAGCTTCGTGGCAAAATAGGACCCCGGGCGTTGATTTCGTCCAATTCCGAGAATATTTCGTTACTAGGATTTCTGAAACCAAAACAGAAAAACAAGAATCGGCTCTTCGGCATCTTGTTAATAGGTTAGTTCTAGAAAATGCACGAATATGACATAAAGTGTGCATAAAACATGTAGATATCATCAATAATGTGGCATGGAACATAAGAAATTATCGATACGTTGGAGACGTATCATCCCCAAGCTTAGTTCTGCTCGTCCCGAGACGGTAAAACGATAACAAAGATAATTTCTGAAGTGACATGCCATCATAACCTTGATCATACTATTTGTAAACATATGTAATGAATGCAGCGATCAAAACAATGGTAATGTCATGAGTAAACAAGTGAATCATAAAGCAAAGACTTTTCATGAATAGTACTTCAAGACAAGCATCAATAAGTCTTGCATAAGAGTTAACTCATAAAGCAATAATTCAAAGTAAAGGTATTGAAGCAACACAAAGGAAGATTAAGTTTCAGCGGTTGCTTTCAACTTGTAACATGTATATCTCATGATAGTTGTCAACATAGAGTAATATAACAAATGCAATATGCAAGTATGTAAGAATCAATGCACAGTTCACACAAGTGTTTGCTTCTTGAGGTGGAGAGAGATAGGTGAACTGACTCAACAATAAAAGTAAAAGAATGGTCCTTCAAAGAGGAAAGCATCGATTGCTATATTTGTGCTAGAGCTTTTATTTTGAAAACATGAAACAATTTTGTCAACGATAGTAATAAAGCATATGAGTTATGAACATTATATCTTACAAGTTGCAAGCCTCATGCATAGTATACTAATAGTGCCCGCACCTTGTCCTAATTAGCTTGGACTACCGGATCATCGCAATGCACATGTTTTAACCAAGTGTCACAATGGGGTACCTCCATGCCGCCTGTACAAAGGTCTAAGGAGAAAGCTCGCATTTTGGATTTCTCGCTTTTGATTATTCTCAACTTAGACATCCATACCGGACAACATGGACAACAGATAATGGACTCCTCTTTAATGCATAAGCATGTGACAACAATTATTATTCTCATATGAGATTGAGGATATATGTCCAAAACTGAAACTTCCACCATGAATCATGGCTTTAGTTAGCGGCCCAATGTTCTTCTCTAACAATATGCATGCTCCAACCATTAAGGTGGTAGATCTCTCTTACTTCAGACAAGACGGACATGCATAGCAACTCACATGATATTCAACAAAGAATAGTTGATGGCGTCCCCAGAAACATGGTTATCGCACAACAAGCAACTTAATAAAAGATAAAGTGCATAAGTACATATTCAATACCACAATAGTTTTTAAGGCTATTTGTCCCATGAGCTATATATTGCAAAGGCGAATGATGGAATTTTAAAGGTAGCACTCAAGCAATTTACTTTGGAATGGCGGAGAAATACCATGTAGTAGGTAGATATGGTGGACACAAATGGCATAGTGGTTGGCTCAAGGATTTTGGATGCATGAGAAGTATTCCCTCTCGATACAAGGTTTAGGCTAGCAAGGTTATTTGAAACAAACACAAGGATGAACGTGCAGCAAAACTCACATAAAAGACATATTGTAAACATTATAAGACTCTACACCGTCTTCCTTGTTGTTCAAAACTCAATACTAGGTATTATCTAGACTCTAGAGAAACCAAATATGCAAACCAAATTTTAGCAAGCTCTAAGTGTTTCTTCATTAATGGGTGCAAAGTATATGATGCAAGAGCTTAAACATGAGCACAACATTGCCAAGTATCAAATTATCCAAGACATTTTAGAATTACTACATGTAGCATTTTCCAATTCCAACCATATAACAATTTAACGAAGAAGAAACTTCGCCTTGAACATTATGAGTAAAACCTAAGGACATATTTGTCCATATGCAACAGCGGAGCATGTCTCTCTCCCATAGAATGCTAGGATCCATTTTATTCAAACAAAACAAAAAACAAAAACAAACCGACGCTCCAAGCAAAGTGCATAAGATGTGACGGAATAAAAATATAGTTTCAGGGGAGGAACCTGATGATGTTGTCGATGAAGAAGGGGATGTCTTGGGCATCCCCAAGCTTAGACGCTTGAGTCTTCTTAGAATATGCAGGGGTGAACCACCGGGGCATCCCCAAGCTTAGAGCTTTCACTCCTCTTGATCATAGTATATCATACTCCTCTCTTGATCCTTGAAAACTTCCTTCACACCAAACTTCAAGCAAACTCATTAGAGGGTTAGTGCACAATAAAAATTTACATGTTCAGAGGTGACACAATCATTCTTACCACTTCTGGACATTGCATAAGGCTACTGGACATTAATGGATCAAAGAAATTCATCCAACATAGCAAAAGAGGCAATGCGAAATAAAAGGCAGAATCTGTCAAAACAGAACAGTTCGTAAAGACGAATTTTAAAATGGCACCAGACTTGCTCAAATGGAAAAACTCAAAACTAATGAAAGTTGCGTACATATCTGAGGATCACTCACGTAAATTGGCATAATTTTCTGAGTTATCTACAGAGAATTAGGCCCAGATTCGTGACAGCAAAGAAATATGTCTCTGCGCAGTAATCCAAATCTAGTATGAACCTTACTATAGAGACTTTACTTGGCACAAAAACATGATAAGGAGAGGTTGCTACAGTAGTAAACAACTTCCAAGACTCAAATATAAAACAAATACTGTAGTAAAAACATGGGTTGTCTCCCATAAGCGCTTTTCTTTAACGCCTTTCAGCTAGGCGCAGTGTATATCAAGTAACATCAAGAGATGAAGCATCAACATCATAATTTGCTCTAATAATAGAATCATAAGGTAACTTCATTCTTTTTCTAGGGAAGTGTTCCATACCTTTCTTAAGAGGAAATTGATATTTAATATTACCTCCTTCATATCAATAGTAGCACCAACGGTTCGAAGAAAAGGTCTTCCCAATATAATGGGGCAAGATGCATTGCATTCAATATCCAAGACAACAAAATCAACGGTGACAAGGTTATTGTTAACCATAATATGAATATTATCAACTCTCCCCAAAGGTTTCTTTTTAGCATTATCAGCTAGATTAACATCCAAATAACAATTTTTCAATGGTGGCAAGTCAAGCATATCATAGACTTTCTTAGGCATAACAGAAATACTTGCACCAAGATCACATAAAGCATTACAATCAAAATCATTGACCCTCATTTTAATGATGGGCTCCCAACCATCTTCTAGCTTTCTAGGAATAGAAGTTTCAAGTTTTAGTTTCTCTTCTCTAGCTTTTATGAGAGCATTTGTAATATGTTTTGTGAAAGCCAAATTTATAGCGCTAGCATTGGGACTTTTAGCAAGTTTTTGTAAGAACTTTATAACTTCAGAGATGTGGCAATCATCAAAATCTAAATCATTACAATCTAAAGCAATGGGATTATCATCCCCAAGGTTGGAAAAATTCAGCAGTTTTATCACAAGCAGTTTCAAGTTTTAGCAGGTAATTTTTTGCCGCTTTGCACTAGGAGTAGAAACATTGCCAACACCAATTATTTTACCATTGATAGTAGGAGGTGCAGCAACATGTGAATCATTAGCATTGCTAGTGGTGGTAATAGTCCAAACTTTAGCTACATTATTCTCTTTAGCTAGTTTTTCATTTTCTTCTCTATCCCACCTAGCACGCAGTTCAGCCATTAATCTTATATTCTCATTAATTCTAACTTGGATGGCATTTGCTGTAGTAACAATTTTATTTTCAATATCCCTATTAGGCATAACTTTCGATTTCAAAAGATCAACATCAGAGGTAAGACTATCAACCTTAGAAGCAAGAATATCAATTTTATTGAGCTTTTCCTCAACAGATTTGTTAAAGGCAGTTTGTGTACTAATAAATTCTTTAAGCATAGCTTCAAGTCCAGGGGTGTATTCCTATTATTGTTGTAAGAATTCCCATAAGAATTAGCATAACCGTTACCATTATTATAAGGATATGGCCTATAGTTATTACTAGAATTGTTCCGATAAGCATTGTTGTTGAAATTATTATTTTTAATGAAATTCACATCAACATTTTCTTCTTGGGCAACCAATGAAGCTAAAGGAACCTTATTAGGATCAACATTAGTCCTATTATTCACAAGCATAGACATAATAGCATCAATCTTATCACTCAAAGAAGAGGATTCTTCGACAGAATTTACCTTCTTACCTTGTGGAGCTCTTTCCGTGTGCCATTCAGAGTAATTTATCATCATATCATCAAGAAGTTTTGTAGCCGCCCCAAAGTGATGGACATAAAGGTACCTCCAGCAGCTGAATCCAATAAATGCGCGAAGAAAAATTTAGTCCTGCATAGAAGGTTTGGATGATCATCCAAGTAGTCAGTCCATGGGTTGGGCAATTTTTAACCAAAGATTTCATTCTTTCCCAAGATTGAGCAACATGTTCATTATCCAATTGTTTAAAATTCATTATGCTACTTCTCAAAGATATAATTTTAGCAGGGGGATAATATCTATCAATAAAAGCATCCTTGCATTTAGTCCAGGAATCAATACTATTCTTAGGCAGAGATAACAACCAATCTTTAGCTCTTCCTCTTAATGAGAAAGGAAACAATTTCAATTTAATAATATCACCATCTACATCCTTATACTTTTGCATTTCACATAGTTCAACAAAATTATTGAGATGGGCAGCAGCATCATCAGAACTAACACCAAAAAATTGCTCTCGCATAACAAGATTCAGTAAAGCAGGTTTAATTTCAAAGAATTCTGCTGTAGTAGCAGGTGGAGCAATAGGTGTGCATAGGAAATCATTATTATTTGTGGTTGTGAAGTCACACAACTTAGTATTTTCAGGAGTATTCATTTTAGCAGTAGTAAATAAAACAAACTAGATAAAGTAAATGCAAGTAACTAATTTTTTTGTGTTTTTGATATAGCAAACAAGACAATAAGTAAAGTAAAACTAGCAACTAATTTTTTTTGTGTTTTGTTTAGGTGCAGCAAACAAAGTAGTAAATAAAATAAAGCAAGACAAAAACAAAGTAAAGAGATTGAGAAGTGGAGACTCCCCTTGCAGCTGTCTTGATCTCCCCGCAACGGCGCAGAAATTTAGCTTGATGACGCGTAAAGCACACGCTCGTTGGGAACCCCAAGTGGAAGGTGTGATGCGTACAGAGAAGTTTCGTAAGAAACCAAGGTTTATCGAACCAGTAGGAGCCAAGAAGCACGTTGAAGGTTGATGGCGGGGATGTAGTGCGCAACCCAGAGATTCCGGCGCCAACGTGGAACCTGCACAACACAACCAAAGTACTTTGCCCCAATGAAACAGTGAGGTTGTCAATCTCACCGGCTTGCTGTAACAAAGGATTAACCGTATTGTGTGGAAGATGATTGTTTGCAAGAAAACAGTAAAGAACAAGTATTGCAGCAGATTTATATTTCAGTATAAAAGAATGGACGGGGTCCACAGCTCACTAGAGGTGTCTCTCCCATAAGATAAAAGCATGTTGGGTGAACAAATTACAATCGGGCAATTGACAAATAGAGAGGGCATAACAATGCACATACATGTCATGATAAGTACAGTGAGATTTAATTGGGCATTACGACAAAGTACATAGACCGCCATCCAACCGCATCTATGCCTAAAAAGTCCACCTTCGTTATCATCCGAACCCTTCAGTATTAAGTTGCAAAGCAAAGTACATTGCATTAAGTATGGTGCGTAATGTAATCAACAACTACATCCTGGACATAGCATCAATGTTTTATCCCTAGTGGCAACAGCACAACACAACCTTAGAACTTTCTGTCAGTCCCAGGTATCAATGAAGGCATGAACCCACTATCGAGCATAAATACTCCCTCTTGGAGTTAAGAGCAAAACTTGGCCAGAGCCTCTACTAATAACGGAGAGCATGCAAGATCATAAACAACACATAGGTAATAACTTGATAATTAACATAACATAGTATTCTCTATCCATCGGATCCCGACAAACACAACATATAGTATTACAGATAGATGATCTTGATCATGTTAGGCAGCTCACAAGATCCAACAATGAAGCACAATTAGAGAAGACAACCATCTAGCTACTGCTATGGACCCATAGTCCAGGGTGAACTACTCACTCATCACTCCGGAGGCGACCATGGCGGTGTAGAGTCCTCCGGGAGATGAATCCCCTCCCGGCGGGTGCCGGAGGAGATCCCGAATCCCCCGAGATGGGATTGGCGGCGGCGGCGTCTCGGAAGGTTTTCCGTATCGTGGCTCTCGACCGGGGTTTCGCGACGGAGGCTTTAAGTAGGCGGAAGGGCACGTGGGGGGCCACACGAGGGCCCCACACCATAGGTCGGCGCGGCTGCCGGCCGCGCCGCCTATGGTGGCGGCGCTCGTGGCCCCACTTCGACTCCTCTTCGGTCTTTCCGGAAGCTTCGTGGCAAAATAGGACCCTGGGCGTTGATTTCGTCCAATTCCGAGAATATTTCGTTACTAGGATTTCTCGAAACCAAAAACAGCAAAAAAGCAACGGCTCTTCGGCATCTTGTTAATAGGTTAGTTCTAGAAAATGCACGAATATGACATAAAGTGTGCATAAAACATGTAGATATCATCAATAATGTGGCATGGAACATAAGAAATTATCGATACGTCGGAGACGTATCAATGATCTTGATGAAGATTATGTGGAACTTGATGATGATTTTATTGAAAAATGCAATGCTACTACTGATGCAAGAAAAATTAAAAAGTTGCTTGCAGAACATGCTGTTAGATATAAACTGTCTCCTGATCCTAAATTTGCCACATCTCCTATAAACATTAAGGATAAGGATTATGATTTTTCTCTTGATCTATCTCATATAGCTATTGTTGAGAAAACACCCTTTTGTGGTACTGAAAAAGAAAGTGCTGTTGAACACATGATTGAGTTATCTACTCTGAGTAGCTTGTTTTCTGATGATGTAAAGAAGCGTACTTACTTTGTTGCTAAAATCTTTCCATTCTCATTAAAGGATGACGCTAAAACTTGGTATAATAGTTTGCCACCTGATTCTATTAAAAGTCCAAAAGAGTTGCTTGATGTTTTCTTCCGGAAATACTTTCCTGCTAGTGCTCAACATATTGCTTTGCAGAGAATTTATAATTTTGACCAGAAGATGGAGAGAAATTGCCTGAGGCTTGGGCGAGATTTTGCTCTCTTATTAGAGCTCGGCCTGAACATGATTTGGAAAAGCATGATTTACTTGATATATTTTATAGTGGACTAACCATTGAGTCTAGGGCATACCTGGATAGTTGTGCTGGTTGTGTTTTCAGGAAAAGAACTCCAGACGACGCTGAAGAATTATTGGCTAAAATAGGCCGGAATCATGATGATTGGACTACACCTGAACCAACCCCGACATCGATATTGAAGAAGAGGGGTATGATTAAATTAAATGATGAAGATATGAGGGAAGCCAAGAAGTCTCTTAAGGAGAAGGGTATTAAACCTGAAGACGTGAAGAATTTACCTCCTATAGAAGATTTATGTAAGATAACTCCCCTTCATCAATGATTGAGGTACACTCTCTTCAACGCTTTACTAGGGAAGATATTCCGTATTCAAAACCTCCCGCTCAATGCTTAGATGAGTTTGATAATTATATTGTTAAGCAAGAAAATTTTAATATGAGAGTAGAGAATCATTTAATGGAAAATTCTCGAGCTATTAGTGAATTGCATGGTATTGTGGAGAGAACCTCCAATGATGTTAAGATGCTTGTTAAACATTTTCATATGGTTCAAACTCAAATTGATCAACTCACTAAAGTGCAAAATGACTTGTTGGGAAATAATTCTAAAGAAAAACATGCTTATGAAGTAACAACTAGAGGTGGTGTTTCTACCCAGGATCCACTATATCCTGAAGGACATCCCAAAAGAGTTGAACAAGATTCTCAACGAACTAAAACTAGTGCTCCATCTAAGAAAAAGAAAAAGAAACATAAGAATGTTGTAGAATCCTCTGAACCTGTTAATGATCCTAATAGTATTTCTATTTCTGATGCTGAAAGTGGTAATGAACATGATAAAGATAATGATAAGAATGATACTCCTGATAAAGAAGAGGTTGAAGAAGAATCTGAAAAGCATGTTAAAAACAAAAAGTATACTAAAGAAGATTTTATTGCTAAGAAACATGGTAATGAAAGGGAACCTTGGGTTCAAAAGCAAATGCCTTTTCCTGCTAAGAAATTAAAATCAAAGGAAGAAGAACACTATAATAAATTTTGTGATTGGATGAAACCTTTATTCTTGCAAATCCCTTTGACTGATGCTATTAAATTGCCTCCTTATTCAAAGTATATGAAAGATATTGTCACTAACAAAAGGAAAATTCCTAATGAGGAGATTTCCACTATGCTTGCTAATTACTCTTTCAATGGTAAGGTTCCAAAGAAGCTTGGCGACCCAGGTATTCCGACTATTCCTTGTTCTATTAAGAATAATTATGTTAAAACTGCTCTATGTGACTTGGGAGCCGGTGTTAGTGTTATGCCTTTTTCTCTTTATAAGAGACTTTACTTAGATAAGTTGATACCTACTGATATATCTTTGCAAATGGCTGATAAATCTACTGCTATTCTGTTGGTATATGTGAGGATGTTCCTGTTCAAGTTACTAATAACTGCTTGATATTAACCGATTTTGTTGTGTTGGAAATGCCTGAAGATGATAATATGTCTATTATTCTTGGGAGACCTTTTCTTAACACCGCAGGGGCTGTTATTGATTGCAATAAAGGAAAAGTTACTTTCAATGTTGATGACAAGGAGCATACCGTTTATTTTCCCAAGAAGATTGAGAAAGCGTGCGGAGTTAATACAATTTCTAATGTGAGAACTATCAAAGTGGAAACTATTGATTGTCCTATATTTGAGCCTAAAGAAAATATCAAACTCTTGTGATTGGATCCATATCAATACAATTCAAGGTAACATGATTGATTTGAGGTTTATTTCTTCTTATGCTATGTAAAATTTATTTGGTGGCAAGACTTGATCAACCTTGTTAACAAATACTTTTTATATGCATAGAGGAGGTAAACAACATCTCTTTCTTCCTCCACTTGTTCTACTTGCTGTAGCACTTTTGTTTTGTAAAGTTCCTTAGTCAATTAGAGATTTCAAAAATTTTCCTGGCCAGTGATAATAAACTTAACACCCAAAAATGTGCATGGGCACCATGGGATTGATCTCCACTTAGGCCAAAAGCCTAAGCTTGGGGGGAGGTATACCGGCATCACTCACTCTTTGTATATTATGGTTGATGGATACTTGTATATACTTGTTTATTTTCTTTGAGTGGTTTTCTAATGAGAGGAAGATGATATTTGGGGAGGTGCTGCCTGAAAAACAGATTCTGGACTGTTACTAGAAAAATTCGTGCGCACAGCCAGAACGTTATTTTGAGCTGACAATTTTGTGCATGTTCCCCAGGTTGTTATCTAACTTTCATTAGTTGAACACTTTTCGAGCTGAGCAGCGGAAGATTTTTGTAAAAATCGATTTCTGTACTGCTGTCAGGTTTTGGCAGATTTCTGCCATCCTGCTTTTCTGTGTTTCTTTTAGTTTTCATTTTCTTATTCTTACTTTGTTTCTTTCCTAAAACACAAAAAGACCAAAAATATTTCTGTTGTTTCTCTTCACCACTTGTTTATTTTAGTTTCTTGATTTTATCTTGCTTTATTTGCTATCGTTGGTTTGCTATAAGAAAATCCAAAAAGATTTTGCTTTGTTTGCTTGTTTCCTTTTGTTCTTGTTTCTAATTCGAAAACACCAAAAATATTTGCTGTTCTTCTTTGGTTTTGTAAAGTTCATTATGAGTTCAATGGTCTTCGGTGGTTGGAGCTTGGTTTTCATTCCATATTATTCAAGCTACACAAGTGAAAAGGCAATAATGACGATATATGACAATCCGACTGTGGTGAGAGGCTGGTATGAACTCTATTTGTTTTCATTTTTGTACATATACTCATCCATGTGAGCATGCTTAGTTGGTTCATGTGAGGTATATGTCATTTAAGAAAGTCTAGTAGTTCATGATCTCTCATGTTTAGCTCCAATTTATTAATATGAGTAGCATGTCATAAATATTTGCTTGCATTGTTTTATTCATAGATAGGTATGATATTGTGGTATCCTCCTCTGAATAATTCACTTGAATCAACTTGGCACATGCTCACGCATGCATATGACTGAACAAATGTCAATTAAGCCTCGATGATTTACTTTACCTCAGAGTTCTTGTATCACTTTTATGCCTCCATTAATTTATTTTTGTCGCAAGCATGATTATGACAGTTACTGCTCTCTTGATTGTCGCTTCCCAGTCTATTGCTAGCCTTCATTTGTACTGAGCGGGAACGCTGCTCGTGCTTCCAAACACATGAAAACCAAGTTATTCCAGAGTGTCCACCATAAATACCTATGCATGGCATTTCAAACCATTCCAAGTAAATTCTCATGTGCTACCTTTAAACCTTCAAAATGCTTCTCAATTTGTGTCAATGTTTTATAGCTCATGAGGAAGTATGTGGTGTTTATCTTTCAATCTTGTCATTTACTGGACGGACTTTCACCAATGGACTAGTGGCACATCCGCTTATCCAATAATTTTGCAAAAAGAGCTGGCAACGGGGTTCCCAGCCCCAATTAATTAACCTTCATAAATTTATAAATAGACACTCCTCCATGGTATGTGATTGTTGGTTGGCACCCGAGGATTCGGTTAGCCATGGCTTGAGAAAGCAAAGGTGGGGAGGAGTGTCATCTAAATAAAACTGAAATAAAAAGGCACTGTCGAGGGTACTCCTCGGCAATGCCCTCCGATTGGGGCTTAGGGTTGATGGAATCCTGTAGGCTGACACGAGACATCGGTTCACAGACAAGCGGGGAGAGCGATTTACCCAGGTTCGGCCTCGATGAGGTAAAACCCTTACGTCCTGCCTGTCTGTTCTTTGATTATGAAGATAATGGGTTACAATGGGGTGCCGAATAGTTCGGCTGAGATCTAGTCGAGATTGCTGTTGCTAAGGTTACCTAGCTCTAAGCTTTTCCTGGCTAAGGTTGCTAAGATTGTTCGTGTTCCTCGGCAGCCCCTCTCCTGGCCATTATATAGGAGGCCAGGTCTCAAGGGTCCTAACCGAGGACGACTAAGTTTACAGTAGTTTAGATCCAATCTTTCCTTGTTTGTTCGCTTCCTTGTCTTGCCCGTCAAGGAATCTTCTGATGCGCCGACCTAGTGGCCCATCTCGCCTTCAGGTATCTTCATGGGCCTCCAATTTGTCAATACCAGATAGGGCAATACTGGTTACCCGAAGGGTAATGCCCACGTCAGTAGCCCCCGAGTGTCTAGCCGAAGATAATTCGGGTAGAGACTAATGCATGTTTTCTCCTGACATTCTTCTCCTTCATTGCTCTTGTTCATCTTGATTATGCTTCATCTTCTTTTTATCGGGTGCGCGTCAGCGCTCCCGATGGGAGTAGCCCCCGAGTCTAGGTACGGATGCTTGCAATCCGTGCATAGACTCAAGTTGTACTACTCGAATACTTTCCTCTGCCGAGATCTTCATAAGTCATCCGATATATTTTCTTTATGCAAAGGATAATGAGTAACGTGCCCAACTGTTGTTTGGTTAACTGCCGATGGTAAAACACCGTTACCCTACACAGAATCAAGTCCCCGGGCATGATCCTGGAGTGCAAAAAACTTCTATCAGGTATGCATCACGAGCTCCCGATGGGAGTAATAGCCCCCGAGTGTCTGGGTGCGAGCGCTTTGCAACCGAGTGCTGACTCAAACCTTCTTCCTTCGACTGCTCATTCTGTCGAGTCTTCATTTTATCGGGTGCGCGTCAGCGCTCCCGATGGGAGTAGCCCCCGAGTCTATGTACGGATGCTTCGAAATCCGTGCGTGGACTCAAATCCTTCATCCGATGACTTTTTATGTTTCCTTCGAATGCTTCCAAATCATGACGTCATTGCTGACGTGTAACTGCTGCAGGCTGATTTGACGGGTCCATCATGACGAGCTAGCCCTAGCCCTGCTCAATCAGTGTTTTAGGGCTTGACCACTATACGCGTAACGACCGAGGTGGCTCCTCGATTTTCGCGCAATCGTGGGCGTAGTGGGCCGTCAGTTCCTTCCCTTCCTCAAGCGCCACGTGCTTACTTTAACTTCTCCTTAAAATCTCCAAAGGGCAAAAAATTCTCAATCTTCTCCACGGTTCCCGCAGCATCTCCTCATTCTCCCTCTTCTTCCTTCTTTCGCCATTGTTGCGCCGCCGCCACAGTTTCAATCTTCCTCAGATCTCGCGATGGTGAAGAAGAAGAATACCGCCGCCGCTGCTAGCTCCACCAGCGAAGGTGCCGCTGCCAAGTCCTCCTCTTCTCTTCCGAAGGGGAGCGCTCCGAGCGCCCCTCCCCCAGCTCCGGCGCCGCCAGCGCCGTCGGGCTCGATGGTCAAACCTGGGGACTGGGTAGCTTCAACCGTCACCAAGCGTGACGAAAAGAGGTCCCGAAGCTTAGGATTGATATCCTCCGACACGGGAGATGTGATCCTTCCAGGTGCGATCTCTCGGCCTGATCCTCCTGCTGGATTTTCTGTGATGTTCTTATCTTTTCTTCATCGAGGCCTTTCGCTCCCCTCTCATGGATTCCTCCTCCATCTCTTGCGGACGTATGAAATCCAACTATGGCAACTTACCCCCAACTCAATCCTCCATGTTGCTGTGTTCATCACCCTTTGCGAGGCGTTTTTGGGTATTGAACCTCATTTCGGGCTGTGGAAGAAGATCTTCTATGTGAAAAGATACAGCAGTAGTAATGGGTACTTTGTCACCGGAGGAGTAGGTTTTGTTGCTCGCTCAGAAGTTAATTACTTTAATTTCCCAATGAGAGAGTCCGTGCAAGGATGGAGGTTGAAATGGTTTTACGTTAAAGATTCCTCGTCACCCGAATGTCGACTCCCCTGCTATGCCGACGTTACTGAAGCCAAGCCCAAGGACTCTTGGAAGAACATCCTCTCAGCCGACGAAAGGGCCTCAGCCGAAGAATTGTTTGCCAAATTCCTTCGAATCAAAGAGGCTGACGGCCAAACTATGATTGGTACGGAGGTGGCAGCAGTTTTCCTGAAGCGCCGAATCCAGCCAGTCATGGCCAGAGTTCACCCGATGTGGTTGTACTCAGGTCCAAAGGATGAGACCAGGATTAATGCTGCCGATCTATCAGAAAAAGAGTTGCTTGATGAAGTTCGTCGTCTTACTTCCTTCAACCAGGAAGATTCGATTCCGCTGATCTCTTCTTATGCTCCCCTTGACGTTGATCATCCACCATCAGGGGTATTTTCCTTTCTTCACATCTCTATTATAGCTCCTTGCTTAGCCGACATGATTACCTTTGTTCTTACTTGTCATTTTTCTTTGCCAGATCCCTATGGCTTCTGAAAATACACGTGATTCACCGGATGATACTTCTGAGGGGAAAGGCTCCTCAATCCCCGTAGATTTTCACACCACCGATCAAACAGGTTTAGAGGATGAATATAATGGTCCGATGAATCTTGAAGTTGCCCACGCTGATCTTCCCTCCTCAGCCGATAACACTTGTATCGCAGATGGATCAGTGCGTAACGTCGACACTGATCGTGATACTTTTGTTGATGCAGCTGCGGATGGGGTCAGAGCTTCTCCTGCGAAGAGATCAACCGGCGGCTTTGCCGATGAAGATGATCTCTTCGACATGTAAGTAGTTCCTTTCTGAAAGTTATACTGTGCCTTTTTTACCTTTCATACTCCTGTTATAATCACAGTCGACTGTTTACTTTTGCAGTGACGAGGGCTTTATCGAGCCTCCTCCTAAAAAGGCCAAGTCTGATGCCGTTTCGCCGGTCGTGGTGGCTTCCGAAGCTTCGGCTCCTAAGGCTGCCCCCATGGCTCAAGCATCGACTGCGTCTTCCCTTTCCAAAGGGAAGGATATTTCTCCAACTGCTGCTACTGCGGCTCCTTTTTCTGTAAGTCCTCTTCTGATCTTAATACAAATTTCTTGGAGCGTGCCTTGTTTAATTGTTTTTCTTTCTCTCTTAAGGACCTGCGTGGCGTTATCTCTTCTCTGGAGGTTTTCGCCTCCCGATTCACTTCTCTAGAGGCTGACAAAGTTCGACTGCAAGAAGAAGTTGAATCTTCCTCCTCAAAACTGGATGGCGCAGTCAAGATAGCTGCCGCGGCTCGCCAAGAGATTGATTCTCTGAAGGAGGAGCTGGCCAGACTGAAAGGGAAGCTGAAGGAGGAAGAAGCATCCAGGCTGGTGGCTGAGGCTCGAGCAGCCGAAAAGGATGAAGTCCTTCGTCAATCTTCTTTGGCCTTGCTTGGTAATCTCTAACATACTTTTGTCGGGTGACGTTCTTATGGATTTAAACTTTTTGTCAATGACTGAATTTTTTCCTTCCTTTCTATTGCAGAGGCAGCAAACATTCCTGTCGATGCCCTGGAAAGAGTTCCAAATAACTCCCCAGCGAACGCTGTGTCAATGATTCTCACCAGCTTACACAAGAGCTTCTCGTGAAGGGGAAGGGTGCTCTGGCGCGGATGCACTCGATGATCTTCCCCAAGATCAAGCAAGAGAAGACCCTGGGACAGCTGATCGATACCTTCGCGGTTGACACCAAGGAGGTCATCGAGGTATTCAAGCGTACATCGCGCACTTTTGGTGCTGTCCTTGCCTTCCAGCTTATGATGGGTTACGGCTTTAAGGGTGACATCGAGGAAATGACTAAGGGGCTTCCAAAAGGGCAAGACGGGCAGCCTGTTGATTTGAGCACCTTTAAGGCGTCTGCTCTTACTTGTGCCCGTCAGCTTCTTGAACTGGTTTCATCAAGGAAATCGTCGACTGGCCCTAGTTCATCGACTCAAACTCAGCTTCCTTGATTCTTGTAACAAACTTGTGCCTTGAGCTGATGCAAAACATTGCTCTGCCGCCAAACTCATGTTTTGTAATAAACTCCGTGCTAGCATTGTTGTAGGCACACTTTTGCTATGATATCACTTTCTTGCACTTCTCCCGATGGGAGTTATTTTGGACGTTGGGCTGTACCATATCCATCACTTCTTTATAACCAGTACTTTCTGCAGGTCTTCCCAGTACCCTCGTTTGCAGACGACTCGTCGGGTGCGCTTCCTGAAAGCGATCGGATCCAGCGCATGAAAGACCGGATGACACAGATGGAGAAGGATTTACGCAGCACTTATGCCTTAGCTGCCATCGTCAATAAAAAGAGCGAGATTGCAGCCGACGTGGAGCGGTACATTCTTGGCGAGCTGCATAAGGCTACCGAAAGTTTAAACTGTAAGTTTCTTGATCCCTTTGCCTGCTTGCTAGCAACTTCTTGTCTGAGTCTTTTACTAATTCTTTTGGCAGTCATAGCGTTGAACCCTGCGGAAGAGAACAAGCGGATACACGAGCGGGTGCATGCTTTGACTCAGCTTTCCTCATCCGAAAATTTTTCTGGCGGGAACATTCGAAGGCCTCAGTGATACGTCCAAAACATATCTACTTTCCCGAACACTTTTGCTATTGTTTTGCCTCTAATTTGTGTATTTTGGATGCAACTAACACGGACTAACGCTGTTTTAGCAGAACTGTTCTGGTGTCTCGTTTTTGTGCGAAATCCAACTTTGAAAAACCTGGATTTTGACAAGGACCTATTTTCCTGCATCGACCTGAGCCTAAGGACAAATCAAGTGAGGCCCCACACCATAAGGCGGCGTGGCCTAGGGGGCCGCGCGCCCTATGGTGTGGCCCTCGGCCGGCCTCCGACGCTCTCCTTCGGACTACTTATTGGCCTCGACCTAAAAACGCACGGGGAGAAGTCGAAGTCGCCGAAACCCTCCAGAACGCCGCCACGCGCGAAACTCCGTCTCGGGAGCCGAAGTCTCCGTTCCGCACCCGCCGGACGGGGAATTGGAGGAGATCATCGCCATCATCACCGCCAACGCTCTCCATCAACCAACCATGTTTCCCCCATCCATGTGTGAGTAATTCCCCCGCTGTAGGCTGAAGGGGATGGTAGGGATTGGATGAGATTGGTCATGTAATAGCATAAGATTGTTAGGGCATAGTGCCTAGTATCCGTAGATGTTACTTTTATGATATTGTTGCAACTTGTTATGCTTAATGCTTGTCACTAGGGCCCGAGTGCCATGATCTCAGATCCGAACATGTTATTGATTCATGAAGATATTCGTTGTTTATGATCTTACCCGCAAGTTGTATACACATGTCGCTGTCCGGAACCAATGGCCCCGAAATCGGGACAACCGGAGGGGATGGTAGTGATGTGAGGATCACATGTGTTCACGGAGTGTTAATGCTTTGCTCGGTACTCTATTAAAAGGAGTACCTTAATATCCAGTAGATTCCCTTGCCCGGCTGCCACCGGCTGGTAGGACAAAAGATGTTGTGCAAGTTTCTCATTGCGAGCACGTACGACTATAATTGGAACACATGCCTATTGATTGATTAGTACTTGGATACCGTTTTATTATTATCTGCAAATGCCCTGCTATGATTGTTACATGAGTTTCTCTCATCCATGCAACGCCCGTCATCCGTCCCCGTGCCTACGTATTTTAATCCTGCTGTTTACTAAAATCACTACTGCCGTTATCTCTGTTATTTCACTACTCATCGCTATAAAACCGTTACTATCGATAAACTCTTGCGAGCAAGTCTGTTTCCAGTGCAGCTGAATTGACAACTCCGCTGTTAAGGCTTTCAAGTATTCTTTGTCTCCCTTGTGTCGAATCAATAAATTGGGTTTTACTTCCTCGAAGACTGTTGCGATCCCCTATACTTGTGGGTCATCAAGACTATTTTCTGGCGCCGTTGCCGGGGAGCATAGCTTTATTTGGAAGTTCACTTGGATTGATATTGTTCGCTGCAAATTCTCCATCATGGGTAAACCTCGCGATACTAAGGTCGCCATATTACCATCCACTACAAGAAAAGGTACAACTCGGAGTACCTCTGCTGCTCTTGATTCACCATCTGTGATAAGTAAACTTGTTTCACCACCACAAGCTTCAAATGCTGGTACTTCTGCTGAATCTGAAAATTCTTATAATATTGATGATGCTTCTGCTGTGCTTGATGATAGTGGTTCATTGGGATCCTTTCTAGATGCTACGATTGCTAGGTCTAGACAAATTGAAAATACTGAAACTCCTAATGCTACTACACCTGTTAATTCACCTGAACTTGATTATTCTAGTGATGATCCTGATGAAGATTATGTGGAGCTTAATGATGATTTTATTGAAAAATGCAATGCTACTACTGATGCAAGAAAAATTAAAAAGTTGCTTGCAGAACATGCTGTAACATCGCAAAAATTCAAAACAAAACAAATGAATTTCCTAGTTCCAAATTTTGGAACCAACAAAAACTTTTATTAAATTAAGTATGATACATAGTGGTCTTGCTTAATTCTTGTGCTATTGCCATGATTGCTTGTTATAGTAGTTTGAAATAACCTTAAACCTTAAACCTCACCCCTCTTTTCACCATCCTAGTTAAAATAAAATAAAAGGAAATTAAATAAGAAAAAGGCATATGTGCCTATGGCTAATTTTTACAAATCTTTACCCTAGACCTTTCTACTTTGTTTAGAGGTTTGGAAAACTTTCATACACTCTACCTAGCACTTATCAAACCAAATCCAAAGTGAAACCAAAGAAATTAAAAAGAAACTAAAAATGCCATAGAGGCATATGAGAGTAAAATGCAAATTTATGAATTTGGGAACCTTGACCCTAATACATGTTGTGAATGATTGGATCACTTTCATATACCATTTCAACACTCAACAACACCAATTGGGTCAAGCAAAGTCAAATTAAAAATCAAATGCCACATATGCATAGAGGCATATGTGACACATAGCCACAATACCCAATTTTTGCTCTATGACCATAAACCTTGAACAAATAATGTGAAACTATCTCCCAACCTAATATAACCCTAAATTGACCCTAACCCATGTCCAAGTAAAGCAAGGTGAACAATTTCCAAAAATAAGGAAATATGACACATCACCTTCTATGTGTTATGGCCATTTTTGCAAATCTTTGATCAAGACCTTTTGAAATGGATTCAATGGTTTGAAAGTGTTTCTAAACTAATAAGAATCACATTAGAGTCAACAAAAGTCAAATCAAATGGAGAGAAATCAAATAGTGAGAAAATCCCAATTTCACTCACATACACATAAAGCCAATTTTGCAAATCTTCACCCAAGGCCACCATAGCTTGATCTTTGGTTTCTAAAATACTTATATATGATAAACAAACACAAATGCATAGAAGAAACCAAATTCAAATCAAAGAAAATTTCAAATTTAACACACATATGATAATGGTCATATGTCACCAAAATATTTTCTTCACCTCTTTACCCCTCTGGTTTTCTTTATTCCTAAACTAAACTTGGTCAACCAAAGCCATGTCATCCAAGATCAAGTCAAGGTGAACAACTTCTCTGTTGACCATCACTGCTGAAGTTGACTAGGTTGACCAGAATAGAATGGACAAGTGAGGACTTTGAAATAAAGGGAAGATGAACCCCATTTGGAATTATTGCAAAACTTCACCAAAATGGACACCACCACCACCATTCCAACACATTAATTATATAAAGGAGATCCACCAAAAAGAATTTCAAAATTTAAACAAAAAGTTCTTGCGGCCATTTAATCAAACACTTGGCAGGCATGTTTTCCATTTTGTGTTACATGCTATTATCCAATGGTTCTTGGCCTAAACCCCTTTGCTACTGAGATGATAAGTGCCTCTCTATGATCCCTGCACATAGCCAAGTACTTGCCTGGGTTGATTAAAGTGAGAAAGTGAGAGGAGATGCTCCATACCATGCACACCCGGCCACCTTTGGCATCACCACCTCTGGCCACCATTTCAACTCATCCTCTTGTCCTGGAGCATCTACAACACTCAAGGACGACGAGGGTACACGCCCCAGCAACGCCAACGCACGGCATTGGTCGGAACGCGCTCGCTCAAAACTCGCCAGGACGTGCCAGCACGCGCGGTGACCACGCTCTGGCATCGCCAGTACACCACGCGCTCGAGCACCTCCGTCCTCCTCTGGCCAAGCTACGCCTGCGTCGAGCACCGCCTCCCCGCCCTCTACACGCCAGACACCATCCCTAGCCTGCCCCTGCTCCGTCGCCGTCGTCCTCGTCGACTTTCGGCCGCACGCCGCGCCACAGACCCTGCAAGCACTCGAGCCCTCCCATCACCCTTTTCTCTGCCTCGATACAGGTTGAGCATCGCCAGCACACCAGCTAGCCGTAGCAGTCCTCGCCTTGCCCTTTTTCTCGCCACAGGAGCCGCGCCATGGACGCTCCTCCACAGCACCTCGCGGCACACCTCGACCCTATAAATAGAGCCCTCCCAGCACGCTCTCTTCACACCACTCGACTCCCCTCTCACCACTGATCCTCCTCACCACCGTAGCTCGTCCATTACTGCCGGAGGCGCCCAATTGCAAGATCGGAGCCGCGGAGCCAGGACATCGCCGCCGTTGATCCACGCCGCCCCAAGCTCGCCACTGCTACAGTCGCCTCAGCACCCTCGACAACGTCGCCTCGTCACCAGTAGAACACCGCGGGAACCCTGGTACGCTCTCCGACCCCCTACCCACGCCGCGGGCTCGTCGGAATCTCGCCGGAGACGACGACCGTCGTGAGCCGTCGATCGGCCATCTGATCTGACGCTCCACGTTTCGCGTACCGTTTCGCTCCTTAAGAGCCACTGACGGGTGGAGCCCACCATGTCAGGCGGCCCGCGTGTGCAAGTCATACTGCTGGGCCGGCCCAAGTCTTTTTCACCCGTTTAGCCCATTTCGCGTTCCCGCCAAGCCCAACAATTCAAAAATCGAATTTCTGTTTAATTCCAAATTCAATACTGATGCACACTTTAAAATTGAATAGTTTAAAATCTACTACACCATATTTAGCAAACTTTATATATTTGGAAAGCTCATGAAATTATCTAAACAATGCCACTGGCCTCATTTCCAAATTCGTAATTAAATTCAAATGATAAAAATAACAAGGCAGGGCCTTTTCTAACTTCAAATAAATATTAAAAATTATCTATAAATGATTTTGAGTTGATTCCAACTCTAATAAATCACATTTGACATAATCTAATGGTTTATGCAAAAATATAGCATAGTTGTTTTGCATGATCATGGACTAGATCCAAATAATGACTATGGAGCCATTTCTAGTCCATTTAACACATACACATAAACTTATTTAAATAGTATGGGAGCTTCTCTCTCATTTAAATTGTGATCCTAAGTAATTCAAATAGAGGTACTGACCTTGGTCTAATAAGCCTCATGCTTGGTTACTTAGAGATATTAAATCATTTCCATGCTAGCATTAAAATGCATGAGGTGTAGCACCTCATTTAAATTTCCACTCTCAAATAATAAATATGAGTGTTGACCTTGGTCAACCTATACTCCTATCTTATTATTAGTTGAAGAGATTAAATCCTAATAAGATTCAATGAGAGGAAATTATTTCCTCCAAAGCATTAAAGAGCTACACTAATAAATAATTATAATGGGAGGAAATTATTTTTCTTTAAAATAGAACAAAGTAAATCACCATGCTAATAAGATGTGATGCTAGCATAGGCTTGTGTGAATCTTTGGTGTGTTTAGTCTAGCATGCAAGTTTGGGTGGTGATTGTATCCTCGTATTCGTTTATAGACGCTAGTACCGAAGGCTACGAAGGGGACGACGAGAACATCTACGGAGAAGAAGGAGGAACATTTTGATCCATACACCAACCAAGGCAAGCTAATATTCTTGCAAGATACCCTAAGGCAAAGCTCTACAAGAGCAAGGCACCACCACATTTTTATTTATGCTTAATGATCCTAGCCCAAGTTTTTACCTTACAAGTTTTTGACTTTGGTTTATCAAAGCTTTACTTGATTTTAATTATCAAAGTTACTTTTTGATTCATGAATTACTTGTTTAGTTATGGAGTAGTGCAAGAGTATCAAACTTAGCCTAGAGCAATCCAGGTTACTTAGCACCCCTCATAACTAGTTGCTAGTGCTAAAGATTAAAATTGACTATTAGAGATGGGAACTTGTGAAAACCAATGACTTTGAAAACCTTGGAATGATGAGTCATTCTATTGAAAGATTTTGAAGGTGAATATGATGGTGAATGACTTGGTGAATTTTACGAAAACTGATGGTTGGGTTCGGATGCGATACCATTCCAATTTACAAGTACCCCCACAATACTGATTATGGGTAGGGCTTAACTGGAAGTTTATGTGTCTTAGTATGGGTTCCCTCTAAACAAGCGTCATCGGGGTTATGCCAAAAGCTGCCTCCACAACACAAAAGAAACGACGTTAAAGAGGAGGTGAATGTACGGCCCAAGCCCTGTGCAGTTCCCGGGTTGACTGCGGTTTTCACCGGGAGGCCAAGCTCATGGGGAGAGGTGCTCATACTAGCATATATAAGTGAAAGGTTATGGTTGATGATCCGCGTACTGAGTTACGATTATTCAGGGTTACCCTGACGGATGTAATCAAAAGTTGTGGCACAAGTGTACAACCTCTGCAGAGTGTAAACCTATTCGAATAGCCGCGTCCACGGTTAAGGACGGTTGGAAAGGCCATACTGTTCCGTCATCAGACCATTTTCAAAAATGTGACATATGACTTATGTTTTAAATTTGGAAAGGTGAATGGTGAATTGGAATTAAAACACAACCGAGTTGTGGGAATGACACTAATGTTCCCACTTGAGTTAGTCTAGTGATTCAAGCATCTTTACTAAATGTTTATGAAATAAACTTGGCTTTATGCAAATAAACCTAGAGCTTAGTATCCCCTTACTAGAATTGATAGTTCTTACACTAGTATTAGTTTGCGAGTACTTTAAAGTACTCATGGCTTTGTCCCGGCTATTCAAATGGCCGACTTTGAAGGAGAACAACAAGTACGAGGAAGATGGACAACAGGACGTCTACGACAACTAGGGCTGCTCCTGACGTCAAGCGTTGGCCTGTGGATTAGATAGCCACTACTACTTCGCTTCCGCTATTTGTGATGTTCGTTGATCAATAGATCAACTACTATTGTAATATTGGATCATGTGATCTACCCTTGTAAGACGATTATGTGTTGTAATAAATGATGACTATGATATTCAACTATTATGTCTCGCAACAACAATATTCCTGGGATTGCGATGTACGGCATAATAGGCATCGGACTTAAAAATCCGGGTGTTGACAAGTTGGTATCAGAGCCATTGTTTGACCTTAGGAGACCCTAGTTAGAATGGACGTTCTGAAAAACCTAAGTTCAAAAACAAATGAAGTGAATATTTTTGGAAAAACTTAGTCACTTTCGTATCTTTGAGATCTTGTTAAAAATAAGAAGTCATGCTCTTCCTTATGAACCTACATAAAATTTTGACACACTTGTTCACTCTCTAACTTACTCATCCCATTTCCCTTTCAGATGGAGCCAACCAACGTCAAGTTTTACCAGCTTGGGAATGGCGGAGACTTGATCTTCGAGAGGGACCTTGATGCCCTGTCGGTCTTTCTTGGACGCCCCCACCCCGAGTTCCACGGAGTTGAGGTCAACGACCAGCAAGGCGGGGAGCTTCAGTGGGTGATCACCGCTGATCTGAGAGGCAAGATGGAACCTCCTACTTCTGAGAGGATCCTCTTCTCTTTCAGGGAAGGCAACTGGCTGGACGGACTGGCACGTGCTCTTCAGGAAGCACTTGCCCGTCTGTGTGGGCAGAATGAGGCCGCCATCCATGGAGAGCGCTTTGCGCATCTCGCAAGGCGTGACTCCGATGGAGAACCCATGGGCCTGCCGCTCCACCCTGAGCTGAGGCACCATGTGGATCACCTGGACTTCATGCTGTTCCAGACCCAGAAGGAGCTGGACAACTCGCGTGCCTACGCCAACCAGACCCACATGGCATTGGCTCATCATGCCGATGCTATCAAGCTGCTCGCCAAGGACCGCAAGTCACTCCGTCTGCAGCGTGCCAAGACGGACGCTACCATTGAGCGCCTTCGCGCCCGGATAGCATCCTTGGAGGCCACTGTCAAGGGTCAAGAAGATCAGCTGAATGGGATGGATGAAGACGGTGAAGACATTCAGGGAGGAGAAGCCTTCCTGAGTGATGACGAGGACTTCGAGGAGGATGAGTTCACTGATGAGGAGGACTATGAGTTTCTGGAGGCCGGAGAGGATGGAATCATCCCGATCGAGGTGGATGATGAGGATGAGTAGTTGCACTAGTTCACATATGTAGGTGTGAGTTTGTATCAGGATCCCCTTGTATCGTAGAGCGATGAATGGTTCTTAAAACCAACGGTGTGATAGCTTTGTAATGTGTGATGTTGGTATGAATGAAAAAGTGTTGTTGGTTGTACCCCCTCAACACTACTCAAGTTTGGAACTTTTCAAATTTTATCTCAAACAAACCATAGAAATTCCCCGCTTATCTTATGATCCACCTCATTGTTCAGATGGCCCCTCCTACCCGCAACAACCCCCGTGCCCAAGCCAACCAGATGCACATTGAGCACGCCAAGATGACTAACACCATCAACATCCTTGCAATGGAGCGCAAGGCACTTCGTCATCAGCACGCCAAGAAGGACTACCTCATTGCTCGCCTCCGCGTGAGGATAGCATCACTGGAGCAGCTCATCCCAATACCCAACCATGCCCCCAGAGGCAAGTCCACTGTGACTTGCTATGAATGTGGTGTTACGGGTCATTACTCTAGAAAGTGCCCGATGAAAGCCGCCAACAATGCCCCAAGGACTGGAAGCAATGCTGTACCCATTACCCAAAAGGACAAGTCAACGGTAACCTGCTATGAATGTGGAACTGTGGGTCATTACTCCAATGAATGCCCCAAGAAGCTTGCCAAGATTGCCCTCAATACCGCTGCACCTGCCCAGCAGCAGCGCTGTGTCGCAACTAGAAGGAAGTTTGCCCCAAACTACCCAAACAACCGCAACGGTCGTTACTACCGCTTGAATGCCACTGAAGCTCAGGAAGCACCACAGACCATGCCAAGTATGTCTTCCTGTTAATCCAATTACTCAATCTCTCTTAGGAACCTAACTTTTCTTAAAATCTCGGGACGAGATTTGTTTAAGGGGGAAGGGTTTGTAACATCCCAAAAATTCAAAACAAAACAAATGAATTTCCCTAGTTCCAAATTTTGGAACCCACAAAAACTTTTATTAAATTAAGTATGATACATAGTGGTCTTGCTTAATTCTTGTGCTATTGCCATGATTGCTTGTTATAGTAGTTTGAAATAACCTTAAACCTTAAACCTCACCCCTCTTTTCACCATCCTAGTTAAAATAAAATAAAAGGAAATTAAATAAGAAAAAGGCATATGTGCCTATGGCTAATTTTTACAAATCTTTACCCTAGACCTTTCTACTTTGTTTAGAGGTTTGGAAAACCTTCATACACTCTACCTAGCACTTATCAAACCAAATCCAAAGTGAAACCAAAGAAATTAAAAAGAAACTAAAAATGCCATAGAGGCATATGAGAGTAAAATGCAAATTTATGAATTTGGGAACCTTGACCCTAATACATGTTGTGAATGATTGGATCACTTTCATATACCATTTCAACACTCAACAACACCAATTGGGTCAAGCAAAGTCAAATTAAAAATCAAATGCCACATATGCATAGAGGCATATGTGACACATAGCCACAATACCCAATTTTTGCTCTATGACCATAAACCTTGAACAAATAATGTGAAACTATCTCCCAACCTAATATAACCCTAAATTGACCCTAACCCATGTCCAAGTAAAGCAAGGTGAACAATTTCCAAAAATAAGGAAATATGACACATCACCTTCTATGTGTTATGGCCATTTTTGCAAATCTTTGATCAAGACCTTTTGAAATGGATTCAATGGTTTGAAAGTGTTTCTAAACTAATAAGAATCACATTAGAGTCAACAAAAGTCAAATCAAATGGAGAGAAATCAAATAGTGAGAAAATCCCAATTTCACTCACATACACATAAAGCCAATTTTGCAAATCTTCACCCAAGGCCACCATAGCTTGATCTTTGGTTTCTAAAATACTTATATATGATAAACAAACACAAATGCATAGAAGAAACCAAATTCAAATCAAAGAAAATTTCAAATTTAACACACATATGATAATGGTCATATGTCACCAAAATATTTTCTTCACCTCTTTACCCCTCTGGTTTTCTTTATTCCTAAACTAAACTTGGTCAACCAAAGCCATGTCATCCAAGATCAAGTCAAGGTGAACAACTTCTCTGTTGACCATCACTGCTGAAGTTGACTAGGTTGACCAGAATAGAATGGACAAGTGAGGACTTTGAAATAAAGGGAAGATGAACCACATTTTGAATTATTGCAAAACTTCACCAAAATGGACACCACCACCACCATTCCAACACATTAATTATATAAAGGAGATCCACCAAAAAGAATTTCAAAATTTAAACAAAAAGTTCTTGCGGCCATTTAATCAAACACTTGGCAGGCATGTTTTCCATTTTGTGTTACATGCTATTATCCAATGGTTCTTGGCCTAAACCCCTTTGCTACTGAGATGATAAGTGCCTCTCTATGATCCCTGCTCATAGCCAAGTACTTGCCTGGGTTGATTAAAGTGAGAAAGTGAGAGGAGATGCTCCATACCATGCACACCCGGCCACCTTTGGCATCACCACCTCTGGCCACCATTTCAACTCATCCTCTTGTCCTGGAGCATCTACAACACTCAAGGACGACGAGGGTACACGCCCCAGCAACGCCAACGCACGGCATTGGCCGGAACGCGCTCGCCCAAAACTCGCCAGGACGTGCCAGCACGCGCGGTGACCACGCTCTGGCATCGCCAGTACACCACGCGCTCGAGCACCTCCGTCCTCCTCGGCCAAGCTACGCTGCGTCGAGCACCGCCTCCCCCTCTACACGCTACACCATCCCTAGTCGCTCGCCTGTCGCCGCCGTCCTCGCGACTTTCGGCCGCACGCCGCGCCACGACCCTGCAAGCACTCGAGCCCTCCCATCACCCTTTTCTCCGCTCGATACGTTGAGCATCGCCAAGACACTAGCTAGCCGTAGTCCTCGCCTTGCCCTTTTCTCGCCACAGAGCCGCGCCATGGACGCTCCTCCACAGCACCTCGCGGCACACTCGACCCTATAAATAGAGCCCTCCCAGCACGCTCTCTTCACACCACTCGACTCCCCTCTCATCACTGACCCTCCTCACCACCGTAGCTTGTCCAATTACTGCCGGAGGCGCCCCAATTGCAAGATCGGAGCCGCCGGAGCCAGGACATCGCCGCCGTTGATCCACGCCGCCCCAAGCCTCGCCACTTCTACCAGTCGCCTCACCTCGACAACGTCGTCACCGTAGAACACCGCGGGAACCCTGGTACGCTCTCCGACCCCCTACCCACGCCGCGGGCTCGTCGAATCTCGCCGGAGACGACGACCGTCGTGAGCCGTCGATCGGCCATCTGATCTGACGCTCCACGTTTCGCGTACCGTTTCGCTCTTTAAGAGCCACTGACGGGTGGAGCCCACCATGTCAGGCGGCCCGCGTGTGCAAGTCATACTGCTGGGCCGGCCCAAGTCTTTTTCACCCGTTTAGCCCATTCCGCGTTCCCGCCAAGCCCAACAATTCAAAAATCGAATTTCTGTTTAATTCCAAATTCAATACTGATGCACACTTTAAAATTGAATAGTTTAAAATCTACTACACCAAATTCAGCAAACTTTATATATTTGGAAAGCTCATGAAATTATCTAAACAATGCCACTGGCTTCATTTCCAAATTCGCAATAAAATTCAAATGATAAAAATAACAAGGCAGGGCCTTTTCTAACTTCAAATAAATATTAAAAATTATCTATAAATGATTTTGAGTTGATTCCAACTCTAATAAATCACATTTGACATAATCTAATGGTTTATGCAAAAATATAGCATAGTTGTTTTGCATGATCATGGACTAGATCCAAATAATGACTATGGAGCCATTTCTAGTCCATTTAACACATACACATAAACTTATTTAAATAGTATGGGAGCTTCTCTCTCATTTAAATTGTGATCCTAAGTAATTCAAATAGAGGTACTGACCTTGGTCTAATAAGCCTCATGCTTGGTTACTTAGAGATATTAAATCATTTCCATGCTAGCATTAAAATGCATGAGGTGTAGCACCTCATTTAAATTTCCACTCTCAAATAATAAATATGAGTGTTGACCTTGGTCAACCTATACTCCTATCTTATTATTAGTTGAAGAGATTAAATCCTAATAAGATTCAATGAGAGGAAATTATTTCCTCCAAAGCATTAAAGAGCTACACTAATAAATAATTATAATGGGAGGAAATTATTTTTCTTTAAAATAGAACAAAGTAAATCACCATGCTAATAAGATGTGATGCTAGCATAGGCTTGTGTGAATCTTTGGTGTGTTTAGTCTAGCATGCAAGTTTGGGTGGTGATTGTATCCTCGTATTCGTTTATAGACGCTAGTACCGAAGGCTACGAAGGGGACGACGAGAACATCTACGGAGAAGAAGGAGGAACATTTTGATCCATACACCAACCAAGGCAAGCTAATATTCTTGCAAGATACCCTAAGGCAAAGCGCTACAAGAGCAAGGCATCACCACATTTTTATTTATGCTTAATGATCCTAGCCCAAGTTTTTACCTTACAAGTTTTTGACTTTGGTTTATCAAAGCTTTACTTGATTTTAATTATCAAAGTTACTTTTTGATTCATGAATTACTTTGTTTAGTTATGGAGTAGTGCAAGAGTATCAAACTTAGCCTAGAGCAATCCAGGTTACTTAGCACCCCTCATAACTAGTTGCTAGTGCTAAAGATTAAAATTGACTATTAGAGATGGGAACTTGTGAAAACCAATGACTTTGAAAACCTTGGAATGATGAGTCATTCTATTGAAAGATTTTGAAGGTGAATATGACTGGTGAATGACTTGGTGAATTTTAAAAACTGATGGTTGGGTTCGGATGCGATACCATTCCAATTTACAAGTACCCCCACAATACCTGATTATGGGTAGGGCTTAACTGGAAGTTTATGTGTCTTAGTATGGGTTCCCTCTAAACAAGCGTCATCGGGGTTATGCCAAAAGCTGCCTCCACAACACAAAAGAAACGACGTTAAAGAGGAGGTGAATGTACGGCCCAAGCCCTGTGCAGTTCCCGGGTTGACTGTTGGTTTTCACCGGGAGGCCAAGCTCATGGGGAGAGGTGCTCATACTAGCATATATAAGTGAAAGGTTATGGTTGATGATCCGCGTACTGAGTTACGATTATTCAGGGTTACCCTGACGGATGTAATCAAAAGTTGTGGCACAAGTGTACAACCTCTGCAGAGTGTAAACCTATTCGAATAGCCGCGTCCACGGTTAAGGACGGTTGGAAAGGCCATACTGTTCCGTCATCAGACCATTTTCAAAAATGTGACATATGACTTATGTTTTAAATTTGGAAAGGTGAATGGTGAATTGGAATTAAAACACAACCGAGTTGTGGGAATGACACTAATGTTCCCACTTGAGTTAGTCTAGTGATTCAAGCATCTTTACTAAATGTTTATGAAATAAACTTGGCTTTATGCAAATAAACCTAGAGCTTAGTATCCCCTTACTAGAATTGATAGTTCTTACACTAGTATTAGTTTGCGAGTACTTTAAAGTACTCATGGCTTTGTCCCTGGCTATTCAAATGGCCAGACTTTGAAGAGAACAACAGTACGAGGAAGATGGACAACAGGACGTCTACGACAACTAGGGCTGCTCCTAACGTCAAGCGTTGGCCTGTGGATTAGATAGCCACTACTACTTCGCTTCCGCTATTTGTGATGTTCGTTGATCAATAGATCAACTACTATTGTAATATTGGATCATGTGATCTACCCTTGTAAGACGATTATGTGTTGTAATAAATGATGACTCTATGATATTCAACTATTATGTCTCGCAACAACAATATTCCTGGGATTGCGATGTACGGCATAATAGGCATCGGGACTTAAAAATCCGGGTGTTGACACATGCTGTTAGATATAAACTGTCTCCTGATCCTAAATTTGCCACATCTCCTATAAACATTAAGGATAAAGATTATGATTTTTCTCTTGATCTATCTCATATAGCTATTGTTGAGAAAACACCCTTTTGTGGTACTGAGAAAGAAAGTGCTGTTGAACACATGATTGAGTTATCTACTCTGAGTAGCTTGTTTTCTGATGATGTTAAGATGCGTACTTACTTTGTTGCTAAAATTTTTCCATTCTCATTAAAGAATGACGCTAAAACTTGGTATAATAGTTTGCCACCTAATTCTATTAAAAGTCCAAAAGAATTGCTTGATGTTTTCTTCCAGAAATACTTTCCTGCTAGTGCTCAACATATTGCTTTGCAGAGAATTTATAATTTTGACCAGGAAGATGGAGAGAAATTGCCTGAAGCTTGGGCGAGATTTTGCTCTCTTATTAGAGCTCTGCCTGATCATGATTTGGAAAAGCATGATTTACTTGATATATTTTATAGTGGACTAACCATTGGGTCTAGGGCATACCTGGATAGTTGTGCTGGTTGTGTTTTCAGGAAAAGAACTCCAGACGACGCTGAAGAATTATTGGCTAAAATAGGCCGGAATCATGATGATTGGACTACACCTGAACCAACCCCAACACCGATATTGAAGAAGAGGGGTATGATTAAATTGAATGATGAAGATATGAGGGAAGCCAAGAAGTCTCTCAAGGAGAAAGGTATTAAATCTGAAGATGTGAAGAATCTACCTCCCATAGAAGATATATGTGAGATAATTCCCCCTTCATCCATGATTGAGGTAAACTCCCTTCAACGCTTTACTAGAGAAGATATTCCGTATTCAAAACCTCCTGCGCAATGCTTAGATGAGTTTGATAATTATATTGTTAAGCAAGAAAATTTTAATATGAGAGTAGAGAATCATTTAATGGAAAATTTTCGAGCTATTAGTGAATTGCATGATATTGTGGAGAGAACCTCCAATGATGTTAAGATGCTTGTTAAACATTTTCATATGGTTCAAACTCAAATTGATCAACTCACTAAAGTGCAAAATGACTTGTTGGGAAATAATGCTAAAGAAAAACATGCTTATGAAGTAACAACTAGAGGTGGTGTTTCTACCTCAGGATCCTCTATATCCTGAAGGGCATCCCAAAAGAGTTGAACAAGATTCTCAACGAACTAAAACTAGTGCTCAATCTAAGAAAAAGAAGAAGAAACATAAAAATGTTGTAGAATCCTCTGAACCTGTTAATGATCCTAATAGTATTTCTATTTCTGATGCTGAAACTGAAAGTGGTAATGAACATGATAAAGATAATGATAAGAATGATACTCCCGATAAAGAAGAGGTTGAAGAAGAACCTGAAAAGCATGCTAAAAATAAAAAGTACACTAAAGAATATTTTATTGCTGAGAAACATGGTAATGAAAGAGAACCTTGGGTTCAAAAGCAAATGCCTTTTCCTGCTAAGAAACTAAAATCAAAGGAAGAAGAACACTATAATAAATTTTGTGATTGGATGAAACCTTTATTCTTGCAAATCCCTTTGACTGATGCTATTAAATTGCCTCCTTATTCAAAGTATATGAAAGATATTGTTACTAACAAAAGGAAAATCCCCAATGAGGAAATTTCCACTATGCTTGCTAATTACTCTTTCAATGGCAAAGTTCCAAAGAAGTTGGGCGACCCAGGTATACCTACTATTCCTTGTTCTATTAAGAATAATTATGTTAAAACTGCTCTATGTGACTTGGGAGCCGGTGTTAGTGTTATGCCTTTTTCTCTTTATAAGAGACTTTACTTAGATAAGTTGATACCTACTGATATATCTTTGCAAATGGCTGATAAATCTACTGCTATTCCTGTTGGTATATGTGAGGATGTTCCTGTTCAAGTTACTAATAATTGCTTGATATTAACCGATTTTGTTGTGTTGGAAATGCCTGAAGATGATAATATGTCTATTATTCTTGGGAGACCTTTTCTTAACACCGCAGGGGCTGTTATTGATTGCAATAAAGGAAAGGTTACTTTCAATGTTGATGATAAGGAACACACCGTCTATTTCCCCAAGAGGATTGAAAAAGCGTGCGGAGTTAATACTATTTTTAATGTGAGAACTATCAAAGTTGGAACTATCGATTGTCCTATATATGAGCCTAAAGAAGAATATCAAACTCTTGTGATTGGATCCATATCAATACAATTCAAGGTAACATGATTGATTTGAGGTTTATTTCTTCTTATGCTATGTAAAATTTATTTGGTGGCAAGACTTGATCAACCTTGTTAACAAATACTTTTTATATGCATAGAGGAGGTAAACAACATCTCTTTCTTCCTCCACTTGTTTTACTTGCTGTAGCACTACTTATTTTGCAAGATGCTTTAGTTGTTTAGAGGTTTGAAAATCTTTTTCTGCCCTGTAATAATAATTTTAACACCCAAAAATGTGCATGGGCACCATGGGGTTGATCTCCACTTAGGCCAAAAGCCTAAGCTTGGGGGAGGTATACCGGCATCACTCATTCTTTGCATATTATGGTTGCTGGATACTTGTACATACTTGTTTAGTCTCTTTGAGTGGTTTTCTAATGAGAGGGAGATGATATTTGGGGAAGTGCTGCCTGAAAACAGATTCTGGACTGTTACTAGAAAAATTCGTGCGCACAGCCAGAACGTTATTTTGAGCTGCCAATTTTTGTGCAGGTTCCCCAGGTTGTTATCTAACTTTCATTAGTTGAACACTTTTCGAGCTGAGCAACGTAAGATTTTTGTAAAAATCGATTTCTGTACTGCTGTCAGGTTTTGGCAGATTTCTGTCATCCTGCTTTTATGTGTTTCTTCTAGTTTTCATTCTCTTGTTTTTGTTTTGTTTCTCTCCTAAAACACAAAAAGACCAAAAATATTTCTGTTGTTTCTCTTTACCATTTGTTATCTTGGTTTCTTGCTTTCATTTTGCTTTATTTGCTATCGTTGGTTTGCTATAAGAAAATCCAAAAAGATTTTGCTTTGTTTGCTTGTTTCCTTTTGTTCTTGTTTCAAATTCGAAAACACCAAAAATATTTGCTGTTCTTCTTTGGTTTGTAAAGTTCATTATGAGTTCAATGGTCTTCGGTGGCTGGAGCGTGGTTTTTATTTCATATTATCCAAGCTACACAAGTGAAAGGCAATGATGACGATCTACGACAATCTGATTGTGGTGAGAGGCTGGTATGAACTCTATTTGTTTTCATTTTTGTACATATACTCATCCATGTGAGCATGCTTAGTTGGTTCATGTGAGGTATATGTCATTTAAGAAAGTCTAGTAGTTCATGATCTCTCATGTTTAGCTCCAATTTATTAATATGAGTAGCATGTCATGGATGTTTGCTTGCATTATTTTATTCATAGATAGGTATGATATTGTGGTATCCTCCTCTGAATAATTCATTTATATCGATTTGGCACATGCTCACGCATGCATATGACTGAACAAAAGTCAATTAAGCCTCAATGATTTACATTGCTTCAGAGTTCTTGTATCACTTTTATGCCTCGTTAATTTATTTTGCCGCAAGCATGATTATGACAGTTATTGCTCTCTTGATTTGTCGCTCCCTAGTCTTTTGCTAGCTTTCACTTGTACTGAGCGGGAACGCTGCTCGTGCTTCCAAACACATGAAAACCAAGTTATTCCAAAGTGTCCACCATAAATACCTATGCATGGCATTTCAAACCATTCCAAGTAAATTCTCATGCGCTACCTTTAAAACCTTCAAAATGCTTCTCAATTTGTGTTAATGTTTCATAGCTCATGAGGAAGTATGTGGTGTTTAGCTTTCAACCTTGTCATTTACTTTTGACGGACTCTCATATGGACTAGTGGCACATCCGCTTATCCAATAATTTTGCAAAAAGAGCTGGCAATGGGATTCCCAGAATTAATTAACTTAAATAGACACTCCTCCATGGTTTGTGATTGTTGGACGGCACCCGAAGGATTCGGTTAGCCATGGCTTGTGTAAGCAAAGGTTGGGGGAGTGTCATCATCATAATAAAACTAAACTAAAAAGGCACTCCTTCATGGTATGTGATTGTTGGCAGGCACCAGAGGATTCGGTTAGCCATGGTTTGTGTAAGAAAGGTTGGAAGGAGTGCCACATAAAAATGCAAATAATTCATGGGAGCCGGTCTTGAAAGTCCGGTTGAGGTAGTTGGTGTACCCATTACCATTCGTTGACAACAACAAACACCTCTCAAAATAATTTTACTCCGCTTTACAAATGAAAAGCTCTAGCGCATGTTAATCCCTGCTTCCCTCTGCGAAGGGTCAATCTTTTACTTTTACATTGAGTCTCCATCCTTTCTTTGAGTACTTTCTTGAGAGCACAACTGTCATTCTTAGTATAATATGCTTGTCTCAAAATATGATTGATTGTGGTATAACTTTGATGCTTTTATCTTTGACAATCACTACTTCTAGTCTTTCTATGAACTCCAGAGGTGCCTCGGCATTTATGTTTTGCCGATCAAATATGGGCAAGTGAGATACCACTCTATCATACTCTTTTATGAACATTGCAATCCTGCTTATATACATGATTCATGATGCTTATTATTAATTGTTGGTACCTTTCCATGATTGACATAGCTATTAGATGATCTTATTTGCATGTATCTTATTATGAACTGCCTAAGTGTTAGCCATAGCATGAGAATATATACATCATATGAGCAAATGTGTTCGTGAAAGTTCTTTTATCGCTCAGTTGTTAACTGAATTGCTTGAGGACAAGCAATAAGCTAAGCTTGGGGGAGTTGATACGTCCAAAACGTATCTACTTTCCCGAACACTTTTGCTATTGTTTTGCCTCTAATTTGTGTATTTTGGATGCAACTAACACGGACTAACGCTGTTGCAGAATCGTTCGTGTCTCGTTTTTGTGCGAAATCCAACTTTCAGAAAAGCCTCGGGATTTTGACAGAAGGCCCTATTTTCCCTGACGGAGCAGAAGGACAAATCAAGTGGAGGCCCGAGGGCCCCACACCATAAGGCGGCGCGCCTAGGGGGCCGCGCGGCCCTATGGTGTGACCCCCTCGGCCGCCGACGCTCTCCTTCGGACTACTTATTGGCCTCGACCTAAAAACGCACAGAGGGAAGTCGAAGTCGCCAGAAACCCTCCAGAACGCCGCCACATCGCGAAACTCCATCTCGGGAGCCAGAAGTCTCCTCCGCCGGGACGGGGAATTGGAGGAGATCATCGCCATCATCACCGCCAACGCCTCTCCATCAACCAGCCATGTTTCCCCCATCCATGTGTGAGTAATTTCCCCGCTGTAGGCTGAAGGGGATGGTAGGGATTGGATGAGATTGGTCATGTAATAGCATAAGATTGTTAGGGCATAGTGCCTAGTATCCGTAGATGTTACTTTTATGATATTGTTGCAACTTGTTATGCTTAATGCTTGTCACTAGGGCCCGAGTGCCATGATCTCAGATCTGAACATGTTATTGATTCATGAAGATATTTTTTTTATGATCTTACCTGCAAGTTGTATACACATGTCACCTGTCCGGAACCAATGGCCCCAAGTGACAGAAATTGGGACAACCGGAGGGGATGGTAGTGATGTGAGGATCACATGTGTTCACGGAGTGTTAATGCTTTGCTCCGGTACTCTATTAAAAGGAGTACCTTAATATCCAAGATTCCCTTGAGGCCCGGCTGCCACCGGCTGGTAGGACAAAAGATGTTGTGCAAGTTTCTCATTGCGAGCACGTACGACTATAATTGGAACACATGCCTATTGATTGATTAGTACTTGGATACCGTTTTATTATTATGCAAATGCCCTGCTATGATTGTTACATGAGTTTCTCTCATCCATGCAACGCCCGTCATCCGTCCCCGTGCCTACGTATTTTAATCCTGCTGTTTACTAAAATCACTACGTGTTTCCGTTATCAGTCGTATTTCATTATCTGCATCGCTATAAACGTTAATGATAAACTCTTGCGAGCAAGTCTGTTTCCAGGTGCTGAATTGACAACTCCGCTGTTAAGGCTTTCAAGTATTCTTTGTCTCCCCTTGTGTCGAATCAATAAATTGGGTTTTACTTCCTCGAAGACTTGCATCCCCTATACTTGTGGGTCATCACTCACTGTCGTCAAATTTCAGGATCGAGTGCAACAGGTCCACCGTTCTTCGACAAGTGCTACAAGGCCATGAGGGTAGTTTGGAAAACAATGTTTCCTCTGAATGCAGTTCCCCCTACCCTTTTGACTTTGATGTCTGAATTTGGAAGTGCCAAGAAGGTTCGGGAGCTAGTAAGATCTCAAGTCTTTGCAGGGGCCAAATGCACGCTTGCCCTTGTGCTTGCTTGTTATCCTTCAGCTTGCTTGCTGTCTATTGCCAACGCAACTGGTGATTTCGAGGAGCTGTACCCGAAGGTTTTAGCTCCTGCTCATGTAATTGTCGACAGGCTTGAGGAGATGTCAAAGGTACCTGAGGAAAAGGAAACTCCGCAAGGGTGATATAAAGGTGTAAAGTTACCTTTGTAAATTGTATTGGCTAATTCATCCGAGTGTTCGGGTTTTTTGGGCCAAAAACTTCTTATCTGGTTGGTACATGAATGTGTACTTTTACCATGCCGTTGGCAAATATTTAAAGGGGCGAAGCTTAATTGCCCGTTGGATGTATGAGTACTAGTTGGTTAGCAAATCATTATGAGTGATCAGCTCGTGTTGCAGGTTTTGCTAAACCTGTTGTATGCGCAACTTTGCTTTCAACCGTTTGTAAATTTCGACAGTCATTCCCGAATTTTTCGGGTGTAATGATTCTGCCGATGAGCCCGTTGCTCTCTGATATTTCCATAAGTGAAATATCGAGCGTGGGTTGTGTGTAAGTTTTCCAAACTCTTGCTTTGTACGGCACTCGTAGAGGCATCTGAAGCAGAGGGGAAAATTAATGTCCTTATTCTTCTTTGCAGTGCTCGTAGAGGCTTTTGCCCTGGGCGCTATCTTCTGCCGCGCGTTAAGTTATGCCGTTACTTGGCGGCAGCACGGTCATAGATGCTTTAGATGACTGCAATACTTTAACAAGAATCGAAACTTAAGTACTTATTGATAGGGTAAATATGAAACTGGAGGGCGAAAACAAGAAGCCCTGTGTAAAGTAAAGGAAAAATTTAAAAACTAAGAGAGTGTTTTATCAAGGAAGGGGTTCTTCTCCTCTTCAGAAGCATCTTCCGATTTCTTCGTCATGCTGGTGGTTGCAAGAGTGCTGTTGATTTCGCCAGATGCTTGAGCAGCGATTGTTAGCATCTTGCCGCCTCCTATCTCTTCTGCTTTGGCCACTGCCGAAACTTTTTCCGCCGATGCTTTTGCTGCTGGTGCTTCAGGAGTTGGCTTCTTCTTTGTCTCCCTGTCGAGTTTTTCCTCCTTGATTTCTTGTATTGTCAATTTGGGCGGGGGGTCGACAGTCCCTTGTCGTAGCCCAAACTTTGCAGCAATCCTTTGGAAATCACGATCACAATTGTCTGAGCGTGAGAAGCTTCCGTAGACTGTGATGTTTGTCCCGTTGTTCCCAGGCATCTTCAGCTTGAGGTATGCATAGTGCGGTACGGCCATGAACTTGGCATACGCTGGTCTCCCGAGTATAGCGTGATACTGTGACTCCCAGTTCACCACTTCAAACTCGATCTTCTCCTTCCTGAAATTGTCGGCTCTGCCGAAGATGACATTCAGGTAGACTTTGCCAAGAGAGTGGCCCGGTGCGGTTGGAAGGATCCCATGGAAGCAGGTGTCTGTTTCTTCCAACATGTTCATGGTGATCCCCATACTTCTAATTGTGTCGACGAAAATCAGGTTTAGCCCGCTTCCGCCATCCATGAAGACTTTGCTCATCTTGAACCCCCCAATCTGTGCTTCGACTACCAAGGCGGCGTGTCCTGGTTTTGGTATGGTCATCGGGTGATCTGCTCGACTGAACGTAATGTTCTGAGAAGACCAGTCGACGTATTCAGGGATATTTGCCATGATGCTTTCTGCCAAGTTGATCTCTCGGGTGAGCTTCTTCATCTCCCTTTTCGAAACACCTGTCCTGTGGATCATGCTCATCTGCCCACGTGGTGGTGGAAACGCCTCGTTGGGTTGATGGGGTTGAGCCTGCTGGACTTGATGCTGCGGTGGAGGTGGGGGTGGTGGTGGTAGCTGTTGCTGGCCTGACTGCTGGATGAGTTTGTGCATGTCAAGGAACTGCCGACAGTCCCTGAGCAGGTGACTTGACTTCGTTTTGCCATCCTTGGAATCGACATACGAATGTAGGTAACAGGGGGCGTTGACCTGTTCAGCGTAGGGTAGTTCGGGAGTCCTCTGCTGTCGTGGTTTATAATTACCACGGTTTCCAGAGTTATTCCGGTTACCATCGTGCCTGTCGTCTCGCTCATCCTGCCGATCGGAATACCCTGCGGCTACCAGATTGTTGTCATCATAGTTGCGGTTTTTCCTTCTCTTGTGACGATCCCTTCGGCCACCCGAATCGTGCTTCGGCTGGTCATCGTCTTCGTCATCACTACGCTGCCGTGGCCTTCGTACGTTATCCTCACCATCAGCCCAGCTGTTGGCGATTTCCATTAGCTTGGTTATGGTTTTTGGCTTTTTGCGCCCGAGTTCTTCTATGTAACTTTCCCGCTGAACGCCGTCGCTGAAAGCGTCGATTGCTCTGTCGACAGATACGTCTTCGGCAGCGTTCAGGAGCTTTGTGAATCTCCCGATGTATGAACGCATCGATTCCTTCTGCTTCTGCCGGCAATTTCGTAGCTCTTCGATCCCGACGGGCCTCTTATATGTTGCTTGGAAATTGGCAACGAAGGCGTCTACTAGGTCGTCCCATGATTTGATAGAACCTTTCGGCAGCCCCCGTAGCCAGGCTCGTGCTGAGTCCTTCAAGTAAAGCTGTAAGCATTGCATTGCCGCTATCTGGTTTCCTTTGTGCAGGATCACCGTCTGCAGGTAGTCGTCTATCCAGATCTTGGCTCTTGCTGCCCATCGTACTTGGCAGCGTCGGTAGGGGTAGGCTTAAACTTTTTGGGCGGCATTGCTTCGCGTATCTTGTAACTTAAACAATCGGCTCCCCTGAGTTCACCGTCGTACTCCTGGTCTTCATCCGAAGAATCGCTGTCGTCGTCCTTCCTGGTGGCGTCGTCGTCTTGCTTTGTCGATCCTACTCTGGGTGATCTCGTCCCGAGCGTCTCTCGCGTGATGTTTCGACCCACTACCTTGACCATAGTCCTTTCCTTTTGCGGGACTAGGTTGTTCCCCAATATCGCGAGACTTTCGAGGGCACCTCGGTGAGCTTGAGCCATAGATCCTTCGGGGCGCTGGTTGATGAGGTAAGCGGCGAGGTTGGCCGTTGCTCCTGCAACGGTTTTCGGCCGTGGCATGCCCGCGCAGTATCCGTAGTCACAAAGGATTTAGTCAGATTCGATGTTATCTCTCTGGCGTCATCTTCCGAGAGCCTCGATATCCTTGACCGCGTGCTTGCCTGCTCCCCGAGTGTTTCGGGAGGCACTCCCTTGTGAGCCCCTTCGTCGTTCACTGGATCGATCCGCTGCAGATAAGCGTCTCTCGAGGGAGGCTTGCTCTTTGACAGGTGCTCCCGATTCTTCTCTAGTATGGAGCGGTAAGCATTAAGGGTTCAACCGAAGTCCCCGCAGGGAGCGGCGTGTTGTTGAGTACTCTGCCTTTGCCGCGCCCCACTCCTCATCCGCGATAGTGTAATCGCTGTCGCGGTTGCTGGCGCTGTTCTCAAAACTCGCCCTTCTACTGGAACGGGGGGTGATACGTCCAATTTGCATCACTATTTTATATCATAATTTACTGTTATTCATTGATATATTTCATATTTGGAGATAATACTTATGTTATTTCATCTATTTTGCATGTTTCATGATTATTGGAGGATTGTGCACCGGAACCAGGATTCCTGGAAAAAGCATCGTCGAACGCAATATTTCGGAAGATCAACAATTGACGGGAATTACACGAAAACTCCTATTTTTCCGTATGACGAAGGGAGCCGAAGGGGAGGCCGAGGAGGGCCGCCATGGGCCCCCCTCACAGGCCGGCGCGGGCTCCCCCTGGCCGCGCCGCCTATGAGGAGGGGGCCCACAGCCCCTCTCGCCTCCTTTTCTTCGCGTACGCCTTCGTCCCAAAACCTAAGCCGTAGGGGTACGTCGAAGAGCCAGCCTCTCGGGGCGGAGAACACCCAGAGAGAAAGAGCTCTCCGGCGGGCAGGAATCCGCCGGGAAATTCCCTCCCGGAGGGGGAAATCGACGCCATCGTCACCGTCATCGACTTGGACATCATCTCCACCATCATCACCATCATCATCATCATCATCACCGCCGTCTCCACCGCTGCACCTCGCCACCGCTGTAGCAATTTGGGTTTGATCTTGATTGTTTGATAGGGAAACTCTCCCGGTGTTGATTTCTACTTGTTATTGATGCTATTGAGTGAAACCGTTGAACCAAGGTTTATGTTCAGATTGTTATTCATTATCATATCACCTCTGATCATGTTCCATATGATGTCTCGTGAGTAGTTCGTTTAGTTCTTGAGGACATGGGTGAAGTCTAAATGTTAGTAGTGAAGTATGGTTGAGTAATATTCAATGTTATGATATTTAAGTTGTGGTGTTATTCTTCTAGTGGTGTCGTGTGAACGTCGACTACACGACACTTCACCTTTATGGGCCTAGGGAATGCATCTTGTACTCGTTTGCCAATTGCGGGGTTGCCGGAGTGACAGAAACCTGAGCCCCGTTGGTATATCGATGCAGGAGGGATCGCAGGATCTCAGAGTTTAAGGCTGTGGTTAGATCTATCTTAATTACTTTCTTGTAGTTGCGGATGCTTGCAAGGGGTATAATCACAAGTATGTATTAGTCCTAGGAAGGGCGGTACATTAGCATAGGTTCACCCACACAACACTTATCAAAACAATGAAGATTAATCACCGTATGAAGCGAAAGCACTAGACTAAATTCCCGTGTGTCCTCAAGAACGTTTGGTCATTATAAGTAAACAAACCGGCTTGTCCTTTGTGCTAAAAAGGATTGGGCCACTCGCTGCAATTATTTCTCTCGCATTTTACTTACTTGTACTTTATTCATCTGTTACATGATGACGCGTAAAGCACACGCTCGTTGGGAACCCCAAGTGGAAGGTGTGATGTGTACAGCAGCAAGTTTCCCTCAGTAAGAAACCAAGGTTTATCGAACCAGTAGGAGCCAAGAAGCACGTTGAAGGTTGATGGCGGCGGATGTAGTGCGGCGCAACACCAGAGATTCCGGCGCCAACGTGAACCTGCACAACACAACCAAAGTACTTTGCCCCAACGAAATGCTGAGGTTGTCAATCTCACCGGCTTGATAACAAAGGATTAACCGTATTGTGTGGAAGATGATTGTTTGCAAGAAAACAATAAAACAAGTATTGCAGCAGATTTGTATTTCAGTATAAAAGAATGGACCGGGGTCCACACTAGAGGTGTCTCTCCCATAAGATAAAAGCATGTTGGGTGAACAAATTACAGTCGGGCAATTGACAAATAGAGAGGGCATAACAATGCACATACATGTCATGATAAGTACAATGAGATTTAATTGGGCATTACGACAAAGTACATAGACCGCCATCCAACCGCATCTATGCCTAAAAAGTCCACCTTCAGTTATCATCCGAACCCCTTCCAGTATTGCAAAGCAACAGACAATTGCATTAAGTATGGTGCGAATGTAATCAACAACTACATCCCTGACATAGCATCAATGTTTTATCCCTAGTGGCACAGCACAACACAACCTTAGAACTTCTGTCACTGTCCCAGGTATCAATGAAGGCATGAACCCACTATCGAGCATAAATACTCCCTCTGGAGTTAAGAGCAAAAACTTGGCCGAGCCTCTACTAATAACGGAGAGCATGCAAGATCATAAACAACACATAGGTAATAACTTGATAATTAACATAACATGGTATTCTCTATCCATCGGATCCCGACAAACACAACATATAGCATTACAGATAGATGATCTTGATCATGTTAGGCAGCTCACAAGATCCAACAATGAAGCACAATGAGGAGAAGACAACCATCTAGCTACTGCTATGGACCCATAGTCCAGGGGTGAACTACTCACTCATCACTCCGGAGGCGACCATGGCGTGTGAGTCCCCCGGAAGATGAATCCCCTCTCCGGCAGGGTGCCGGAGGAGATCTCCGAATCCCGAGATGGGATTGGCGGCGGCGGCCTCGAAGGTTTTCCGTATCGTGGCTCTCGGTATTGGGGTTTCGCTACGGAGGCTTTAAGTAGGCGGAAGGGCAACGCGGGGGCCACACGAGGGCCCCACACCATAGGTCGGCGCGGCAGCTCGGGGCCGCGCCGCCTCTATGGTGGCGGCGCTCGTGGCCCCACTTCGACTCCTCTTCGGTCTTGGAAGCTTCGTGGCAAAATAGGACCCCGGGCGTTGATTTCGTCCAATTCCGAGAATATTTCGTTACTAGGATTTCTGAAACCAAAAAAAGCAAAACAGAATGGCTCTTCGGCATCTTGTTAATAGGTTAGTTCCAAAATGCACGAATATGACATAAAGTGTGCATAAAACATGTAGATATCATCAATAATGTGGCATGGAACATAAGAAATTATCGATACGTCGAGACGTATCAGCATCCCCAAGCTTAGTTCTGCTCGTCCCGAGCAGGTAAAACGATAACAAAGATAATTTCGAAGTGACATGCCATCATAACCTTGATCATACTATTTGTAAACATATGTAATGAATGCAGCGATCAAAACAATGGTAATGACATGAGTAAACAAGTGAATCATAAAGCAAAGACTTTTCATGAATAGTACTTCAAGACAAGCATCAATAAGTCTTGCATAAGAGTTATCTCATAAAGCAATAAATCAAAGTAAAGGTATTGAAGCAACACAAAGGAAGATTAAGTTTCAGCGGTTGCTTTCAACTTGTAACATGTATATCTCATGGATAATTGTCAACATAGAGTAATATAACAAGTGCAATATGCAAGTATGTAGGAATCAATGCACAGTTCACACAAGTGTTTGCTTTTGAGGTGGAGAGAGATAGGTGAACTGACTCAACATAAAAGTAAAAGAATGGTCCTTCAAAGAGGAAAGCATCGATTGCTATATTTGTGCTAGAGCTTGATTTTGAAAACATGAAACAATTTTGTCAACGGTAGTAATAAAGCATATGTATCATGTAAATTATATCTTACAAGTTGCAAGCCTCATGCATAGTATACTAATAGTGCCCGCACCTTGTCCTAATTAGCTTGGACTACCGGATCATCGCAATACACATGTTTTAACCAAGTGTCACAATGGGGTACCTCCATGCCGCCTGTACAAGGGTCTAAGGAGAAAGTTCGCATTGGATTTCTCGCTTTTGATCATTCTTCAACTTAGACACCCATACCGGGACAACATGGACAACAGATAATGGACTCCTCTTTAATGCATAAGCATGTAGCAACAATTATTATTCTCATATGAGGTTGAGGATATATGTCCAAAACCGAAACTTCCACCATGATTCATGGCTTTAGTTAGCGGCCCAATGTTCTTCTCTAACAATATGCATGCTCAACCATTAAGGTGGTAGATCTCTCTTACTTCAGACAAGACGGACATGCATAGCAACTCACATGATATTCAACAAGGAATAGTTGATGGCGTCCCCAGAAACATGGTTATCGCACAACAAGCAACTTAATAAGAGATAAAGTGCATAAGTACATATTCAATACCACAATAGTTTTTAAGCTATTTGTCCCATGAGCTATATATTGCAAAGGCGAATGATGGAATTTTAAAGGTAGCACTCAAGCAATTTACTTTGGAATGGCGGAGAAATACCATGTAGTAGGTAGGTATGGTGACACAAATGGCATAGTGGTTGGCTCAAGGATTTTGGATGCATGAGAAGTATTCCCTCTCGATACAAGGTTTAGGCTAGCAAGGTTATTTGAAACAAACACAAGGATGAACGGTGCAGCAAAACTCACATAAAAGACATATTGTAAACATTATAAGACTCTACACCGTCTTCCTTGTTGTTCAAAACTCAATACTAGATATTATCTAGACTCTAGAGAGACCAAATATGCAAACCAAATTAGCAAGCTCTAAGTGTTTCTTCATTAATGGGTGCAAAGTATATGATGCAAGAGCTTAAACATGAGCACAACAATTGCCAAGTAGCACATTATCCAAGATATTATAGCAAATACTACATGTATCATTTTCCAATTCCAACCATATAACAGTTTAACGAAGAAGAAACTTCGCCATGAATATTATGAGTAAAGCCTAAGGACATATTTGTCCATATGGAACAGCGGAGCGTGTCTCTCTCCCACAAAGTGAATGTAAGGATCCATTTTATTCAAACAAAACAAAAACAAAAACAAACCGACGCTCCAAGCAAAGTGAATAAGATGTGACGGAATAAAAATATAGTTTCAGGGGAGGAACCTGATGATGTTGTCGATGAAGAAGGGGATGCCTTGGGCATCCCCAAGCTTAGACGCTTGAGTCTTCTTAGAATATGCAGGGGTGAACCACCGGGGCATCCCCAAGCTTAGAGCTTTCACTCCTCTTGATCATAGTATATCATACTCCTCTCTTGACCCTTGAAAACTTCATTCACACCAAACTTCAAGCAAACTCATTAGAGGGTTAGTGCACCATAAAAATTTACATGTTCAGAGGTGACACAATCATTCTTAACACTTCTGGACATTGCATAAAGCTACTGGACATTAATGGATCAAAGAAATTCATCCAACATAGCAAAGAGGCAATGCGAAATAAAAGGCAGAATCTGTCAAAACAGAACAGTTCGTAAAGACGAATTTTAAAATGGCACCAGACTTGCTCAAATGGAAAAACTCAAAACTAATAAAAGTTGCGTACATATCTGAGGATCACTCACGTAAATTGGCATAATTTTCTGAGTTACCTACAGAGAATTAGGCCCAGATTCGTGACAGCAAAGAAATCTGTTTCTGCGCAGTAATCCAAATCTAGTATGAACCTTACTATAGAGACTTTACTTGGCACAAAAACATGATAAGGAGAGGTTGCTACAGTAGTAAACAACTTCCAAGACTCAAATATAAAACAAAGTACTGTAGTAAAAACATGGGTTGTCTCCCATAAGCGCTTTTCTTTAACGCCTTCAGCTAGGCGCAGAAAGTGTATATCAAGTATTATCAAGATGAAGCATCAACATCATAATTTGTTCTAATAATAGAATCATAAGGTAACTTCATTCTCTTTCTAGGGAAGTGTTCCATACCTTTCTTGAGAGGAAATTGATATTTAATATTACCTTCCTTCATATCAATAGTAGCACCAACGGTTCAAGAAAAGGTCTTCCCAATATAATGGGACAAGATGCATTGCATTCAATATCCAAGACAACAAAATCAACGGGACAAGGTTATTGTTAACCATAATATGAACATTATCAATTCTCCCCAAAGGTTTCTTTTTAGCATTATCAGCGATTAACATCCAAATAACAATTTTTCAATGGTGGCAAGTCAAGCATATCATAGACTTTCTTAGGCATAACAGAAATACTTGCACCAAGATCACAAAGCATTACAATCAAAATCTTTGACTCTCATTTTAATGATGGGCTCCCAACCATCTTCTAGCTTTCTAGGAATAGAAGTTTCAAGTTTTAGTTTCTCTTCTCTAGCTTTTATGAGAGCATTTGTAATATGTTTTGTGAAAGCCAAATTTATAGCACTAGCATTAGGACTTTTAGCAAGTTTTTGTAAGAACTTTATAACTTCAGAGATGTGGCAATCATCAAAATCTAAATCATTACAATCTAAAGCAATGGGATTATCATCCCCAAGGTTGGAAAAAATTTCAGCAGTTTTATCACAAGCTTTCAGCAGTTTCAGGTAATTTTGCGCGCTTTGCACTAGGAGTAGAAACATTGCCAACACCAATTATTTTATCATTAATAGTAGGAGGTGCAGCAAAATGGAGCATTACTAGTGGTGGTAATAGTCCAAACTTTAGCTATATTTTTCTCTTTAGCTAGTTTTTCATTTTCTTCTCTATCCCACCTAGCACAACTCAGCCATTAATCTTATATTCTCATTAATTCTAACTTGGATGGCATTTGCTGTAGTAACAATTTTATTTTCAATGTCCCTATTAGGCATAACTTTCGATTTCAAGAGATCAACATCAGAGGCAAGTCTATCAACTCTAGAAGCAAGAATATCAATTTTATTGAGCTTTTCCTCAACAGATTTGTTAAAGGCAGTTTGTGTACTAATAAATTCTTTAAGCATAGCTTCAAGACCAGAGGGTGTATTCCTATTATTGTTGTAAGAATTCCCATAAGAATTACCATAACCATTACCATTAGCAGAAGGATATGGCCTATAGTTATTACTAGAATTGTTCCGATAAGCATTGTTGTTGAAATTATTATTTTTAATGAAGTTTACATCAACATGTTCTTCTTGGGCAACCAATGAAGCTAAAGGAACATTATTTGGATCAACATTAGATCTACCATTCACAAGCATAGACATAATCACATCAATTTTATCACTCAAGGAAGAGGATTCTTCAACGAATTTACCTTCTTACCTTGTGGAGCTCTTTCCGTGTGCCATTCAGAGTAATTTATCATCATATCATCAAGAAGTTTTGTAGCCCCCAAAGTGATGGACATAAAGGTACCTCCAGCTGAATCCAATAAATTCCGAAGAAAAATTTAGTCCTGCATAGAAGGTTTGGATGATCATCCAAGTAGTCAGTCCATGGGTTGGGCAATTCTTAACCAAAGATTTCATTCTCTCCCAAGCTTGAGCAACATGTTCATTATCCAATTGTTTAAAATTCATTATGCTACTTCTCAAAGATATAATTTTAGCAGGGGGATAATATCTACCAATAAAAGCATCCTTGCATTTAGTCCAGGAATCAATACTATTCTTAGGCAAAGATAGCAACCAATCTTTAGCTCTTCCTCTTAATGAGAAAGGAAACAATTTCAATTTTATAATATCACCATCTACATCCTTATATTTTTGCATTTCACATAGTTCAACAAAATTATTAAGATGGGCAGCAGCATCATCAGAACTAACACCAGAAAATTGATCTCTCATGACAAGATTTAGTAAAGCAGGTTTAATTTCAAAGAATTGTAGTAGCAGGTGGAGCAATAGGTGTGCATAGGAAATCATTATTATTTGTGGTTGTGAAGTCACACAACTTAGTATTTTCAGGGGTATTCATTTTAGCAGTAGTAAATAAAGCAAACTAGATAAAGTAAATGCAAGTAACTAATTTTTTTGTGTTTTGATATAGAGAGCAAGACAAGAATAAAGTAAAACTAGCAACTAATTTTTTTGTGTTTTATTTAGGTGCAGCAAACAAAGTAGTAAATAAAATAAAGCAAGACAAAAACAAAGTAAAGAGATTGGGAAGTGGAGACTCCCCTTGCAGCGTGTCTTGATGCAACGGCGCCAGAAATTTAGCTTGATGACGCGTAAAGCACACGCTCGTTGGGAACCCAAGTGGAAGGTGTGATGCGTACATCAGCAAGTTTCCTCAGTAAGAAACCAAGGTTTATCGAACCAGTAGGAGCCAAGAAGCACGTTGAAGGTTGATGGCGGCGGGATGTAGTGCGGCGCAACACCAGAGATTGCGCCAACGTGGAACCCGCACAACACAACCAAAGTACTTTGCCCCAACGAAACAGTGAGGTTGTCAATCTCACCGGCTTGCTGTGAACAAAGGATTAACCGTATTGTGTGGAAGATGATTGTTTGCAAGAAAACAAGAAAGAACAAGTATTGCAAAGCAGATTTGTATTTCAGTATAAAAGAATGGACCGGGGTCCACAGTTCACTAGAGGTGTCTCTCCCATAAGATAAAAGCATGTTGGGTGAACAAATTACAATGGGCAATTGACAAATAGAGAGGGCATAACAATGCACATACATGTCATGATAAGTACAGTGAGATTTAATTGGGCATTACGACAAAGTACATAGACCGCCATCCAACTGCATCTATGCCTAAAAAGTCCACCTTCAAAGTTATCATCCGAACCCCTTCAAGTATTAAGTTGCAAAGCAAAGCATAATTGCATTAAGTATGGTGCGTAATGTAATCAACAACTACATCCCTGACATAGCATCAATGTTTTATCCTAGTGGCAACAAAGACAACACAACCTTAGAACTTTCTCTCACTGTCCCATGTATCAATGAAGGCATGAACCCACTATCGAGCATAAATACTCCCTCTTGGAGTTAAGAGCAAAAACTTGGCCAGAGCCTCTACTAATAACGGAGAGCATGCAAGATCATAAACAACACATAGGTAATAACTTGATAATTAACATAACATGGTATTCTCTATCCATCGGATCCCGACAAACACAACATATAGCATTACAGATAGATGATCTTGATCATGTTAGGCAGCTCACAAGATCCAACAATGAAGCACAATGAGGAGAAGACAACCATCTAGCTACCGCTATGGACCCATAGTCCAGGGGTGAACTACTCACTCATCACTCCGAGGCGACCATGGCGGTGTAGAGTCCCCCGAAGATGAATCCCCTCTCCGGCAGGTGCCGGAGGAGATCTCCGTAATCCCCCGAGATGGGATTGGCGGCGGCGGCCTCTGAAGGTTTTCCGTATTGTGGCTCTCAGATTGGGGTTTTCGCGACGAGGCTTTAAGTAGGCGGGCAACGCGGGGGCCACACGAGGGCCCCACACCATAGGTCGGCGCGCCAGCTCGGGCCGCGCCGCCCTATGGTGGCGGCGCCTCGTGGCCCCACTTCGACTCCTCTTCGGTCTTCCGGAAGCTTCGTGGCAAAATAGGACCTGGGCGTGATTTCGTCCAATTCCGAGAATATTTCGTTACTAGGATTTCTGAAACCAAAAACAGCAGAAAACAAGAATGGCTCTATCTTGTTAATAGGTTAGTTCCAAAATGCACGAATATGACATAAAGTGTGCATAAAACATGTAGATATCATCAATAATGTGGCATGGAACATAAGAAATTATCGATACGTCGAGACGTATCAACATCAAAACCCCCCGAATACTTGTCTGTGAGCATTTACAGTGAATCCTTCATCGAAACTGCTTGTCAACACCTTCTGCTCCTCGTTGGGATCGACATTCTTACTTATCGAAGATACTGCGATACACCCCCTATACTTGTGGGTCATCAAGACTATTTTCTCGCGCCGTTGTCGGGGAGTGAAGCGCTATTGGTAAGTGGAATTGGTAAGGAAAACCTTTACTGTTTGTGCTGATTTTATTTCTGCCGCTGCTATAATTCATTATGGAGAGATCTTCTCTTCAATTTCTATTTGGGAAATCTACTACTACTGCAACGGTAGTGGATGAGGCGCCAGGTGAGGAAGTAATACCATATAAAATACCTATGAAAATTATTGAACGTGTTATGGATAACCGTTATGAAGGGGATGGAACTGTCCATCCCGGTGATCATTTACCGTTTTTACATGAATTATGCGGGTTATTCAAATGTGCAGGTATTGCTATGAATGAAGTTAGAAAGAAACTATTCTCTATATCGCTGTCTGGTAAAGCGGCGCATTGGTATAAATTGCTGAAGAATGGTGATTCTCTTGATTGAGAGGACATTGTGCCTTTATTTTATTCCAAATTCTATCCTCCAAGTGAAATTCACAAAGATCGTAACCGCATATATAATTTCTGGCCTCATGATGGAGAAAGTATTGCCCAAGCTTGGGGGAGATTGAAGTCTTTAATGCTCAAATGCCCCATTCATGAGCTTCCTGGTAATATTATTATTGATAATTTCTATGCAAGATTGTCTTTTCAAGATAAGACTTTGCTGGATACTTCTTGTTCGATCATTTACACGCAACAAAGAAGAGTTTAAAAGGGACCTTCTTGATCGAATCCAAGAAAATACTGAAGGTTGGGAGAACGACAAGGATAGAGAATCAGGTATAATTTATGATTATAAATGCATTGAAGCTTTTATGGATACTGATAAATTTCGCAATATTAGTGCTACTTATGGTCTTGATTCTCAAGTCGTTGCAAATCTTTACAAGGCTTTTGCCTCTCATTATGAATTGCCTAAGAAGAATTTTGATAAGTATCATGAACCGTATAAAGATAAAATTGATTCATCTATAAACAAATGTGTTGTAATTGAAACTGTTGATCATGTTATTCCTGAAGCTTATATTGAAAAAACTCCCTTTCCTGCTAAAATGAAGGAGTACTCTGTTATAAATAGTGCGGTTCATAAAAGTGAAAAGAAACCTATAGAACCGAAGAACAAATAAAAGTTGAACCTGTTGTTGCAATTGTTAAAGATCTTGTGACTGAAAATGTGGAGGATGGTCATATTATTTTTTGTGAAGATGCCTCTAATATTGTTTCGCATCCTAATAAGTCTAGGAAAGCTAGTGTTCCTATGCTATCTGTTAGAATTGGTGATCATTGTTATTATGGTTTATGTGATATTGGTGCAAGTATTAGTGCTATTCCTTATGAGCTTTACACGGAGATTATGCACGAAATTGGTTCTTGTGAACTTGAAGATATTGATGTGGTTATTCGGCTGGCTAATAGAGAAACTATCTCTCCAATTGGTATTGTTCGAGATGTGGAAGTTTTATGTGGTAAGATTAAATATCCTGCTGACTTTTTGGTACTTGGTTCTGCTGCTAGTAAATATTGTCCTATCATTTTTGGTAGACCATTTCTGAATACATGTGTAGCTATTATAGATTGCAAGAAAGAGAAAATTTTGACTAAATTTGCTGGTGAATCTTATGAGTTTAACTTCTCTAAATTTGCCAAAACTCCTTATAAAGCCGATTTGCCTAATAATGATTTTAGAGTTGAACAGTGTGCATCTATTGCTCTTGCTCCTAATAATCCTTTGCAGCAACATTTGGAGAATAGTGAGAGTGAAGTCTTTAGAGAAGAAAGAAATGAGCTTGATGAAATTTTCCTTCGTCAACCTATCCTTAAACATGACTTGCCAGTTGAAGATTTAGGTACAACACCACCACCAAAGGAAGATCCTGTTTTTGATTTAAAACCATTGCCTGATAATCTTAAGTATGCTCATATTGATGATAAGAAAATATATCCTGTTATTATTAGTTCTAAGCTTTCGGAGATTGAGGAAGAAAGGTTATTGGAAATATGAAGAAACACCGAGGAGCTATTGGCTACACTCTTGATGATTTGAAGGGGATTTCTCCTTCTATTTGCCAACATGCTATTAATATGGAAGATGATGCAAAGCCTGTTGTTGAACATCAGCGTCGTCTAATTCCGAAGATGAAGGAGGTGGTAAGGAATGAGGTATTAAAACTTCTTGAAGCTGGTATTATATATCCTATTGCTGATAGTAGATGGGTTAGTCCTGTGCATTGTGTTCCTAAGAAAGGAGGAATGACTGTTGTGCCTAATGATAATGATGAGCTCATCCCTTAAAGAGTAGTTGTAGGGTATAGAATGTGCATTGATTTTCGAAAAGTTAATAAAGTTACTAAGAAAGATCATTACCCTTTACCATTTATTGATCAAATGCTATAAAGGTTGTCTAAAAATACTCATTTTTGCTTTCTTGATGGTTATTCTGGGTTTTCACAAATTGCTGTTAAAACTAAAGATCAAGAGAAAACCACTTTCACTTGTCCTTATGGAACTTATGCTTATAGGCGTATGCCTTTTGGTTTATGTAATGCTCCTGCTACTTTTCAAAGATGCATGTCTGCTATTTTTCATGGCTTTTGGGAGAGTATTGTAGAGGTGTTCATGGATGATTTTTCTGTCTATGGGAATTCTTTTGATAATTGCTTGCGAAACCTCGACAAAGTTTTGCAGAGATGTGAAGAAACTAACCTTGTTCTTAATTGGGAGAAATGTCACTTTATGGTTAATGAAGGAATTGTATTGGGACATAAAATTTCCGAGAGAGGTATTGAAGTTGATAGAGCTAAAGTTGAAGCAATTGAGAAGATGCCCTATCCGAGGGATGTTAAAGGTATTCGTAGTGTTCTTGGTCATGCTGGGTTTTATAGGAGATTTATTAAAGACTTCTCCAAGATTTCAAAGCCTCTTACTAATCTTCTTCAAAAAGATGTACCTTTTGTTTTTGATGATGATTGTAAGGAAGCTTTTGAAACTCTAAAGAAAGCCTTAACAACTGCTCCTGTAGTTGAACCTCCTGATTGGAATTTGCCTTTTGAAATTATGTGTGATGCTAGTGATTTTGCTGTAGGCGCTGTTCTTGGACAGCGAGTAGATAAAAAACTGAATGTTATTCATTATGCTAGTAAAACTCTTGATGCTGCTCAAAGAAATTATGCTACTACTGAAAAAGAATTGTTAGCTGTAGTCTTTGCTTGTGATAAGTTTAGATCTTATATCGTTGATTCAAAAGTTACAATTCATACTGATCATGTTGCAATTAGATACCTTATGACAAAGAAAGATGCTAAGCCGAGGCTTATTAGATGGGTACTTCTTTTGCAAGAATTTGATTTACATATTATAGATAGGAAAGGTGCTGATAATCCCGTTGCTGATAATTTATCTAGATTGGAAAATATTGCTTATGATCCTGTTCCTGTTAATGATAGTTTTCCAAATGAACAATTGGCTGTAATAAAGGTGAGTTCGCGAGAGAGCCCTTGGTATGCTGATTATGCTAACTTTATTGTTTCCAAGTACTTGCCTCCAACCTTTTCAGCTCAGCAAAGGAGGAAATTCTTTTATGACTTGAGGCATTATTTTGGGATGACCCACACCTATATAAAGAAGGAGTAGATGGTATTCTGCGAAGATGTGTTCCTCGAATATGAACAACAGGAGATATTGAGTAAATGTCATGGTAGTGCTTATGGAGGACATCACGCCGGAGATAGAACCGCACAAAAGGTTCTACAATCAGGATTTTATTGGCCAACTCTCTTCAAAGATGCAAGGAAGTTTATTTTATCTTGTGATGAATGTCAAAGGGTTGGTAATATCTCCAGACGCAATGAAATGCCTATGAATTATACTCTTGTTATTGAACCATTTGATTGTTGGGGATTTGACTTCATGGGACCCTTTCCCTCTTCAGAAGGTAACACTCATATACTTGTTGCTGTTGATTATGTTACTAAATGGGTGGAAGCCATACCTACAAAAAGTGCTGATGGTGAGACCTCTTTAAGAATGCTTTTAGACATTATTTTTCCTAGATTTGGAGTACCTAGATATATTATGACCGATGGAGGTTCTCATTTTATTCATGGAGGTTTTAGAAAAACTCTTGCTAAATATGGTATTAATCATAGAATTGCTTCCGCTTATCATCCTCAAACTAGTGGGCAAGTAGAATTATCAAATAGAGAGATTAAGTCTATCTTGCAAAAGACTGTTAATAAAACTAGAAAGAACTGGGCTATTAAATTGAAGGATGCACTATGGGCTTATAGAACTGCTTACAAAAACCCCATGGGAATGTCACCTTATAAAATGGTTTATGGAAAAGCTTGTCATTTACCTTTAGAATTAGAGCACAAAGCTTATTGGGCTGTTAGAGAACTAAACAAAGATCCTAAACTAGCCGGTGATAAGAGGTTGTTGCAATTAAGTTCTCTAGATGAATGGAGAAGTGAAGCATATGAAAATGCTAAACTCTTTAAGGAGAAAGTTAAGAAATGGCATGATAGAAGAATTATCAAAAGAAAATTTAATGTTGGGGACAAAGTCCTATTGTATCGGTCTCGTCTTAGATTCTTTGCAGGGAAATTACTCTCAAAATGGGAAGGACCATATGTCGTTGATGAGGTTTATCGATCAAGAGCAATTAAAATTAGCTCTCTTCAAGGTAATGCCACACAAGTAGTGAATGGGCAGAGACTTAAGCATTATATCTCTGGAGATTCTTATAATGAGGATGTTGATATTATCCAAGTGGTAACTCCGGAAGCTTACATCAAAGGTCAAATTAGCAGTCCGCCAGAACTCGACTTTGAATAGGTAACAATACAGGTAATAAAAAGTTCGTGATTTACTTTCCGAACATTGTTTTTGGAAAATATGAAAAATTACGAGATCGAAACGGAGTGGAGGAGGCGCACGAGGGCGTGCCCCCATAGGCGCGGCCCCACCGCTGCGCGCCCCTATGAGGACACCGCCTCGTTGTCCCCCTCCGACTCGTTCGACCTGGTACTTTCCGTTTGTCATAAAAATTCCTGCTATATAACCCCGGACCCCTGGAGGTCCGTATATCGTTTTCTCGACGTATTTTGTTTCGAGCTGTTTTCTGCCAGGATCTGTTTCGGATCTAGAGCCGCCATGTCTTCGTCGGGAACTCCGAAGGACAGTTTCTTTGAGGACGTCGTTAACCTGTACATGAACAAGCTGAAGATGCACCCCAAGGAATTGCTGCTTGTAGATGGAAAGTTGCAGATCAAAGATGTCCAGGGCCCTAAAGGAGAAGGAAGCTTGGAAGACAGGGTGGAGAAACTAGAACAGGAGGTCTTCAACTACAAGAAGATGGCTGAGCGTGAAGTGGACATCTTCCACAAGATTGTGTCTGAACTTATTGATGGACACAAGAAGGAGACTGCAAGTTGTGGGACGATATCTTCTCGCTTCACGACACCGCCAACAAACTCCAAGCTCAACTCTATGATGTTCATAATCAAAACTGTGAGTATGAAAACAGGTTTAAGCGCATAAGTCATGCTGCTAGTTTCAGGATTCCGGAGACCAAGATGTCTTTTGTTGATGGAGAGCCTCTTCCTTGGAAGTCTGATGATGGCAAGGATTCACCATCATCACCGAAGGAGTAATTCATCATCGGTATTGGCATCCCCTTGGTTTGTTCCAAGCTTGGGGGAGTGCCGCGGTATCACATCATCACTACCTTTTACTTTTTATTATCGAGTAGTGTCATATCATGAGTAGGGAAGTTATCATATAAGATGGGTTGCAGTGTGGAAGTATCTCTCCTTTAGTTTGTCTATGTATCCCTTGGGGTGAGTTATCGTTATGAAATATTAATGAGAAGTCTTATCATTTACATATTGCACATCTTATTTTAGTTTGCAATTTCTAGTATATGATTGATCTTGATTTTAGTATTGGTACCACTTTGGGAGCATTGAGTAAATCTATTTGGTTTTGGCAAACTTAGCATTGGTCAATAGCAACAACACCTTGAGGTTTAAGTAGAAAAGAGAAATACATATAGTTGTTTCATTGTCTTCCTTTCTTGTTAGTTCTTAGCTTAGTATTCTGAAGTTAAAATTGTTTGTATTTACAAGGAAGATGCATGGTTGTTTCTATCACATGTATATTTGTTTGTTTACCTCAACTCCTATGCTTGCTAATTAACCTTGCTAGCCAAAGACCTGTACTGAGAGGGAATGCTTCTCGTGCATCCAAACCTTTAAACCAAAACCCATGCCATGTGTGTCCACTATAACTACCTATTATGCGGTATTTCCTGCCATCCAAGTAAATACTTCATGTGCTACCTTTAAACAATTCAAAACTTTATTACTCCTTATTTGTGTCAATGTTCTATAGCTCATGAGGAAGTATGTGGTGTTTTATCTTTCAATCTTGTTGGGCAACTTTCACCAATGGACTAGTGGCTTCATCCACTTATCCTATAATTTTGCAAAAAGAGCTGGCAATGGGATTCCTCCCAAATTAATTAACCAAAATAGACACTCCTCCATGGTATGTGATTGTTGGAACCCGAAGGATTCGGTTAGCCATGGCTTGAGAAAGCAAAGGTGGGCGGAGTGTCATCATAATAAAACTAAATAAAAAGGCACTCCTTCATGGTATGAGATTGTTGCAGGCACCCGAGGATTCGGTTAGCCATGGTTTGTGAAAGCAAAGGTTGGAAGGAGTGTCAACCAAAAATAAAACTTTATGGGAGCCGCTCTTTGAGAGTTTGTCTGGCAAGGGGGTTAGAGTACCCTACCAATGTTGACAACAACAAACACCCCTCAAAACTTTACTTTTATGCTCTCTATATGATTTCAAAACTTGAAAAGCTCTAGCACATGATTTAATCCCTGCTTCCCTCTGCGAAGGGCCTGTCTTTTACTTTATGTTGAGTCGGTAAACCTATTTCCCTCCATCTCAAGCAAGCATTTGAGTTGTCGTGATCAAACCTTTATATTGTGATTTGCTTCATCATGTCTTTTATTCTTCCTTGTTTAGTACAAGTTTTATCTGAATGAATATAGCTTTGAAAGTTATCAATGATCATTATGATTGAGTATGCAAGATGAGCCACATAAGCTTTAATATGAGAGCGCTGCTCAATAGATAAGTATAATCTGTTAACTGTTCTCTGACCAAGAACAAAGTTTGCCATCACCAATTATGATTTCTCATGCACCTTTATTTGTGATTACCTTATACTTGTTTCAAGTTGAATTATATGAGGAAGTTGTTCACTAGAATGTCTGTGTGTGAAATGATGCTTCTCGTCCGTATTTTATTGATCGACTCTTCACTCCATAAACATGTGGTCTTGTTTATCTGAGTTCAGTTTCGCAAGCGAGGTCTAAGCTTGGGGGAGTTGATACGTCCAATTTGCATCACTATTTTATATCATAATTTATTGTTATTCATTGATATATTTCATATTTGGAGATAATACTTATGTTATTTCATCTATTTTGCATGTTTCATGATTATTGAGGATTGTGCACCGGAACCAGGATTCCGCCGAAAAAGCATCGTCGAACGCAATATTTCAGAAGATCAACAATTGACGGGAATTACACGAAAACTCCTATTTTTCCGTATGACCGTAAGGGGGAGCTGGGAGGGCCGCCATGGCCTCTCATGGCCGGCGCGGCCCCGTCCCGGCCGCGCCGCCCTATGAGGAGGGGGCCCACAGCCCCTCTCGCCTCCTTTTCTTCGCGTACGCCGTCTCCGAAAACCTAAGCCGAGGGGTACGTCGAAGGAGCGACAGCCGCCTCTGGGCGGAGAACACCAGAGAGAAGAGCCTCCGGCGGGCAGGAATCCGCCGGGGAAATTCCTCCCGGAGGGGGAAATCGATGCCATCGTCACCGTCATCGAGCTGGACATCATCTCCACCATCATCACCATCATCATCATCATCATCACCGCCGTCTCCACCGCTGCACCTCGCCACCGCTGTAGCAATTTGGGTTTGATCTTGATTGTTTGATAGGGGAAACTCTCCCGATGTTGATTTCTACTTGTTATTGATGCTATTGAGTGAAACCGTTGAACCAAGGTTTATGTTCAGATTGTTATTCATTATCATATCACCTCTGATCATATTCCATATGATGTCTCGTGAGTAGTTCGTTTAGTTCTTGAGGACATGGGTGAAGTCTAAATGTTAGTAGTGAAGTATGGTTGAGTAATATTCAATGTTATGATATTTAAGTTGTGGTGTTATTCTTCTAGTGGTGTCGTGTGAACGTCGACTACACGACACTTCACCTTTATGGGCCTAGGGGAATGCATCTTGTACTGTTTGCCAATTGGGTTGCTGGAGTGACAGAAACCTGAGCCCCGTTGGTATATCGATGCAGGAGGGATCGCAGATCTCGTAGTTTAAGGCTGTGGTTAGATCTATCTTAATTACTTTCTTGTAGTTGCGGATGCTTGCAGGGGTATAATCACAAGTATGTATTAGTCCTAGGAAGGGCGGTACATTAGCATAGGTTCACCCACACAACACTTATCAAAACAATGAAGATTAATCAGCCGTATGAAGCGAAAGCACTAGACTAAATTCCCGTGTGTCCTCAAGAACGTTTGGTCATTATAAGTAAACAAACCGGCTTGTCCTTTGTGCTAAAAAGGATTGGGCCACTCGCTGCAATTATTTCTCTCGCATTTTACTTACTTGTACTTTATTCATCTGTTACATCAAAACCCCCGAATACTTGTCTGTGAGCATTTACAGTGAATCCTTCATCAAAACTGCTTGTCAACACCTTCTGCTCCTCGTTGGGATCGACATTCTTACTTATCGAAGATACTGCGATACACCCCCTATACTTGTGGGTCATCAGGGGGTATGATCCTCGTCACCTCTACGCCTTGTGTTTCCCGTGTTATTGGCGAGATAAACCTGATGGTGTGCCGGTTTTCGGGTGATTCCCTGGACGGTGCTGTCGATACTGTCCTCTCCCGATGAATACCGGGCGTTGCGATGAACGGCGTGTCGCCGATCCCAGCCCGTGCCTGGTGTCGCAATTCAGCAGTAGTACGAGGTTAGTTCAAGACGTGGGGTCGTCGGACCCTACCGACATGGAGGACACCGAGCGGGGAGTCGAAGGCGGGTGAGCACGCCGATCCCGTCACCCAGCCGACAGATCGAGGGATGGTGCGCTAGAACTCGTCGATTCAGAGGTGGGGGATTCCAGCAATTGTAGGATTCCCTCCGCATTGACGTTGTAGTGGACGCTGCCGAAGGTCATCTCCATGTTCCCTTGTAGATCTGAAAAGTTCGAACGGGAGGAATCGTTGTGTGGAGTAAACTCGTAGGAGCCAAATCGAATCGGGCTTCCCAGGATGGGCGACGATGGTGCTGACTGATACGTCCCCGACTTATCCATAATTTCTGTCGTTCCATGCTTGTTTTATGACAATACTTACATGTTTTGCTTGCACTTTATGATGATTTCATGCATTTTGGAACTAACCTATTAACAAGATGCCACAGTTGCCGCTTCCTGTTTTTGGTTCCAAAGGCTGTTCGGGCAATATTCTCGAATTCGACGAAACGAAGACCAAACCTCCTATTTTCCCAAGCATCCAACACCGAAGAAGAGCCGGAGAGGGGCCGCAGGGCCACCACACCATAAGGCGGCGCGCCTGACCGGGCCCCGCGCCGGCCGTGGTGTGGCGCCCCCAGGTGCCCCTCGCGCCTCTTCGCCTATAAAATCCCTTTCGACCTAAAAACACCGTACCACTTGACGAAACTCCAAAGACTCAGGCGCCGCGCCATCAAACTCCAATTCGGGGACGAACTCTCTGCTCCGGCACTCCCACGCGGGAAGTGCCCCTAAGCCATCTCCATCAACGCCATCGCCTCCATCATGCTCCGTGAGTAGTTCCCCCATGGACTACGGGTTCTAGCTGTAGCTAGTTGGTATTCTCTCCCCCATGTACTTCAATACAATGATCTCATGAGCTGCCTTACATGATTGAGATTCATCTGATGTAATCGGTGTTGTGTGTCGGATCCGATGGATTGTTACATTATGATTGTCTATCTACAAAGTTTATGAAGTTATTGTTGCTGCAATCTTGTTATGCTTAATGCTTGTCACTAGGGCCCGAGTGGCATGATCTTAGATTTGAGCTCTATACTTATTGCTTAGATTGTATCTACAAGTTGTATGCACATGTCACTGTCCGGAACCAAAGGCCCCGAAGTGACAATCGGGACAACCGGAGGGGATGGCGGTGATGTGAGGATCACATGTTTTCACGGAGTGTTAATGCTTTGCTCCGTGCTCTATTAAAAGGAGTACCTTAATATCCAGTAGTTTCCCTTGAGGTCTGCCACCTGGTAGGACAAAAGATGTTGTGCAAGTTTCTCATTGCGAGCACGTACGACTATTATTGGAAAACATGCCTACATGATTAATGATCTTGATATTCCTGTCTTAATGCTATTTCAATCCTATCAATTGCCCGACGTAATTTGTTCACCCAACACCGTTATTGGAGAGTTACCACTAGTGTAGATAGCTGGGAACCCGGTCCATCTTTCATCATCATATACTCGTTCTATATGTCAACTGTTTTCGGTGCCATTGCTCTCATATTACTATTCATTCTTTGTATCTGTTACTACTGCTCTCATATCACTGCTACTTTCACATCACCCCGTTGCTAGTGCTTTTCAGTGCTGAATTGACAACTCGCTTGTTAAGGCTTATAAGTATTCTTTACATCCCCTTGTGTCGAATCAATAAATTTGGGTTTTACTTCCCTCGAAGACTATCGCGATCCCCTATACTTGTGGGTCATCAAGACTGTTTTCTGGCGCCGTTGCCGGGAGGCATAGCTCTACTCATAAGTTCACCTGGGGAGTACACTCTACCTCTCTCTCTACTTTTATTTTATTTTGTTTTGTTAGTTTACTTTTGTCTAGTTTATTTGTGCTTAGTTTATTTCTTTCTAGTATTAGTTTGCTTAGTTTACTTTTGTCTAGTTTATTTCAGTTTTGTTTTACTTTTCCTATATATCCAAAAATCCATAAAAATTTGAAAAACCAAAAAATTAAAAACTGCTGTTATGGGAGAACCTACAACTTACTTGGAGCTTATAGAATGTTATAATAATTATAGAGAATCAAGAACTGGTAAAATAATGAGTGCTATGATAGAAAAACTGAATACAATTGCTAAAATCTTGCTTAACGCCATGATATAAACTGTTGCTCTCAACAGTATACTAAACATCTTAAATTTCAATGTGGCTTTAGTGAGGAATTTTTAATTAAGAGCTATAATCGGAATTGCTATATTCATTATGGGTTCGAAGAGGTAGAACAATTTGTCTTATTTATGGGAGCCTCCGAGATAGAATCCTTCATGGTTGAGAATTATGAAACTTGTGTTGTTTGTAAGGGCCTTAAAGATTATGTCTCTACTATCCTTAATTCTTGCATAGAATGCTACAGTGGGAATCCTTATATCCTTGATTATAAAGAGAGACACATTAATGCACAAGAATGCACTCACAATTTGCAGGAACCGGTGGAAGAAGAAATTGATGAACCTGAAAGCTCATTGGATGAAAAAGAAGAGGAGAGTGATGAACAAAAGGAGGAAGAATGGATTAGCTACCCATGTCAACCTTCAAATGAGAGTAACTCTTTATCTCTTACACTATTTGATTGTCCTCCATGCTTACCGGAAGAGGTTGAATGTTATGTTCCTGTGGATTCTCTTGAAATATTACCTATGAGTAAAACTTGTGAGAATGATTATGCTACTGTTATCTATGATAATCCATGCTACTTTGATGAATCTTATGATAATGCTTTGTTTGAGCCTGATGTCGAAATGCATGGTACTAAAGAATTTTGTTTGGCAAATGTCTATGATAAAGCACTAGATGATGGTCCTATGTTACTTGATAATATTAATTGTACTACTAATAAAAATGGGATTGGAGAGTTCTTGACTTATTCTATGAGTCCCATATCTATTGAGATTGATCAACTACCTTGTTATATTATTAATAAAAGTAAGTTTGAAAGTTTTAATTCCACTATTCTTGAACTTGATAAAAATTATGTGTTTGGAAATCATGAAAAGTATGCTGCATGTGATAGTTATATTGTTGAGTTTGTTCATGAAGCTACTGAAAATTATTATGAGAGAGGAAAATATGGTTGTAGAAATTTTCGTGGTACTAATACACCTCTCTATGTGTTGAAATTTTTGAAGCTACACTTGTTTTATCTTCCTATGCTTGTTACTTTACTCTTCATGAACTTGTTTATTTACAAGATTCCTATGCATAGGAAGCATGTGAGACTTAAATGTGTTTTGAATTTGCTTTTTGATGCTCTCTTTTGCTTCAAATACTATTTCTTGCGAGTGCATCATTAAAACTGCTGAGCCCATCTTAATGGCTATAAAGAAAGCAACTTCTTGGGAGATAACCCATGTGTTATTTTGCTACAGTACTTTGTTTTATATTTGTGTCTTGGAAGTTGTTTACTACTGTAGCAACCTCTCCTTATCTTAGTTTTGTGTTTTGTTGTGCCAAGTGAAGCCTCTAATCGAAGGTTGATACTATTTAGATTTCTGCAGAAACAGATTTCTATCTGTCACGAATCTGGGCTGTTTTCTCTGTAGGTAACTCAGAAAATTATGCCAATTTACGTGCGTGTTCCTCAGATATGTACGCAACTTTCATTAGTTTTGAGTTTTCTGATTTGAGCAACGGAAGTATTTTATTAAAATTCGTATTTACTGGCTGTTCTGTTTTGGCAGATTCTGTCTCTGTTTTTTGCATTGTCTCTTGAGGACTTTAAGCGAGGTTTTCTAGACGTAGAGGGCTGTAGCTAATGTTTTATTGAGTTCTTGCAATGTGCCACTACAGGACCAAGGTGGATTCAAATTTTTTGAGTACTAACCCCTCTAATGAAGTTTATGAGAAGTTTGGTGTGAAGGAAGTTTTCAAGGGTCAAGAGAGGAGGATGATATATGATCAAGAAGAGTGAAAAGTCTAAGCTTGGGGATGCCCCCGTGGTTCATCCCTGCATATTTCAAGAAGACTCAAGCGTCTAAGCTTGGGGATGCCCAAGGCATCCCCTTCTTCATCAACTTATCAGGTTCCTCCTGAAACTATATTTTTATTCGGTCACATCATATGTGTTTTACTTGGAGCGTCTGTGTGCTTTTATTTTTGTTTTTGTTTGAATAAATTCGGATCCTAGCAATCCTTGTGTGGGAGAGATACACGCGCTTTTTCATATGAACACTCGTGTTCTTCGTTTTACTTTTAATGTTCAATGATAAAAGTTGGAAGCTATTGCACTTATTTATATTTGGTTGGAAAAGGAAAATGCCTCATATGTCTTGGATAATTTGACACTTGGCAATTGTTTTGAGCTCTCAAGTAGATCATGATTAAGTTTTTTCATGTAGTCTAAGCCTATTAGTGGAGAACTACTGTAGAGTTTGTTGAAATTGGTTTGCATAATTGATCTCTCTTAAGGTCTAGATATTTTCTGGTAAAAGTGTTTGAGCAACAAGGAAGACAGTGTAGAGTATTATAATGCTTGCAATATGTTCTTATGTAATTTTTGTACCTGTTCATACTTGTGTTTGCTTCAAACAACCTTGCTAGCCTAAACCTTGTATCGAGAGGGAATACTTCTCATGCATCCAAAATACTTGAGCCAACCACTATGCCATTTGTGTCCACCATACCTACCTACTATGTGGTATGCCATTCCAAAGTAAATTGCTTGAGTGCTACCTTTAAACAATTCAAAATGCTTCTCAATTTGTGTTAATATTTTATAGCTCATGAGGAAGTATGTGGTGTTTATCTTTCAATCTTGTTGGGCAACTTTCACCAATGGACTAGTGGCTTCATCCGCTTATCCAATAATTTTGCAAAAAGAGCTGGCAATGGGATTCCCAGTCCCAAATTAATTAACAAAAATAGACACTCCTCCATGGTATGTGATTGTTGGACGGCACCCGAGGATTCGGTTAGCCATGGCTTGTGTAAGCAAAGGTTGGGAGGAGTGTCATCATAATAAAACTAAAATAAAAAGGCACTCCTTCATGGTATGAGATTGTTGGCAGGCACCCGAGGATTCGGTTAGCCATGGTTTGTGAAAAAAGGTTGGAAGGAGTGCCACCCAAAAATAAAAATAATTCATGGGAGCCGCTCTTGAAGGTTTGTCTAGCAAGGGGGTTAGAGTGCCCACTACCATTCGTTGACAACAACAAACACCTCTCAAAACTTTACTTTTATGCTCTCTTTATGTTTTCAAAACCAAAGCTCTAGCACAAATATAGCAATCGATGCTTTCCTCTTTGAAGGGCCATTCTTCTACTTTTATGTTGAGTCAGTTTACCTACTTCCTTCCACCTTAGAAGCAAACACTTGTGTCAACTGTGCATTGATTCTTACATACTTGCTTATTAGCATTCATCATATTACTTTGTGTTGACAATTATCCATGAGATATGCATGTTACAAGTTGAAAGCAATCGCTGAAACTTATATCTTCCTTTGTGTTGCTTCGATGCCTTTACTTTGAACTTATTGCTTTATGAGTTAACTCTTGTGCAAAACTTTTGATGCTTGTCTTGAAAGTACTCTTCATGAAAAGTTTTGCTATATGTTATCTATTTGTTAGCAACTATAGATCATTGCCTTGAGTCACTTCATTCATTTCATATGCTTTGTAATAGTATGATCAAGGTTATGTAAGTAGCATGTCACTACAGAAATTATTCTTTTTATCGTTTACCTGCTCGGGACGAGCATGAACTAAGCTTGGGGATGCTGATACGTCCCCGACGTATCCATAATTTCTGTCGTTCCATGCTTGTTTTATGACAATACTTACATGTTTTGCTTGCACTTTATGATGATTTCATGCATTTTCTGGAACTAACCTATTAACAAGATGCCACAGTGCCAGTTCCTGTTTTCTGCTGTTTTTGGTTCCAGAAAGGCTGTTCGGCAATATTCTCGGAATTCGACGAAACGAAGACCAAACCTCCTATTTTTCCGAAGCATCGAACACCGAAGAAGAGTCGGAGAGGGGCCAGGGCCACCACACCATGGCGCGCCTCGACCTGGGCCGCGCCGGCCGTGGTGGCGCCAGGTGCCCCCGCGCCTCTTCGCCTATAAAATCCCTTTCGACCTAAAAACACCGTACCACTTGACGAAACTCGGAAAGACTCCAGGCGCCGCCGCCATCGCGAAACTCCAATTCGGGGACAGAACTCTCTGGCACCCTGCCGGGCGGGGAAGTGCCCCCGGAAGCCATCTCCATCAACGCCATCGCCTCCATCATGCTCCGTGAGTAGTTCCCCCATGGACTACGGGTTCTAGCTGTAGCTAGTTGGTATTCTCTCCCCCATGTACTTCAATACAATGATCTCATGAGCTGCCTTACATGATTGAGATTCATCCGATGTAATCGGTGTTGTGTTTGTCGGGATCCGATGGATTGTTACATTATGATTGTCTATCTACAAAGTTTATGAAGTTATTGTTGCTGCAATCTTGTTATGCTTAATGCTTGTCACTAGGGCCCGAGTGGCATGATCTTAGATTTGAGCTCTATACTTATTGCTTAGATTGTATCTACAAGTTGTATGCACATGTCACTGTCCGGAACCAAAGGCCCCGAAGTAAATCGGACAACGGAGGGGATGGCGGTGATGTGAGGATCACATGTTTTCACGAGTGTTAATGCTTTGCTCCGGTACTCTATTAAAAGGAGTACCTTAATATCCAGTAGTTTCCCTTGAGGCCGGCTGCCACCGGCTGGTAGGACAAAAGATGTTGTGCAAGTTTCTCATTGCGAGCACGTACGACTATTATTGGAAAACATGCCTACATGATTAATGATCTTGATATTCTGTCTTAATGCTATTTCAATCCTATCAATTGCCCGACTGTAATTTGTTCACCCAACACCTGTTATTGGAGAGTTACCACTAGTGTAGATAGCTGGGAACCCCGGTCCATCTTTCATCATCATATACTCGTTCTATATGTCAACTGTTTTCTGGTGCCATTGCTCTCATATTACTATTACTGCTGCTGTTACTACTGCTCTCATATCACTACTACTTTCACATCACCCTGTTGCTAGTGCTTTTCCAGGTGCGAATTGACAACTCGGTTGTTAAGGCTTATAAGTATTCTTTACCTCCCCTTGTGTCGAATCAATAAATTTGGGTTTTACTTCCCTCGAAGACTATCGCGATCCCCTATACTTGTGGGTCATCACTGACGAAGTTGCTGGTGAAGTTGCTGATGAAGTTGCTGGCAACGTTGCCGGCGGATTTGCCGGTGAAGCTGCCGATGCCATGATCGGATCTGCCGGTGCCTTGCCTTGTGCCAACAGGTTTCCCACAGACGGCGCCAATTGTCGAGGGTACTCCTCGCCAATGCCCTCCGATTGGGGCTTAGGGTTGATGGAATCCTGTAGGCTGACACGAGACATCGGTTCACAGACAAGCGGGGAGAGCGATTTACCCAGGTTCGGGGCCCTCGATGAGGTAAAACCCTTACGTCCTGCCTGTCTGTTATTTGATTATGAAGATAATGGGTTACAATGGGGTGCCGAATAGTTCGGCTGAGATCTAGTCGAGATTGCTGTTGCTAAGGTTACCTAGCTCTAAGCTTTTCCTGGCTAAGGTTGCTAAGATTGTTCGTGTTCCTCGGCAGCCTGGCCTTTATATAGGAGGCCAGGTCTCAAGGGTCCTAACCGGGACGACTAGTTTAGTAGTTTAGATCCAATCTTTCCTTGTTTGTTCGCTTCCTTGTCTTGCCCGTCAAGGAATCTTCTGATGCGCCGACCTAGTGGCCCATCTCGCCTTCAGGTACCTTCATGGGCCTCCAATTTGTCAATACTAGATAGGGCAATACTGGTTACCCGAAGGGTAATGCCCACGTCACACTCCTTCATGGTATGAGATTGTTGGCAGGCACCCGAGGATTCGGTTAGCCATGGTTTGTGAAAGCAAGGTTGGAAGGAGTGCCACCCAAAAATAAATTTCATGGGAGCCGCTCTTGAAAGTCTGGTTGATGAGGTAGTTAGAGTACCCATTACCATTCGTTGACAACAACAAACACCTCTCAAAATAATTTTGCTCTGTTTTACAAATGGAAAGCTCTAGCACATGTTAATCCCTGCTTCCCTCTGAAGGGTCAATCTTTTACTTTTACATTGAGTCTCCATCCTTTCTTTGAGCACTTTCTTGAGAGCACAACTGTCATTCTTAGTATAATATGCTTGTCCCAAAATGTGATTAATTGTGGTATAACTTTGATGCTTTTATCTTTGATAATCTCTACTTCCAGTCTTTCCACTTCAAAGGTGCCCGAGCATTTATGTTTTGCTGTACAAATACGGGCAAGCGAGATACCACTTTATCATATCCTTTTATGAACATTGCAATCCTGCTTATAGACATGATTCATGATGCTCATTATTAATTTGTTGGTACCTTTTCCATGATTGACATAGCTATTAGATGATTTTATTCGCATGTATCTTATTATGAACTGCTTAAGTACTTGCCGTATCATGAGAATATTTACATCATATGAACAAATGTGTTCGTGAAAGTTCTTTTATCGCTCAGTTGTCAACTGAATTGCTTGAGGACAAGCAATAAGCTAAGCTTGGGGGAGTTGATACGTCCAAAACGTATCTACTTTCCCGAACACTTTTGCTATTGTTTTGCCTCTAATTTGTGTATTTTGGATGCAACTAACACTAACGCTGTTTTCAGAATTGCTCTCGTGTCTCATTTTTGTGCGAAATCCAACTTTCAGAAAATCCTCGGAATTTATGCGAAAGGTCCTATTTTCCCATATGACGGAGCCGAAGGGCAAGCCCGGTGGGGGCCCGAGGGCACACACTGGGCGGCGCGCGCCGGGGAGGGGGCGCGCGGCCCTAGTGTGGCGGCCTCGGCTGCCCCCCGACGCCCTCCTTCGGACTACTTATTGCCTTCGACCTAAAAACGCACGGGAGTTAGTCGAAATCGCCGAAACCATCGACGCCGCCACCGTCGCGAAACTCCGTCTCGGGACCAGAAGCTCGTCCGGCACTCCGCGGACGGGGAATTGGAGGAGATCATCGCCATCATCACCACCACGCCTCTCCATCGACCAGCCATGTTTCCCCCATCCATGTGTGAGTAATTCCCCCGCTGTAGGCTGAAGGGGATGGTAGGGATTGGATGAGATTGGTCATGTAATAGTATAAGATTGTTAGGGCATAGTGCCTAGTGTCCGTAATTGGTACTTTGATGATATTGTTGCAACTTGTTATGCTTAATGCTTGTCACTAGGGCCCGAGTGCCATGATCTCAGATCTGAACATGTTATTATTTCATCATGATATTCATTGTTTATGGTCTTACTGCAAGTTGTATACACATGTCACTGTCCGGAACCAATGGCCCGAAGTGACAGAAATTGGGACAACCGGAGGGGATGGTAGTGATGTGAGGATCACATGTGTTCACGGAGTGTTAATGCTTTGTTGGTACTCTATTAAAAGGAGTACCTTATCATAGATTCCCTTGAGGCCCGGCTGCCACCGGCTGGTAGGACAAAAGATGTTGTGCAAGTTTCTCATTGCGAGCACGTACGACTATATATGGAACACATGCCTATTGATTGCTTTGTACTTAGACACCGTTTTATTATTATCGCAAATGCCCTGCTTGATTGTTACATGAGTTTCTCTCATCCATGCAACGCCCGTTCATCCGTCCCCGTGCCTACAGTATTTTAATCCTGCTGTTTACTATAATCACCGCGTCTTTGTTACTCTGCCGTTATTTCACCATCGCACTCTTATAAAACTGTTACTCGATAAACTCTTGCGAGCAAGTCTGTTTCAGTGCAGCTGAATTGACAACTCCGCTGTTAAGGCTTTCAAGTATTCTTTGTCTCCCTTGTGTCGAATCAATAAATTGGGTTTTACTACCCGCGAAGACTGTTGCGATCCCCTATACTTGTGGGTCATCAGATGTACTCGGCCCCAACGAAGGCTCTTCCCTTGTTCTTCTTGTATCGATCGTTGATTGGGTTTGGCTTCAATCTTGGCTTGACCCCTTTGACAAACTTTGGCTTGTCTACCCTTTTCTCATAAGGGCACTCATTTGCAAAGTGGCTATCTTCATCACAGTTGTAGCAGGTTCTCTTCTTCTTCTTGTCATTGAGGAGCATTGGAAGCCTTGTCTTGTACTTCTTGGCAAAGAAAGCAAAGTCGGTAGCAATGTCACTAGTTGAAGTCATCTCTTCATCTTCTTCAATTTCATAGTATTCTTCTCTTTCACGGTCAGCTCTAGCTTTGAGAGCAAGGTTGTGTGACGCTTCATGGTTGCGTGAGTCTTCATCCACACGGTTCATCACCATGAGCCTTTTTCCTGTCTTGGCCATGTTTTCATTGGCGGCCACATAGGAGACTAGATCATCGGAGTTCAAATCAGCACTCTTGGTAATGATTTGCAAGTTGAGTGCAATGTTGGTGTCTTCTTGCTTGACTGCAATCATGGCAATGACATTGGACTTTATAAATGCTTCATTCATCTCGAAGTCGTCATTGTACTTCTCAACTCCAAGTCCCTTGACCCTCACTTTAAAAGCACCAAGCCTTGCATAGGCATCGGCCACGGATTCTTCTTCTCTAATCATGAACATGGTGGCCTCTTGCTTTGCGGAATCATAAAGAGCTGATTCGATCAAATCGGTTCCCTCTTGGAGTACTACGATCCGATCCCACAACTCTTTAGCGAAGTCAATGTCATTGACTTGATCAAGGAGTTTGCGGTTGATGTCACTTCTAATCTTGTCTCGTTCGGAGGCATTGAGTTGACGGTTGTAGAATTCAGTGGAGGTCAACCGGATGGGATCATGTGACTCCCGGTATCCATGAACAATGATCTCCCATAGCTCCACACTGCAGCTGCGAATATGAGATTCCATAGCAGATTTCCAAAAAGGAAAGTGAGTTCCATCAAAATGGGGAATGGTCCCACTATGGTTTATATGAGGCATGGGTGAAGTGTTTTTGGGATAGTCATGGTTGACTTCATGGAAGCTTCCTTGAGAGGCCGAAGCCCCACTAGGATTCCCACTAGTCAAGTTCTTAAGCATGGCAGTCATCTGTGCCATTTGGCTTTGTAGTTCATCCTCCTGTTTCTTCTTCTCGGCATCATATGCCAAGAATCTAGATTTTATTTCTCTAACCGAAAGGTTAGAGTCTTCATCTAGACCCTCGAATAGTTTTTCCATCTCACTCTTAAGGCGGTGAAGCCATTAATAATAGTCCAGGCTCTGATACCAATTGAAAGTTCAGAGATGGTAAACCTAGAGGGGGGTGAATAGGTTTCTACAGATTTTAATTCTTTCTTTGCAATATTAGGCTTTGCGGAATATAAAGGTGAGCCTAATGCAAACTAGGTGAAACAACCTATATGAGGATACAACTAACTCGAGCATGAAGGCTCTTACAAGCAGTTAAATCACAAGTAAAGAGTTCGATTAGAGATAACCGATAGCACACGAAGACGAGTGTTTATTCCCGTGTTCCCTTCCTTTGCAAGAAGGTACATCACGTTTGGAGGAGTGGAGGTCCCACGAAGGATTCCCCGCGCCACGAAGGCTCACCCTATTCTCCGGAGCCTATCCCACGAAGGAATAGCTCACTCACTTGTGGTAGACTTTGAGGTAGCCTCCAAACCTTCACAATCTTGTCAGGAGCAAATCCACAGCTTCCGGACCACTCTTGCCCACCTAGGGTTTCCAAGGAACCCTAGAGAGCAAGCTTCTTGATTAATACAAGGGGGAATGAGATTTGGCTTGGTAGAACAGTAGATCGGGTCCTCCTCTATCGTTTCCCCGGAGGGATTTGAGTTTGGGTGGAGGAGGAGGGAGATCTGAGGCTTTTGGTGTTTCTAACAATGGAGTATGAGAGAGAGAGCTCAAGAACAACTTGTAGTGTAGTGCCTACCCTTTCAGAGGTAGGGAGGAAATTGCACGGACCAGTAATTCTTGGGGATGATTTTGCGCAAACCAGCGACTCAAAGTTTTTGTTGCACAAACTAGTAACTCTAGAGTATTTGGTTGCAAAGAGCTCTAGTTACCAGGCTAAACAATTAAGCAACACTTGACAGCCACGATGCCTTGCACATGGCAGCCAGCGTGGACGTTGGTTGTGTGCCACACAATATTTAATTTGCTTCCATATTTTTCCACGGCTATATCTGTGACAACTACAGGAGAACGAAAAGAATTTATTTTATGCATAATATGGCTTGATTGTGATATAAAATGGAGCAATATGGCATCAACAAATCACAAAAGGCACTAACAATTAGAAAAGATGACAAAGTGAATTCAAAATGGAGATTTGACCAAGTCAAACTTGAATTCAAATATTTTCAAATAAACACGTAAGTCTTTTGTTCTTCCAAAACACAAAAGATATTAACAAAATACAACAACATCTCAAACTTATATCACATCAGTCTATACACAAAATTCAAATTTAAAATTTGAATTTAAATAATAAATGGAGCCAAATTCAAACCAGACGTTCCAAAGCGGACGTTCCTGTTGTGCTTGTCGCTTCGGGATGACCGCGTTAGGCCGTCTCTGCCTAGGGAGCAAAGGGTTTGCGGCAGGAAATACTGGTTAGACTTGAAAAGTCTCTATGGCTCCCGAGCTCCATTGCACCCTTTATTTTAAAAAATAATCAAAAATCATATCTACAAATTTCAAAAAGAATTGGAAACATGTAAAATTTGGACGCAAAATTTAAATAAGAATATTTCACCTTTATAAGACAACAAAACGTGAAACCTAGGTTTCATCCAACCACAATTTGGCTCTCATACTTTTTATTTGTGTGTAGCTCCAAATATAAAGTATTTTAAATTGGGATTTTTAAAAAGAAAATTAGGATTTTAGAGGTTTGTAGGATATATCATTGGGTACATCAAGATTAATTTTTTACAACTTTTGAACTCATAAAATGATTTTTGTATTTTGATTAAGGGGGGAATTGGAGTTCGGGAGTATAAAGTACACTGATTATTATGCTCGCCTTTTCCCAAGCCCGTTTTTGCTTCATTACAAATGACATGGTGGCTGTTAGGTCAGCCCATAAAGTGGACTCTAAAACTGTCTAATACCCTGTTAAGTGATAATTAGAGCTTTTTGCAACATGTTAGTCTTAGAGTCACTGGTTTATGCAACGAAAATTTTGAGTCACTTGTTTGTGCAACACCCTCCCCAAGAGTTGCTGGTCTTTGCAATTTTCTCAGAGGTAGGAGAAGGGCTATTTATAGTGTCACTTGAAATATGACCAATTCTCACTTGACACATCAGCAGATTTCCCGAGAAACCCGGTCAACCGGATTTGGCGCCGGACAGGCCGGCGCACGGGCCGGTCAGACCGGGCCTGCGACCGGACCGGCCGGTTTCAACCGGAGCTGGGACCGGGTCTTGACCGGAGCAACTTCTTAGGCTACTAGATCACGCCCGGTTGGCACAAGCGCGTAGGCCGGTTGGGCGCCGGGGCGGCCGGTCCTCCATCCGGTCCGACCGGGCCTGCGACCGGTCCGGTCGGTCCAGATCGGGCCTGCGACCGGACCCTGACCGGACCAGCGCCCCAACCTTACTGGACTCCATCCGGTTGGCACCAGTCCTGGGGCCGGTCGGCGCCGGGCTGGCCGGTGCCAGGGACCGGCCAGGCTCTGAAAAACCCTTGTTGATTTTCCATCGAAGTGGGGGGTCTTCCATTGCCTTCTTGTTCCATTGATACACCATTATACCTATTTGGCTAATACCTGGGAATCATCTTGTAAACATGTATTAGTCCAAATACTCTAGCACGGTGTCATAGTTACCAAAATAATGGATAAGGGTAAAATACCCTTACACCTAACTTCCCCTGGGCCCGTCACTTAATCCCACCGTCAGCGGCAGTGCCGCCCGACTGAGACCGGCAGTGTCGGGGTGTCACCACCGGCAGTGTCGGGGTACAACTACCGGTAGTTCCGTGGTGCGACCACCGGCAGTGCCGGCAAGCACGCCCCAGGCCCAAAACCCCTTGAATTTTTTCCAGAAATTTAGTGCACGAAGAGTGGAGTGGTTTCTTTGATAAGGTGGGGCTTAGGATAGATGATCCAAACTGTGAGATGGTACTTGATCACTTTTTGCAAATATTGCAAATAAATACCAAAAACGAGAGATTTCCCATAAGAACATATAAATGTTAGATAAAATTCATTAAGATCCAAATAACACCAACTCTTCTCAAAGAAGAGTGTGGTGGCCTAGGCCACGATGTATGAGTGTTATGGTATGGCATCGCGAAGATATATCTTGGGCCCAAAACCAATACTCGCCATTTAAGCTCACATATCAACACATGATATAAAGAAAATGATTTCTTACTATCTGCATTATGGGGAGAGGGATAACTCAATAATTTAAACCGCACTCCCCCTATCTCCATGCCCACATCTAAACCAAATAGAGTTTTGAGAAGAAGGTGTGTTTGCAAGATGGTCAAGCTATACTCCTTGAATCAATGATATTTAGCTCATTCCTCAAATAGAAAAACCTTGCATCATCAAGAGGCTTCGTGAATATATCAGCGAGTTGATCTTTGGTTGGAACATAGCATATCTCAATATCACCACGGGCAACATGATCCCTAATGAAATGATTCCGGATCTCAATATGCTTCGTTCTTGAATGTTGCACCGGATTATAGGCAATCTTGATGGCACTTTCATTGTCACATAAAAGAGGCACTTTGTCAAGTGAAACCGTATTCCCTTAAAGTTTGCCTCATCCATAACAATTGAGTGCTTCCACTTGCGGCTGCAACATATTCGGCTTCGGTGGTGGAGAGAGATATACAATTTTGCTTCTTAGAAGACCAACATACCAAGGACCTACCAAGAAATTGGCAAGCCCCGGAAGTTGATTTCCTATCATCCTTGTCTCCCGCCCAATCCGCATCCGTATAACTACTATACTAAAGCTTAACAACTTCGATTTTTCTCCTAATTTTGGATTAGTTTTTGGATTAAAGCTCAACTGACACGTTTGTTCCCTTGTTAGATTGATCTTTGCTGATTATTTACTGGGTACAGTTTGGTACTACCTAGCGATTTCGTTGTTAGCTTGGAATTCTTTTCCTGCACACTTTCTTCATCTTTCTTTGTTGGTGGAGCAGCGGTGGTGCCCGTAGTTGTGATGCTGCTGAACAGTGGCAGACCATTGTGGGGTAGATGCTGCACAATCTGTCGGTCTTCACATGTATCTATTTAACTCGTTTTGTCTCTTCCTTTTGTTTCTTTGTTAGCTGTAGAAAGCGGTGCTAGCTGCAGAAAATTCGAGTAGCTGATTGATTGGTGGCATGGAAGCACATCCTGCCTTGACACGTTCTACCATTCGCCTCTTCCCAACATCTATTCCTTTGCTGGATTCCTGGTTTATTATCCCGGTCGCCATCAGAGCCGGTGGAGGCGCAGAGGAGGAGCTGGACGCGGCGTGGATGAGTAGATGGATGTCCTCTTCTCTCCCTCCTGAGATGGATGGCGGAGCGCCCTCCTCTTTCTTGGTCTGCACCTCCGCCGGTCTTCCATCAGAGCATCCTGGGAGCATCTCACTGGACCCTGGCCGAGGTCTCCCTCCAAAGCTGTGTGAGCAGCACACCACCACCGCATAGAGAGCCGCGCGAGGAGGCCGAGAATGGCGCGCCGGAGACCGAGGCGAGGGGCCGCGGCGGCGGAGGCTGGCGCAGTGATGTGTCGCGCCGGCGGGCAGCAGCTTGGGAAGAGCCGAAGAGGCCTGAGGGTGACGGCGACGGTGTTTCATTCGCGGAGCAGAGAGAGGGTGATACGTCTCCGACGTATCGATAATTTCTTATGTTCCATGCCACATTATTGATGTTATCTACATGTTTTATGCACACTTTATGTCATATTCGTGCATTTTCTGGAACTAACCTATTAACAAGATGCCGAAGTGCCGCTGTTTTCTTGTTTTTGGATTCAGAAATCCTAGTAAGGAAATATTCTCGAATCGGACGAAATCAAGACCCAGGTTCCTATTTTCCGGAACCATCCAGAACACCGAGCCGCGAGAGAAGCCCTGGGGCCCCACACCACAGCGCGCGGAGGGGGCCGCGCCGCCCTATGGTGTGGTGGCCCCAGGACCCCTCCGAGGCTGCCCTTCCGCCTATTTAAAGCCTCCGTCGCGAAAACCCTATTACGAAGGGCGAAAAACCACGATACGGAAAACCTTCCAGAGACGCCGCCGCCGCCGATCCCATCTCGGGGGATTCTGGAGATCTCCTCACTGCCGGAGAGGGGATTCATCTCCGGGAGGACTCTACACCGCCATGGTCGCCTCCGGAGTGATGAGTGAGTAGTTCACCCCGGACTATGGGTCCATAGCAGTAGCTAGATGGTTGTCTTCTCCTCATTGTGCTTCATTGTTGGATCTTGTGAGCTGCCTAACATGATCAAGATCATCTATCTGTAATACTCTATGTTGTGTTTGTCGGGATCCGATGGATAGAGAATACCATGTTATGTTAATTATCAAGTTATTACATATGTGTTGTTTATGATCTTGCATGCTCTCCGTTACTAGTAGAGGCTCTGGCCAAGTTTTTGCTTTTAACTCCAAGAGGGAGTATTTATGCTCGATAGTGGGTTCATGCCTGCATTGACCTGGGACAGTGACAGAAAGTTCTAAGGTTGTGTTGTGCTGTTGCCACTAGGGATAAAACATTGGCGCTATGTCCGAGGATGTAGTTGTTGATTACATTACGCACCATACTTAATGCAATTGTCTGTTGCTTTGCAACTTAATACCGGAAGGGGTTCGGATGATAACCTGAAGGTGGACTTTTTAGGCATAGATGCGGTTGGATGGCGGTCTATGTACTTTGTCGTAATGCCCAATTAAATCTCACTATACTTATCATGACATGTATGTGCATTGTTATGCCCTCTCTATTTGTCAATTGCCCGACTGTAATTTGTTCACCCAACATGCTTTTATCTTATGGGAGAGACACCTCTAGTGAACTGTGGACCCCGGTCCATTCTTTAATACCGAAATACAAATCTGCTGCAATACTTGTTTTTACTGTTTTCTCTGCAAACAATCATGTTCCACACAATACGGTTAATCCTTTGTTACAGCAAGCCGGTGAGATTGACAACCTCACTGTTTCGTTGGGGCAAAGTACTTTGGTTGTGTTGTGTAGGTTCCACGTTGGCGCCGGAATCCCTGGTGTTGCGCCGCACTACATCCCGCCGCCATCAACCTTCAACGTGCTTCTTGGCTCCTACTGGTTCGATAAACCTTGGTTTCTTACTGAGGGAAACTTGCTGCTGTACGCATCACACCTTCCACTTGGGGTTCCCAATGTGCTTTACGCGTCATCAAGCTAAATTTGGCGCGTTCGGAAAGCTTCTACAGGGATTTCCTCCCTCGTCAACCACGCCCATTGTGGACAGCAAGCACTTTTCTGGCGCCGTTGCCGGGGAGGAAAGGTAAAAAGGCACTCATACTCCGGTCCCAGGTAAAGTACTTTTCTGGCGCCATTACTACTGCTCATATATATTCATACCACCTGTATTTCACTATCTCTTCGCCGAACTAGTGCACCTATTAGGTGTGTTGGGGACACAAGAGACTTCTTGCTTTGTGGTTGCAGGGTTGCATGAGAGGGATATCTTTGACCTCCTCCTCGAGTTCGATAAACCTTGGGTGATCCACTTAAGGGAAACTTCTTGCTGTTCTACAAACCTCTGCTCTTGGAGGCCCAACACTGCCTACAAGAATAGAAGCTCCCGTAGACATCAAGCACTGCGCCGCCGAACGAAAAGCTTCTACACAGGGATTTCCTCCCTCGTCAACCACGCGCCAGTTGTGGACAGCAGAGGGCTAGGGTCGCGCGCCAGAGGGAGGAGCTTCGTGGCGGGGTCGCGTGGCCGAGCTCACGGCCAGAGCGGATAAGGCGAGGCCAGGAGCACGCAGGGCCTGCCGGAGTCGAGCGAGAGGAACCACCTCAACACCAGAGGGAGGAGGTCAGCAACCACCTTTCTCCCCACTCTCCATCTCTTAGCAGGCAGCAGTGGATGCGGCAAGGACGGAGACGGCTTGGTTGACCACGGGACTGACGGTGAATAAAGTGATTTGATGTGTTTTCCTAATAGAAGATGTCACACCTTGGCTGTGAGAATTATGTGCTGACTATCCAATTTTGCATACAGATTTTCCCATGGTTCACATTGGTAATTTGAGCTTAAATTGGATGCAGATGTATGTACTGCTGTTATGACTACCGCTACTTGAGCACTTCAGCAGTTGTTTCTATTCGATGAAAACATGTATCAAGAACTATACATGTTTCTGACCATACATTGGCATAAGCTAATCCTGGGATATACAGAACTAGCATAGCACCTTTTTTTATTTCCACAACGTATGGTTCTAAATTTTCAGGCGGTGTACTCCCTGGTACCATCTGAACTCGCCCATATGAAACTCCATTACGCACTGTGATCCATGGTATCAACGTTTTCAATGGCTTACTGTATGTTCCTTCTGCTAGCCTGGTCCTCCTGTCGGCGTCGCTGATATCACAGCTCTGGAGCACGAATGAACACATGCTCACATGCCAGATCGCACAGATAAAAAAATATGACATTCAGTTTCATTGTAAGATGTTCACATGCATTGCCAAGTGGCAACTGAAATGGGTGGTTGATCCTGTTGCAGAGTCTGCTGGAGCCTGCTGCCGCACACACCATGAAGAACCTACTCCATGAGGAGGTGGGCGGCAGACATATCCGTGTTGTACACCTGGCCAGACCAGGTTAGTCACGCTTATGGGTCGACCTTTTTTCCCATAGAAGATCATGTAACCTGACTTCGGCTTTACTTTTTAGATGTGATGTCCGATGACAGGTTGTTCCTCACTATCTGCATTAATTTTCAGGATTAGATATATTTCTGTTTTTTATTGCAGATAGAATAAATTATCTGATTTATGTTTTTAACACAACTCACAATTTTCTCTATATTAGACAAGAGAATGTTTGTTTCTCCAACATTTCAGCTCACACACCAGTTCAGTAGTTCACTTCCTTTGCTGCATTACTGAACTCTTGTTGTTTGACAGATATATGGACGTGCTACTGCTGTTAATGGCTAGGGTGAAAAGGTCACTGTCTCACCTTGGTACTCTCATTCCCCATGAATTTGTCGCGCTCGGGTTGTACTTTGGGGTGAAGCCATCAAGGGCCCAGCCCACAGAAAAGATGCATGCCGAGGAGAGGTATCACCACTATGAGGTTAGGGAGCTGTTGGAGGCCTATATTGACTGTTGCTGGCTCTGCTCCGCCATGCCGATTCCAGTAATTGCCGTTACCTCATCTTCTCTCCAAACATTCTCTTAGTTTTGAAGATCTCAACAATATTTTAAGATTTTTTATAATGTAGGCCCATCTGCTGGAATTTTTCGATCATATGTTTCATGTTCATGATGCGTATATGTTTTCCATTGAATCCAGATTCATCTATTCTATGCCTGACAGACTTAAGTTGCAGATTATTAACTAATTTGTAGCCCAACATTACTGATTTGTTGTTCTATGTGCAGGTGATTGGATTGCCTGCCAAACACTCCATATAATTTCCCAACCACGGAGCCTAATGCAGGTTAGGTTATTTTTTTCTTTAAGATCAATCTACCATTCAATTGCTTGCATCCGTTCCAGGTTCCATGGATTTGATCGAGACATCATTTGTGTATTTAACTAAGTGAATGCAGAATGCAGTTTCATAAATACGACAAGCAATCACAACATGAAGCGATGATTGGGATTAAGCTTTATGTTTTGTTCCGTTGTTTCAGAATTGCTTATCTTTGCAAATTAATTTCATGCATAGTTTGACCCTAAGAAAAGAAGTTTGAAACTTATAATACAGATCATCTTGAGGAATACAACAGCGACAAGAAAAAACTCAGCTACGTGTACTACATTTTAAGTCGACTGCATGTGCAACACCATTCGTGTTCCAGCATGAGGTCTGCTGATGTTAAGCTGCTAGGAGTCACATAGCTGCATACTTTATGCATACATCTTTTTCTGTGCCGCAAGGTATTAACTGTCATCTTGCATATACATGATTCATCATACACAACGCAGTTATTGTCTTACCGAACTCATGTTACTTTTTAGAAAATAATATTTTTCTTCAGAACATTAGTCCAAGTAGTTCTCTTACAAGTATAGGCATCTTTTTAATGGAGATAGTTTTATTTCCTAAACAAATATACATAGTGTATTCTCACTTGAGGTTGCCTTTGTTTTGCTTCAGCAATGGTCATCAATGTGGTAACCGAGCCCACAAAAGGGCAATATGTGTTGAGAATATAATGTGTTTTGTGTATGTTCATCAGAACGGTTACACACATAATGGACTTTGCTTTCAATCTTTTTCGGGGCCTCTTGTCAGAATATATGTGGGTGTTCTTTTGGGTCACTGTTTGAATAAAATTCTATTTCACTGCAGGAGAATTGAGTTGCCTATAATGTTGACGCGCCATGCTTCGCAGATTGAAAGATGGGAGCTTGCTACATGATCAGAGACAACAATTAGATTACGAGAGTAAAAATTGTCGTATTTCATGGATCTAGGGTATTCACTTGAGTATGTAACCATTATTTAAATCTTCTCTACGGACATGTTTTTTACCATTTTTTAAATCTGCTCTACGGACATGTTTTTAAGGTAACTGGTTCTTTTTGCAAATATATAGCAGTGCAAATTAGCTTCGAGATGTCCATATTGGTCAGGTGTGCGTGAAATCAATGTACGTTGAAAGAAAGTGGCTTCAGATGTACGGCCATGTGCAACTGCAGCCTTCGAATATGTCAGTACTTATGTGTAATCTAAATTAGGTTTAGCTTTGCTATACGCTGACAAACTAATGTCACACAGGAAAGAGGTTTGCAATATTAATGGGAAAGAAAAACGATTCTCTCTAAGAGGCGTGCATTTTTTTTTTTGAACAAGGGTAGGGTGATGAGCACCCTGAGAAGCTCCATTACTCGGTGGGTAACATTACATGCAGGATCTTGGCTTTACATGGAATAGCGCAGGAGTCCTGGAAAATTACAAAAAGGACCTCGGAATGAAGAAATAAAAAGCAATCCGGTCCTTCTTCTCCACCGCAACATCGAATCAACCACAGACTGCGGTCGCCGTCGACGAAGCCGGGGACTATGCCACTTGGTTCGTCGGCGGGATGGGTCACCGAGCTGTGACTGCAGATCTTCCTCCACAACCCTAAGGTGTGGGGGAAGTAGATACTCCCCGGAGCCGTAGCAGCCGAGGAACGGCGAGGCCTCTCTGGCCGTAGATAGCGGTAGCAGAACACGCCGACGCTTGTGAACCGCCGCAGATCGAGCTTCAAGGTATCCCAGTGCTGCCGAACCTCTGCTCTCTGCACCTCCTCTCCTCTGGACCTCCCCTCGCCACCATGGCCGTCCAGAGGAAGAAGAGAGAAAGGATGCCGAATGGCAGAGGCAAGAACAGCCCGCTTCCAAGCAGGCTTGGGCGAGCAAGAACCACAACCCCACCTCCCCTCGCCTCCATGGCCGGCCAGAGATGGAGCTGCCACTCGGAACGCCATCGCCGGAACAACCACTGCTGTACACTCCCAGATCCCCTCGCCACCTCGGCCGGCCAGAGAGGGAGATAGAACAGAAGAAGACTGAACCTGCAAAAGGAAACTCCCAGCGAAGTTATTCAGGCGTGCAGTGGCCTCTGCCGCCGTTCCCAGCTCCGACCATGGGAGCTGAGCCAAGAGGAGGAAGAACCCTAGCCTCCAGATCTCGCCGAGCAGATCCAGAGCTGCACCTAAACTACTGGCATCTAGCCAAAATCTAACCCTACTATGTACAGAGAAGAGCCCGGCGCCGCCCCTCCGCCTCCCTCGACCGGCAACGCCGGCGAGGTCGGCTTCGGTTTGGCCCGGGGAGGATAAGCTCTCCCTCAGGTACTGTAGCAAGGATAGAGACGAGAGGGGGGGAAATGAGCTTTCCGAGAGATAAGAGGCGTGCATTTAATTGTGTCTTTTATCGCTGGGTGTCGTCGCGCCAACATTAAGACGTTGCCTCCGCTCATCCAAAACTACAACATAGTTGCGTCCGCGCACCCAAAACTACAACATAACTGCCACTAGGAAAAAGAGCAAGCCCAAGAATGCATGTCCATCCTTGTAGATACGACCATCAAACACAATTAACATCTGCCCTTTGCCAGCCAAATCGATCTATGTAAAGACGTCACACAAAATTAAACAACAAATCCGTTGCACCTTAAGTAAAGCCAGAACAAACACAATTGTAAAAAAAAATGCTAAAACCCACAAGTATTTAACACTGCCAAGAATCACCATCGTCTGGCCAACACATGGCGCGGCGTGCCGCCGCGCCCTTCATTGCTAGTATCCATTAAGAAAGAAACTTGAGCCTTTAGGATACCAAAGACCATATATTGGGGTATCAACCAAATATTGAAAGATTCTTTTGAGAGTCATCATGTGGCTCTCTTTAGGATAAGCTTGATACCTTGCACACACACCAACACTCAACACTATGTCCGGTCTAGATGCGCAAAGGTAAAGCAAGGATCCAATCATGGAGCGATATACCTTTTGATCCACCTCTTTACCATTGGGATCTAGTGCAAGATGACATTTGGTAACCATTGGAGTGGCTACACCCTTCATTTCCGTCATCTTGAACCTCTTGAGGATGTCTTGGAGATATTTTGCTTGATTGATGAAAGTCCCTTCTCTCAATTGCTTGATCTCAAAACCAAGAAAGAACCTCATCTCTCCCATCATAGACATCTCAAACCTATCGGTCATAAGCTTTGAAAATTCATCATTGAAAGCTTTGTCAGTAGAGCCAAAGATAATATCATCAACATATAATTGGCAAACGAAAAGCTCCCCATTGACCCTTGATACGTCTCCGACGTATCGATAATTTCTTATGTTCCATGCCACATTATTGATGATATCTACATGTTTTATGCATACTTTATGTCATATTTATGCGTTTTCCGGAACTAACCTATTGACGAGATGCCGAAGGGCCAGTTTCTGTTTTCTGCTGTTTTTGGTTTCAGAAATCCTAGTAAAGAAATATTCTCGGAATCGGACGAAATCAACGCCAATCTTAGGATCACGCGAAGCTTCAACACGAGAGAGGCGGAGGGGGGCCACGAGGCCCACACACAGGCGCGGCCAGGGGCCCGCGCCCCCTGTTGTGTCGTCGCCTCGTTGACCGACGCCGCCTCTTCGCCTATATAAAGGTCCCTGACCTAAAACACGATACGAAAGAGCCACGATACGAGAAACCTTCCAGAGCCGCCGCCATCGCGAAGCCAAGATCTGGGGGACAGGAGTCTCTATTCCGGCACGCCACCGGGACGGGGAAGTGCCCCCGAAGGCTTCTCCATCAACACCACCGCCATCTTCATCAACGCTGCTGTCTCCCATGAGGAGGGAGTAGTTCTCCATCGAGCTCGGGGCTGTCGGTAGCTATGTGGTTCATCTCTCTCCTATGTACTTCAATACAATAATCTCATGAGCTGCCTTACATGATTGAGATTCATATGATGATGCTTGTAATCTAGATGTCATTATGCTAGTCAAGTGGATTTTACTTATGTGATCTCCGGAGACTCCTTGTCCCACGTGTGTAAAGGTGACAGTGTGTGCACCGTGTGGGTCTCTTAGGCTATATTTCACGAATACTTATTCATGTTATGAATGGCATAGTGAAGTGCTTATTTATATCTCTTTATGATTGCAATGTGTTTTGTATCACAATTTATCTGTGTGCTACTCTAGTGATGTTATTAAAGTAGTTTATTCCTCCTGCACGGTGTAATGGTGACAGTGTGTGCATCGTGTAGTACTTGGCGTAGGCTATGATTGTGATCTCTTGTAGATTATGAAGTTAACTATTGCTATGATAGTATTGATGTGATCTATTCCTCCTTTCGTAGTGTGAAGGTGACAGTGTGCATGCTATGTTAGTACTTTGTTTGGTTATGTTGATCTGTTATGCACTCTAAGGTTATTTAAATATGAACATTGAATATTGTGGAGCTTGTTAACTCCGGCATTGAGGGTTCGTGTAATCCTACACAGTTAGTGGTGTTCATCATCCAACAAGAGGGTGTAGAGTCTAGCATCTATCTATTTATTCTGTTATGTGATCAATGTTGAGAGTGTCCACTAGTGAAAGTATGATCCCTAGGCCTTGTTCCTAAATACGCTATCGCTGCTTGTTTACTTATTACATGTTTATTGCCTGCAATATTACTACCATCAAGCCGCACTTTTCCGGCCGTTACTCTGCTCATACTTATTCATACCACCTATTTCACTATCTCTTCGCCGAACTAGTGCACCTATTAGGTGTGTTGGGGACACAAGAGACTTCTTGCTTTGTGGTTGCAGGGTTGCATGAGAGATATCTTTGACCTCTTCCTCCCTGAGTTCGATAAACCTTGGGTGATCCACTTAAGGGAAACTTGCTGCTGTTCTACAAACCTCTGCTCTTGGAGGCCCAACACTGTCTACAAGAATAGAAGCACCCGTAGACATCAACCCTCTTAGTAAAAAGAGTGGGATCGATTAGCCCCACATCAAACCCACAATCTATCAACAATTCTTTAAGGTGCTCGTACCAAGCTCTAGGAGCTAGTTTGAGTCCATAAAGTGCTTTATCAAGCTTATAGACGTGGTTAGGAAAGTCGGGATCCTCAAACCCCGGGGGTTGCTTAACATAAACATCTTCATGCAAAGGACCATCAAGAAATGTACTTTTCATATCCATTTGTTATAACTTAAAATTATGATGTGATGCATATGCAAGAAGGATACGGATGGACTCAAGGCGAGCCACGGGAGCTTAAGTTTCTCCAAAGTCAATTCCTTCAATTTGAGAGAAACCTTGAGCTACCAATCTTGCCTTGCTCCTTACAACAATTTCAAACTCATCTTGCTTGTTTTTGAATATCCATTTAGTGCCTATAACATTGCGGCACTCCTTTGGCTTCTCTACTAAAGTCCATACTTTGTTGCGCTCGAAGTTGTTGAGTTCATCGTTCATAGCCTCCAACCAATCCAGATCTTCAAGTGCTTCAAATACTTTTATTTGGTTCCACTAAGGAGATATAAGCATGATGATTGCTAAAGTTAGCCAATTGTCTTCTTGTTGACACTTTTGCTCGTACATCACCAAGAACCTTGTCATGTGTGTGTTCAAGACGTTCCAAAGTTTTAGCTCTTCTAGCAAGTGAGAGGTGATAATCCATGGTGGTGGCGGCTTAGTGATGTTCGTCTTCGTGGTCGGCGACGTGGTGATGCTTGTGACCGGCGTGACCGACGGTGCAATGGTGGTATTCAGCTTCATGGTCGGCGACGTGCCCATGCTTGTGACCGGCGTGACCGACGGTGTCATGGTGGTATTCAGCTTCGTGGTCGGCGACGTGGTGATGCCGGTGACCGTCGTGATCGGTTGTGTCCTGGTGGTCTTCGTTTTCGTGGTTGACGACATGGTGATGGTTGTGATGGGCATGAACAGCAGTGTCGTGGTGGTGTTCGTCTTCGTGGTCGGCGACGTGGTGATGCTGGTGACCGACGTGAACGACGGTGCCATGGTGGTCTTCATCTTCGTGGTCGGCAACGTGCCCATGCTTGTGACCGGCGTGACCGACGGTGCCATGGGTCTTCGTCTTCGTGGTCGGCGACGTGCCCATGCTTGTGACCGGCGTGACCAATGGTGTCATGGTGGTCGCCGTCTTCGTGGTCAGCGACGTGATGATGCTTTTGACCGGTGTGACCGGCGGTGCCATGGCCGACGTGCCGAAGCTTGTGAACGGCAGTGCCATGGTGGCCTTGTGATAGGTGAGGTAAGGTTACCATGTTGCCATATAGGTGAGGCTAGGAAAACCATGCGATCAACCAATCAAAGTGTCACTTGAGTACCACTCGATGCAACCCAGGCTATCAAACGGAGTGCGTTTTGTGTGTCGGAGCTCGTCCGAAACGAGATGGGAGTCCCATCTCGCTGGCGCAGTGAGCCACGAATTGCATGCAGCCTACCAAACGCGCCCTAGGAAGATACCCTTCCACCAAACAACCTAATCAATCCTCTCCAACTCACAGTTCATCGCACATACATGCGTCACCCACGGGCAGATCTGCAGAAATCCAAAGAGATTTGAGAGGGATTTGGGTGGGGGAGAGAGGTGAGGCGCCTGGTTGTGGAGAGGAGAATGAAGAAACAGAGAAGAAGAAATGAAGCTGAGGCGGCTTGGGCAACACACATAAGTAAATGTGCGGCGCCTCACATAAGGGAGCGGTGCCACACATCCCGCCACGTCAACTGCACAAGCCACGGAGGCACGCACACACCACGAAGGCCACGAGGTGTGGCGCCGCTCGCTCGGGTGCCACACAGTGAAGTGTGGCGTCGCTTGCACATACGCCACACAAAAAGGTTAGTCCAATGAAATAGTTTCGTCGGAGGGTTATTTTCTACTATAGTTTTGCCAAAGGTTTTTTTTTGTCAAAATCGCCAGGCTATGGTGGCTGCCAATAGCATGTTGTTTAATTGCATAATCTGTTAATTAGAACTCCTTGCAACCTACCACTCCTAGACTCACTGGTTTGTGCAACGAAAGATTTAAGTCACTGGTCTGTGCAACAACATCAAAAATTGATGGTTTGTGCAATTTTTTCCACGTAAGATAATAGCTGAGTTTAAGGAGAGAGAAAAGAGGTACGTCTCCTCTCAACTAAGAGATCATCTCGTAGCAAGAAATATAAGGTATTTTTCTCGAGATGTCTTATCTTAGTCACACATTTTTTCACAATTTTATAATTTAACGTGCATTTTTTTTCCGAAATGGGGTTCACCCCGACATCTGCATCGATTGATGCACACAGCCTTTTATTAAGTCTGAATATTCAAAATTTACAAATCATGGATCAACGAGGATCGATACAAAAATCAACCACCAAAAAATAAGAAGTCTGCGAAGCAATCTAGGCATCTTCTAGTCTCTTAATAGACCGCCAAGTAGCCTGGTAGAAAATTATTGTGCGTGCGTGCAAAGGATAATTATTGTGGATGATCCTAGGAGATGATACATTGTATAACTTGTTTTTGCCTTTTTCTAGTCGCATGCAATATGTAAGTAAGTTATCTCGACCATTATACATGCTCTACCATAGTAAATATGAGTTTGCGACTCTTCCACATGTTTTATAAGTTTGTGGCAAAAAATTGCCACAAATTTATTCAGTTTGATACTTTATCTGTTTAAAAAGAGAGCTGAGTTAGTTAAGGTAAGCTTCGCAGCGAAGTGCATGTGAGCAATGGAGGCTTGGCAGAAACCCTAGCAATCCGAAAGGGTCTTTATCTTGCTAGTAACCAAGGATACAACAAGATTATGGTCGAATTAGATTGTGCAGATGTCATAGAAGTGGTGCGAAATGCGGGACTTCATACCGGGAAAAGATGTTGCAATTATCACGGAGTGCCACCGGTAGGCATCGGAGTTCAGAATGATGATGTTCCAGCATTGCCACGGCGAGATTAACGAAGCAACTGATACTTTGGCGAAGATTGCATTTAGCTCAAGAGCTGGGATGAAAATGCCCTTCGACTTTATTTCAACTTTTATTGTAAATGACGCTGCTGTTATTTGATGAAATATAAAGCCTTTCCCTGTAAAAAAAGAAAGCTTAGCTGTGAAGTAGACATGCCATCGGCAGCATGTGCCAAAATCATGAAGAGAGCTGGCACTGGCGGCGACCATCCATCCCCCTCTTCCCATGTTTCGGCGCCCCGCGACGATAGATCGGGCATCACAACTCTCTGACAACTTTTCCCTCTTTTCCCCTTTCTCCTCGTCCTCCCATTTCCTTTCCTCACCAACGAGGGACGCGAGCTAGGGTTCCGACATCCACCTCCCCTCCGGCGAACTCCCCGATCTGACGGCCGCGTCCCCACCTCCCCTTCGGCGGCGAAGTCCCCGATCTGACGGCCGCGTCGGCGGCGATGACGACGCACGAGCGGAAGACCGTCGATCTGGAGGAAGGGTGGGCCTTCATGCAGAAGGGCATCACCAAGCTCAAGAACATCCTCGAGGGCAAGCCCGAGCCGCAGTTCAGCTCCGAGGACTACATGATGCTCTACACGTACGGTACCCCCTTCCCTCTCCCCCCCAATTTCCCTTCTCGTCTGGTGTCTCGATCTGATTTCGTTGTCTGCTGCGCAGGACGATATACAACATGTGCACGCAGAAGCCCCCGCACGACTACTCGCAGCAGCTCTACGACAAGTACCGCGAGGCCTTCGAGGAGTACATCTCATCCATGGTGAGCACCAGCCTCTCTCTGTGCTGATTGGTAGTAGCTGAGGCACCGTTGGTTTTTGCTCTGCCGGGTTAAATGAGCTCCTCCATATGGCGGGTGGGCATTTAAGTTTTATCGGCGCTCACTTCAAAAAAAAAAAAAAGTTTTATCGGCGCTGCTAGAGCTAGCAGGGCCGATGAAAATTCCGTTCACTTGCTAGAATGGACGATCTGTCTTTCTTTGGATGTAGGTTGTAGGTGTACAAAAGTAGTACAGTGGATACATTTCTGATCTGCAACTTACCTTCAGATCATAAGTAGCGTGCAGTTGGGGCGCATCGCTGCTTTGTTGGAAAAGAGAGTGATGGAAACCACAGCTTTGGCTCCTAACTCACGATAACCCTGTGTTTAGAGTTGGGGGTTCTGTTTTTCTATTTCCATCCTCAACAAATTGATTCTGCCGTGAGCATTTAGACTCGGTGCAACATGTCCCAGTTCAGTTCCATTTCAGCTCAAATTAGTCTAGTTTCGCGAACCAGAATACCCAACCGGCTATGGTTCCAAAAAAAAAGTTCGTTCAGACTTCTGGTTTCCTGTGGACATGTGAAGCCCAGCTGAGGGCATAAGGACTCGTGCATCAAGCAAGGGTTCGTTTGAACCTCTTTCTATTCTCTTTGTTTGAATACATCTTTAGCACTCGATACGAGCCAAATACCCCTCATAGATTGAAATAGTTGGACTAGTAGCTATTCTTCATCTTTTTATGCTAAGTTGCTAATTAATAAATATAGGGGCTTCTAACATCACCGCAAAGTATGACATGGAAATTATCTTGCATGGCATGCATGATGCGTCTGTGCGAATGAAGAAACATAATAAAAGCTCATTTTATGGCAACATAGATATTATTGTTTCTTATATGTTATCATTCCATGGCGTTTCAGCTACCTTTTCTGTGTTTGCCTACATGCTGGCTTGACTCTTAATTTTGACTGCATGTAGGTCTTACCTTCATTAAGAGAGAAGCATGACGAATTTATGTTGAGGGAGCTAGTAAAGAGGTGGTCAAACCACAAAGTGATGGTTCGGTGGCTATCACGTTTCTTCCATTACCTTGACCGATATTTTATTTCACGGAGATCACTTCCGCCATTGAGCGAAGTTGGGTTTACTTGCTTTCGGGATTTGGTAAACAAATGTGTTCTAGCAGTGAAGTTCTTTGTCTTTAGTTGCTCTGCCTTGTTCTAACTTTTTTTCTTTAATGTTAAAGGTATATCAAGAAATCAAAGGGAAAGTAAAAAGTGCAGTGATTTCATTGGTGAGTCTTTGCACCACACAGTCTGAAATGATGATTTTCCTATATAAGTGATTGTGACAATCTCCTTCTTCAACAGATAGACCAAGAACGTGAGGGTGAACAAATTGACAGGGCTCTATTAAAGAACATCTTGGATATATTTGTTGGAATCGGCTTGGGCAATATGGAATGTTATGAGAATGATTTTGAAGATTTCTTGCTAAAGGATACTGCAGATTACTACTCTATCAAGGCCCAAACATGGATTGTGGAAGACTCTTGTCCTGACTATATGTTAAAGGTAGTTTCAGGAGCTTTTTCGTTCTCGCTTAACTTTATATAGTTACTGACGATAATATATTTGCATCATTTCCTTTTCACTAGGCTGAGGAGTGCTTGAAGAGGGAGAAGGAAAGAGTTGCTCATTATTTGCATTCTAGCAGTGAGCAGAAGTTATTAGAGGTTTGTGAAGAGATCTCCGCTTTTTATAATTTGCGTGCATGAACTCTACATGCATACTGGATGTGTACTCCACAATTGTTGTGTAGTTCGTCTTCCTGAGAGAACATTGATCATGATTTTCCCTCTCTTTACATATCATTTAACTTAACATTGACACAATTCTTGATTATTTCAGAAAGTGCAACATGAGTTGTTAACACAGTATGCAAGCCAGCTTCTGGAGAAGGAGCATTCTGGATGCCATGCATTACTTCGTGATGACAAGGTTTGACCAGAGAGTCGTACCACTGAACAGTATATGAGTTGCACTCCAAGTGTACTGACTATTTGTATCTGTTTATTGTAGGTTGAGGATCTCTCGAGGATGTTCAGACTCTTTTCAAGAATAACTCGTGGACTAGAGCCTGTTTCTCAAATTTTTAAGCAGGTATATGCTAATGCAATCCTGCTCTAGTTATTCCATTAATCGATTTAGAGTTGGACATAGTATTTAAGTGATGCTACTTTGCAGCATGTTACTAATGAGGGTACAGCATTGGTGAAACAAGCAGAGGATGCTGCTAGTAATAAGAAGGTGCTCATTTCTTGTCACTATAACTTATTTCATAGCTTATATGGATCTCAATATATTTACTTATTCTTATCCCAGCTTCTATCTAATGCAACTCCCAGTCCGTTAGTGTAGCCCAGTCAGATGCTTGCCAGAGCTCGTTATTTATCTGGGCTGGGTTGAATTCTTTTATTTTTCCTCTTTTAGCTCTCCCCTTTTCCTGATCGTATTTGCCTGCTGTGGCCCTGTTTTAGTTGTTACAGTATGTGCCGTTTTGGATTCTTGGTTATGCTTTACTTTGCTGATAATCCTGTCAAATTCAGACTATGCTTTTCAAGTGATTCTTTATTCTCATCTTGACATGATGAATCTCTAATAACTAATTATTCTTACAGCCAGAGAAGAAGGACATCGTTGGTTTGCAGGAACAGGTGAGTACCTTCATACAGTTTTGCTGTCGACCCAACTTTTGTAATTTTGCTTGTGACATTTTTCATCATCTGAGTGTTTTCTGGCTTCAGGTTTTTGTCCGGAAAATAATCGAACTGCATGACAAGTATGTAGCATATGTCACTGACTGTTTCCAGGGGCATACTCTTTTCCATAAGGTTTGTGAGATTATATGTTTATTTTTTTCTTCGTGCTTCATGTTTTCCAATAAAATCAAATCATCAGGAACACTTACTTTTGTTGAAATTGTTTGCAATCCTATTCCTTTCTATAGGCACTTAAAGAGGCTTTTGAAGTGTTCTGCAACAAAGGTGTTTCTGGTAGTACAAGTGCTGAATTGCTTGCCACATTCTGTGATAATATATTGAAGAAAGGCGGCAGTGAGAAACTCAGTGATGAAGCTATTGAAGATACCCTGGAGAAGGTACACCTGTCAGTCTGTTTTGCGTTCTCTTTTACTTGCAGACATTAGTACATTTTTATTGGTTGGATCTTAATCTACCGACCATTCATCAGGTTGTGAGATTACTCGCATACATCAGTGATAAGGATCTTTTTGCTGAGTTTTACAGGTAATTACTCATAAACTTGTATGATAACTCTAATGTATTGTTTCCTCACAAGAAAAACGAACTATAACACCTTGTAAATTTAAGAAGATAAGAAGTTCAACTGGTTTCGTATTGGATCTGATGTTTAATGGTGATGATGGCAGGAAGAAGCTGGCAAGGAGATTGCTATTCGACAAAAGTGCTAATGATGAGCACGAAAGAAGCATTCTGACCAAGCTAAAACAACAGTGTGGTGGTCAATTTACTTCAAAAATGGAGGGCATGGTCACTGATCTTACTGTTGCAAGAGATCATCAAACTAAGTTTGAAGAGTTTATAAGCACACACTCTGAATTGAATCCTGGGATAGACTTGGCTGTCACTGTTCTGACAACAGGATTCTGGCCAACTTATAAATCATTTGACATAAACCTTCCTGCTGAAATGGTATTTACTGTTTTCTTGCGCTATCCACTTCTGGAAATTAGATCCGAGTTCAACTGGCAAGCACTAGCTTTGCATTACATATTGAGGTCTTAACTATTTTATGGCCTTGCTCTCTCTAAGATTATTAACATTGACAACTCTCAAAAAAATTAGGTGAGATGTGTCGAGGTTTTCAAAGAGTTCTATCAAACAAGAACTAAGCATAGAAAACTTACATGGATATATTCCTTGGGTATCTGCCATATCACTGCAAAGTTTGAGGCCAAGACTATTGAGCTCATTGTTACAACTTACCAGGTAAGCATAAACTTGCACTAGGTCTTACTATCATTTCAAACGCTGCAAACTAATGATTTCTTTCCATCTGTTTGGCAGGCTGCATTGTTGCTACTGTTCAATGGAGCTGATAAACTTAGTTATTCTGAGATAGTAACACAACTGAACCTGTCAGATGACGATGTGGTGAGGCTGCTTCATTCTCTCTCTTGTGCGAAATACAAGATTCTTAGTAAAGAACCAAGTAACAGAACTATTTCTCCTAATGATGTATTTGAGTTCAACTCAAAATTTACAGACAAGATGAGAAGAATCAAGGTATTTTTGGTGTTTTGTTCTTTATCTTAATTTCTGGAAGTTCTTTTTAACGTTTTGGATCTAAGTATTGATTTTTATTTTTACCTGCAGATACCTCTACCTCCAGTTGATGAGAAAAAGAAGGTGGTTGAAGATGTTGACAAGGATCGAAGATACGCAATTGATGCATCCATTGTGCGTATTATGAAGAGCCGCAAAGTCTTGGGTCACCAGACACTAGTAATGGAATGTGTGGAGCAGCTTGGTCGCATGTTCAAGGTATGGAACATTCTTCATGTTCTGTTGGCTTTGCTGATGGTAAATGTGGTTGTATCCATCCACTCTAGCCTTTGTAAGACTAGCTACAGATGAAATGTTTTCCTGCATGGCTAGCATGTCAAATTTGAGCTATTTTTTTGTTATGTAGCTTTGTGGAATCCTCAGACTTATCCTCACATTAATGCAACTGATGAATCTATAACTATATTTTCTAATTGAATTTAAACTAAATCATACTTCTTTTTTGGGCACTATGGATATTCTAGACTGAAATATACCAAGTATTGAAGCATGTTGAGTAGAGTTTCCTTCGATTTTTTGAGCTGACCATAGGTGTTTTTTTTTTGTCCTTTCAGCCTGACTTCAAAGCAATAAAGAAGCGCATCGAAGATCTTATAACCAGGGATTACCTGGAGAGGGACAAGGAGAACCCAAACGTCTACCGATACTTGGCTTGATCATTGGTTATGCATGCTGGGCACGGTAACATCTGGCATGTGTTCCTACCAAGCTACAACTATTTAAACATGCTATATTTCGTGCCATGGCACACAGCATTGGCTTCTCCAGATGGATTCCCTGGTGTTGCTGTTGATTGCTCTTGCTGGCGGCAGACATCTGTAACTTGTACATGAAGGTCGTCAGATCCAGTGCCTTGGCCTATCTATGGTACTTGAACTGTCCGGAAAAGGAGAAGGGGTGGTTGGGCAGACCCTGGTGAATGTTGTACACATAATGTACTTATGGTTGTTGAGTTTGCGTGATATTATTACCAATATATATTTTTCTGTATTGTATCATAGCGCACTGAAGATAATTCAAAAGAAATCTCTCTTGCAAGACCTCCATCTGCTGTGTAATTTCTGTTTTAGCGACGAGAATGTATTGTGATTTCACAAGGAAATGAACAGATAATAGATGTCAAAATTGATGCGTAGAAGGGCTTGACCCTGTCAAAGTCGTAACTGGGTTCGTCTGGATTTTATTTTATTTTTGCAAAAAGATCCACAAATCATAGATCAACAGCAGTAAAATAATAAATTACAAATAGGCAATTGGACCACCTAGAGCGGCCCCTTCCTCAAGTTGGGCAAATTTTATTGTAGCAGTAGAGTTTATTGTATAGATAGACGTGAGTCGTGCACGATGATAACCTTAAATCACACCAACAAAAACGAAAATTGACTAGGTTCGAAGAGATTTGGTAGACATACAACTTCACACACCCTCTGTTGGTGTTAGCCACACAACTTCACGCATCCTCTGTTGGTGTTAGCCGCACCGCTCGAGCGGGGAGGACCTTATTGTGACTTCAAAATGTCGCTGCCGCTTCACCTCCCCAAAGAAGGCAAAAAAAAAAAAAAAAAACTTAAGACCGTGTTCAGTTAATAGAGATATTATATTGGAGTGGATTAAAAAGAACTCTGCCTTAGATGAGATTTCCCTCAAACCATATCAATCGCTCTTAAAACATGTGAAATCGAATAAAGCCTAAAAGTAGAATGGAAACCCTCCGGCCAGCGAGGGGCTTTGATCCGCCGCATCTCCAAGGCCCGAAAGGCCGTTGGAGGCGACGCAGATTGGCAACATCGCTGACGAGGGGAAGAAAACCTGGATGCCTTCTTTTCTCTCCCTAGCGGCTGCCGTGGGGATCGTCCAGTCCGTTTGAACCTCACTGCGCATATGCTGCATCATGCTAATTTTTTTTTTGCGGGGAACCGTCCTAAGCTAGTTTGTATGCTATCCGATTATAACGTCACCTCTGTGTATGTGTAGGATCACATTTATTTAGGCCTGGGCATTCGTTGCGTAAGCTGGCCTCGCCACAGATGGATGTCCAGTTTAAAAAAGAAAAGATGGATGCATACTATAATAGTGTTCCTTGAGAATCGTCCAAAAAACTTGTGGACAAGAGCATGAATTGCACGCTCATTATCTCGTACAAACCCTTCACATTTTTTTCCGATAATGGGCTTTATTAATTCCAAATTTGCAGACACAAGCAAAATAAGTTTACACTCTTGTCTGAAAAGGATTGTTTCATTTTCATTAGACTTTCATTAAACGGGCCTCGAAGTGGAAATCACCAAGTTTCCAATAGACCTTCATAAAATCTAGACCAACAATAGCATCGTCTTTGAAAAACTCCTTTAGGCACAAGAAAGAAAGATAACATGTATTATATTCGCAATCAGAAAGTTGATTAATACCAAACGTCCACCGTTGGACATGTACTCTTATTTCCAACTACTGATTTCTTTTTCATTTCTCTCCACATGTTTCCACTCTGCTATCACGAGTCTATGATAATGAATTGGCATCCCAAGATAGGAGATAGAAAACTCCCCTCTCTCACATCCGAACATGGTTCGAAAGTAGTTGCCAATATCGCCATTGACTTCAATAGCTACACTTTCTGTGGATTCATATCTTCTTACCCATTTATGTCCGATAGAAAAGAATACCTTTATCGATACCTGTAGAAACTTGAAAAATCTTTTCGTAATTTCTGCAAGAGTATCAAAGCCGATTTGGAGATTTCCAAGAAAATCCTCTATCCTTCCAGTTTCTAAGAAAGTTTCAATACATTCCCGATCAATATATAGTGTCCCGTCACTCTCTGTTTCTATCAACCAAGTTTTCTATTATGATAGATTTCATTTAAAAGGTGACAACCATCATCAATTAGTAATACCATAAAGGACCTATAGCATGTTAAATCTAGTAGACCCCTATCTCTACTATTACGTAAGCTAAGTTCTCCATACAAGGTTTCTAAAACTAAGGATGGTGGTAGTTCATGGCGAGGTTAGTGTTCAAGCATTTCAGTGAACCTAAAGTAAGATGTCATCATGTCCTCATCTGGGCGGTACTTAAAGTTAACTAGGTGAATATGCGTGCTTCGCCGCGCCGCCTTCTACTGGTTCTGAAATAATATGGTCGGATTGGTAGATTCACCGACGTTTTGCATGTTCCACTGTCGCAAGTAATGCGCCTGCCATTCCTATTATTTTGTCTTAATCGCACACGTAATTCAAAATAGGCAGCCTACTTCTCGTTCTAAAACAATATGGCCGGAATGGTAGATTCACCGTTGTTTTGCATGCCCCCCTTGCCTTTCCTATCATTTTGTCTTAATCGCCACGTGATTCAAAGTAGTCAGTCACACAAAACCACGATGGAATGGACCTATTTGTTAGAAGGGATAATACTAGCAACAATATATTAATTGACTCATACAGGACAGTAACAGCTAAATATTAACTCGGTTAGATATACAAACAAAATGCATTATTGCATATGTAGTATTTGCCCAAAATATTGACAAAGCCTAACATGCCAATGGCATCCACCACATCAGAAATGCATCCGTTTAATAGAACAAATTTGTGCAGATGAGATGGGACAAATATCAGTTAGTCATATACTTGTCTCTATGTACATTATATAGTTGTTCAGCATCGGTTCAATACAAAACTACAGAAGAACTTCTCAAAAGGCTTACAGTTACACCGAATGCACCTATGTTTTCGGCACGACATGTGTCATTGCCTATTCGACGGTACCCCAGAGAAGGAATCCTCACGGAGGGGGGAAGAAGTAGGGGCCATAGGACGGAAAACACTTGAGACGGTGGTACACGATTTACCTAGCTTCGGAACACCTGCTCGAGTGGAATTATCTGGACACTTTCACGTTGTTACAATGAATTATGGTTGTGCCTCTAGGGCTCCCAGGATCCGACTTATAAAGGCACCCGGATCTAGGGTTTCTACTAAGAGTCCTAGCTGGAATACAAGATGCCTAACTACATAATATACATTACCGTACACGTCAAGAATCCACCTAGATCTAGCTCCTGTCATGGATCCGGGTACTTCATGGGTCTCCACGGATCTGACTATTTACATAGATCGGTTTGGAGCCCGCTCCTGTTTCTGGGCTGAACTTCCTCCATCTTCTATCAACAGCAACTGGGCCGCCCGGTGGGCCATAAGCCACCACCACCATCTGTGGGCCACCCGGGCTTGCCGGATCTAGACCATGTCGTTGTCATACCCATAAAGTATACCCACAACATGTGGCTAAATTGAATCCTTCGTGATGGAAATGGTCCTTGATGGCGTGTAACTCACACGTTCATTGGGAACCCCAAGAGGAAGGTATGATGCGCACAGTAGCAAGTTTTCCCTCAGAAAGAAACCAAGGTTTAATCGAACCAGTAGGAGCCAAGAAGCACGTTGAAGGTTGATGGTCGCGAAATGTGATGCGGCGCAACACCAGGATTCCGCGCCAACGTGCACAACACAACCCAAGTACTTTGTCCCAACGAAACAGTGAGGTTGTCAATCTCACCGGCTTGCTGTAACAAAGGATTAAGCGTATCGAGTGGAAGATGTTTGCAAAGAAAACAAGAAACAAGTATTGAGAGATTGTATGCTATGTAAAGAATAGGACCGGGGTCCACAGTTCACTAGAGGTGTCTCTCCCATAAGATAAAAGCATGTTGGATGAACAAATTACAGTCGGGCAATTGACAAATAGAGAAAGGCATAACAATGCATATACATGATATGATAAATATAGTGAGATTTAATCAGGGCATTACGACAAAGTACATAGACCGCCATCCAACTGCATCTATGCCTAAAAAGTCCACCTTCAGGTTATCATCCGAACCCCATTCAGTATTAAGTTGCTAAGCAACGGACAATTGCATTAAGTATGGTGCGTAATGTAATCAACAACTACATCCTTAGACATAGAATCAATGTTTTATCCCTAGTGGCAACAAGACATCCACAACCTTAGAACTTTCTGTCACTGTATTTAATGGAGGCATGAACCCACTATCGAGCATAAATACTCCCTCTTGGAGTTAAGAGCAAAAACTTGGCAGAGCCTCTACTAATAACGGAGAGCATGCAAGATCATAAACAACACATAAACAATAGATTGATAATCACCATAATCATAGTACTCTCTATCCATCGGATCCCGACAAACACAACATATAGTATTACAGATAGATGATCTTGATCATGTTAGGCAGCTCACAAGATCCAACAATGAAGCACAACAAGGATAAGACGACCATCTAGCTACTATGGACCCATGGTCCAGGGGTGAACTACTCACTCATCACTCCGGAGGCGATCATGGCGATGAAGAGTCCTCCGGAGATGAATCCCCTCTCCGGCAGTGCCGGAGGCGATCTCCGAATCCCCCGAGATGGGATTGGCGGCGGCGTCTCTGGAAGGTTTTCCGTATCGTGGCTCTCGGTCTGGGGGTTTCGCGACGGAGACTTTAAGTAGGCGGAAGGTCAACGCGGGGGCCACACGGGGCCCAGGGGGTAGTCGGCGCGGCCAGGGCTTGGGCCGCCGCCTAGCCCCGGCTGCCTCGTGGCCCCCGTTATCTCTTTCTGGAAGCTTCGTGCAAAAATAGGACCCTGGGCGAAAGTTTCGTCCAATTCCGAGAATATTTCTTTACTAGGATTTACGAAACCAAAAACAGAAAACAGCGGCTCTTCGGCATCTTGTTAATAGGTTAGTTCCAAAATGCATAAATATGACATATAATGTGCATAAAACATGTAGGTATCATCAATAAAGTAGCATGGAACATAAGAAATTATCGATACGTTGGAGATGTATCAGCATCCCCAAGCTTAGTTCTGCTCGTCCCGAGCAGGTAAAACGATAACAAAGATAATTTAAGTGACATGCCATCATAATCTTGATCATACTATTTGTAAACATATGTAATGAATGCAACGATCAAAGCAAAGGTAATGACATGAGTAAACAAGTGAATCATAAAGCAAAGACTTTTCATGAATAGTACTTCAAGACAAGCATCAATAAGTCTTGCATAAGAGTTAACTCATAAAGCAATAAATCAAAGTAAAGGTGTTGAAGCAACACATAGGAAGATTAAGTTTCAGCGGTTGCTTTCAACTTATAACATGTATATCTCATGGATATTGTCAACATAAAGTAATATAACAAGTGCAATATGCAAGTATGTAGGAATCAATGCACAGTTCACACAAGTGTTTGCTTCTTAAGGTGGAAGGAGATAGGTAAACTGACTCAACAATAAAAGTAAAAGAATGGTCCTTCAAAGAGGAAAGCATCGATTGCTGTATTTGTGCTAGAGCTTTTATTTTAAAAACATGAAACAATTTTGTCAACGGTAGTAATAAAGCATATGAGTTATGAAAATTATATCTTACAAGTTGCAAGCCTCATGCATAGTGTACTAATAGTGTCCGCACCTCGTCCTACTTAGCTTGGACTACCGGGTCTTTGCATGCCATGTTTCAACCAAGTGTCACAAAGGGGTACCTCCATGCCGCCTGTACAAAGGTCTAAGGAGAAAGCTCGCATTTTGGATTTCTCGCTTTTGATTATTCTCAACTTAGACATCCATACCGGGACAACATGGACAACAGATAATGGACTCCTCTTAAATGCATAAGCATGTAGCAATGATTATTATTCTCATATGAGATTGAGGATATATGTCCAAAACTGAAACTTCAACCATGATTCATGGCTTTAGTTAGCGGCCCAATGTTCTTCTCTAACAATTTTGCATGCTCCAACCACTAAAATGATAGATCCTTCAGACAAGACGGACATGCATAGCAACTCACATGATATTCAACAATAGTTGATGGCGTTCCCGAAACATGGTTATCGCACAACAAGCAACTTAATAAAAGATAAAGTGCATAAGTACATATTCAATACTACGATAGTTTTAAGGCTATTTTGTCCCATGAGCTATATATTGCAAAGGTGAATGATGGAATTTTAAAGGTAGCACTCAAGCAATTTACTTTGGAATGGCGGAGAAATACCATGTAGTAGGTAGGTATGGTGGACACAAATGGCATAGTAGTTGGCTCAAGGATTTTGGATGCATGAGAAGTATTCCCTCTCGATACAAGGTTTAGGCTAGCAAGGTTATTTGAAGCAAACTCAAGGATGAACAAGTGCAGCAAAACTCACATAAAAGACATATTGTAAACATTATAAGACTCTACCGTCTTCCTTGTTGTTCAAAACTCAATACTAGATATTATCTAGACCTTAGAGAAACCAAATATGCAAATCAAATTTTAGCAAGCTCTATGTATTTCTTCATTAATGGGTGCAAAGCGTATGATGCAAGAGCTTAAACATGAGCACAACAATTGCCAAGTATCACATTATCCAAGACATTTTAGAATTACTACATGTAGCATTTTCCAATTCCAACCATATAACAATTTAACGAAGAAGAAACTTCGCCATGAACATTATGAGTAAAGCCTAAGGACACATGTGTCCATATGCAACAGCGTGTCTCTCTCCCACAAAGTGAATGCTAGGATCCATCTTATTCAAACAAAAACAAAAACAAAAACAAACCGACGCTCCAAGTAAAGAACACAAGATGTGATTGAATAAAAATATAGTTTCAGGGGAGGAACCCGATGATGTTGTCGATGAAGAAGGGGATGCCTTGGGCATCCCCAAGCTTAGACGCTTGAGTCTTCTTAAAATATGCAGGGGTGAACCACGGGGCATCCCCAAGCTTAGAGCTTTCTCCTCTTGATCATAGTATATCATTCTCCTCTCTTGACCCTTGAAAACTTCCTTCACACCAAACTTCAAGCAAACTCATTAGAGGGTTAGTGCACAATTAATAATTCACACATTCAGAGGTGACACAAACATTCTTTTCACTTATGGACATTGCATAAAGCTACTGGACATTAATGGATCAAAGAAATAAATCCAAAATAGCAAAAGAGGCAATGCGAAATAAAAGGCAGAATCTGTCAAAACGAACAGTCAGTAAAGACGAATTTAAATGGCACCAGACTTGCTCAAATGGAAAAACTCAAAACTAATGAAAGTTGCGTACATATCTGAGGATCACGCTCGTAAATTGGCAGATTTTTGAATTTTCTACAGAGAACTGTGCCCAGATTCGTGACGACAGCAATGCTGTCTGCGCAGCGATCCAAAATATAACATCAACTTTGACATAGAAACTTTACTTGGCACAAAAACATGATAAGGAGTTGCTACGTAGTAAACAACTTCCAAGACTCAACAAAACAAAAAATTGCTGTAGGTAAAAACATGGGTTGTCTCCCATAAGCGCTTTTCTTTAACGCTTTCAGCTAGGCGCGAAGTGCAAATCAAGTATTATCAAGAGATGAAGCATCAACATCATAGGTTGTTCTAATAATAGAATCAAAAGGCAACTTCATTCTCTTTCTAGGGAAATGTTCCATACCTTTCTTGAGAGGAAATTGATATTTAATATTACCTTCCCTCATATCAATAACAGCACCAACGGTTCGAAGAAAAGGTCTTCCCAACACAATAGGACAAGATGCATTGCATTCGATATCCAAGACAACAAAATCAACGGGGACAAGGTTATTGTTAACCGTAATATGCACATTATCAATCCTCCCCAAAGGTTTCTTTTTAACATTATCGGCAAGATTAACATCCAAATAACAATTCTTCAATGGTGGCAAGTCAAGCATATCATAAATCTTTTTAGGCATAACAAATACTTGCACCAAGATCACATAAAGCATTACATTCAAAGTCATTGAATTTCATTTTAATGATGGGCTCCCAACCATCTTCTAGCTTTCTAAGAATAGAAGTTTCAAGTTTTAGTTTCTCTTCTCTAGCTTTTATGAGAGCATTTGTAATATATTTTGCAAAGGCTAAATTTATAGCACTAGCATTAGGACTTTTAGCAAGTTTTGTAAGAACTTTATAACTTAAGAGATGTGGCAATCATCAAAATCTAAATCATTATGAGCTACAGCAATGGGATCATTGTTCCCAAGGTTGGAAAAATTTCAGCAGCTTTTATCACAAGCAATTTAGCTTTAGCAATTTCAGGCTTTTGTTCGCTTTGCACTAGGAGTAGAAACATTGCCAACACCAATTATATTACCATTGATAGTAGGAGGTGCAACAACATGTGAAGAATTAGCATTACTAGTGTGGTAATAGTCCAAACTTTAGCTACATTATTCTCTTTAGCTAGTTTTTCATTTTCTTCTCTATCCCACCTAGCACGCAGTTCAGCCATTAATCTTATATTCTCATTAATTCTAACTTGGATGGCATTTGCTGTAGTAGTAATTTTATTATCAAAATCATCATTAGGCATAACTTTTAGTTTTAATAGATTAACATCAGAGGCAAGTCTATCAACTCTAGAAGCAATAATATCAATTTTATCAAGCTTTTCCTCAACAGATTTGTTAAAAGCAGTTTGTGTACTAATAAATTCTTTAAGCATAGCTTCAAGACCAGAGGGTACATTCCTATTATTGTTGTAAGAATTCCCATAAGAATTACCATAACCATTACCATTAGCGGAAGGATATGGCCTATAGTTATTACCAGAGTTGTTCCTATAAGCGTTGTTGTTGAAATTATTATTTTTAATGAAATTCACATCAACATTTTCTTCTTGAGCAACCAATGAAGCTAAAGGAACATTATTTGGATCAACATTAGATCTACCATTCACAAGCATAGACATAATCACATCAATCTTATCATTCAAGGAAGAGGTTTCTTCAACAGAATTTACCTTCTTACCTTGTGGAGCTCTTTCCGTGTGCCATTCAGAGTAATTTATCATCATATCATCAAGAAGTTTTGTAGCCGCCCCAATGTGATGGACATAAAGGTACCTCCCGCAGCTGAATCCAATAAATTCCGCGAAGAAAAATTTAGTTCTGCATAGAAGGTTTGGATAATCATCCAAGTAGTCAGTCCATGGGTTGGGCAATTCTTTACCAAAGTTTTCATTCTCTCCCATGCTTGAGCAACATGTTCAGTATCTAATTGTCTAAAATTCATTATGCTACTTCTCAAAGATATAATTTTAGCGGGAGGATAATATCTACCAATAAAAGCATCCTTACATTTAGTCCATGAATCAATACTATTCTTAGGCAAAGATAGCAACCAATCTTTAGCTCTTCCTCTTAATGAGAAAGGAAACACTTTCAATTTAATAATATCACCATCTACATCTTTATACTTTTGCATTTCACAAAGTTCAACAAAATTATTGAGATGGGCAGCGGCATCATCAGAACTAACACCAGAAAATTGATCTCTCATGACAAGATTTAGTAAAGCATTTAATTTCAAAGAATTCTCTGTAGTAGCAGGTGGAGCAATAGGTGTGCATAGGAAATCATTATTATTTGCATTTGTGAAGTCACACAACTTAGTATTTTCAGGGGTATTCATTTTAGCAACGGTAAATAAAACAGACTAGATAAAGTAAATGCAAGTAACTAAATTTTTTGTGTTTTCGATATAGAGAGCAAAGTAAAAAAGTAAAACTAGCAACTAATTTTTTTGTGTTTTGTTTAGGTGCAGCAAACAAAGTAGTAAATAAAATAAAGCAAGACAAAAACAAAGTAAAGAGATTGAGAAGTGGAGACTCCCCTTGCAGCGTGTCTTGATCTCCCCGGCAACGGCGCGAGAAAAAGAGCTTGATGGCGTGTAACTCACACGTTCGTTGGGAACCCCAAGAGGAAGGTATGATGCGCACGAGCAAGTTTTCCTCGAAAGAAACCAAGGTTTAATCAACGTGGGAGCCAAGAAGCACGTCGAAGGTTGATGGTCACGAAATGTGATGCGGCGCAACACCGGGGATTCCGGCGCCAACGTGGAACACGCACAACACAACCCAAGTACTTTGTCCCAACGAAGCAGTGAGGTTGTCAATCTCACCCGCTTGTTGTAACAAAGGATTAAGCGTATCGAGTGGAAGATGTTTGCAAAGAAACAGTAAACAAGTATTACGAGTAGATTGTATGCTATGTAAAGAATAGGACCGGGGTCCACAGTTCACTAGAGGTGTCTCTCCCATAAGATAAAAGCATGTTGGGTGAACAAATTACATCGGGCAATTGACAAATAGAGAAAGGCATAACAATGCATATACATGATATGATAAATATAGTGAGATTTAATCCGGGCATTACGACAAAGTACATAGACCGCCATCCAACTGCATCTATGCCTAAAAAGTCCACCTTCAGGTTATCATCCGAACCCCATTCAGTATTAAGTTGCTAAGCAACAGACAATTGCATTAAGTATGGTGCGTAATGTAATCAACAACTACATCCTTAGACATAGAATCAATGTTTTATCCCTAGTGGCAACAGCACATCCACAACCTTAGAACTTTCTGTCACTGTCCCAGATTTAATGGAGGCATGAACCCACTATCGAGCATAAATACTCCCTCTTGGAGTTAAGAGCAAAAACTTGGCCGAGCCTCTACTAATAACGGAGAGCATGCAAGATCATAAACAACACATAAACAATAGATTGATAATCACCATAATCATAGTACTCTCTATCCATCGGATCCCACAAACACAACATATAGTATTACAGATAGATGATCTTGATCATGTTAGGCAGCTCACAAGATCCAACAATGAAGCACAACAAGGAGAAGACGACCATCTAGCTACGCTATGGACCCATGGTCCAGGGTGAACTACTCACTCATCACTCCGGAGCGATCATGGCGATGAAGAGTCCTCAGGAGATGAATCCCTCTCCGGGGGTGCCGGAGCGATCTGAGTCCCAGAGATGGGATTCGCGCGCGGCGTCTCGGAAGGTTTTCCGTATCGTGGCTCTCGGTGTTGGGGTTTCGCGACGGAGACTTTAAGTAGGCGGAAGGTCAACGCGGGGGGCCACGGGGCCCAGGGGGTAGGTCGCGGCCAGGGCTTGGGCCGCCGCCCGCCCTGGCCTCGTGGCCCCACTAGTTATCTCTTCGGTCTTCGGAAGCTTCGTGCAAAAATAGGACCCTGGGCGAAAGTTTCGTCCAATTCGAGAATATTTCTTTACTAGATTTAAAACCAAAAACAAGACAAACAAGCGGCTCTTCGGCATCTTGTTAATAGGTTAGTTCAAAATGCATAAATATGACATATAATGTGCATAAAACATGTAGGTATCATCAATAAAGTAGCATGGAACATAAGAAATTATCGATACGTTGGAGACGTATCACTCGCGACTTGTTATCATTATTAAATGTTATGAGAATTTACACATGGGTATAGTTGACTTGGTCCGTGTGGCAAAAAATTCCACACTTGTCATTCTCAATATGGATTCAATATATTATTTACCAAATTAGATGTTAGATCAAGTTATTATTTACACATGAAGAATTAAAGTTAGATCAAGTCATTAGTGGACGATTCAAAAGGGGAATTACAATACCATATAGTAAAAAAAACAAGTTTTTGGAAGGAGAGTTCAGAAATAGATGCGAAGTGCATTTGGAATTTTCAGAAGTAGATTCAGTTAAGTTTGTGTTGACGTCAGAAACCCACCGGCGGGCAGTGACTGGTCAACACTGATACGTCTCCAACGTATCGATAATTTCTTATGTTCCATGCCACTTTATTGATGATACCTACATGTTTTATGCACATTATATGTCGTATTTACGCATTTTCTGGAACTAACCTATTAACAAGATGCCGAAGTGCCAGTTCACATTTTCTTGTTTTTGGTTTCAAATCCTAGTAACGAAATATTCTCGGAATTGGACGAAATCAACGCCCGGGTTCCTATTTTTCCACGAAGCTTCGAGAACACCGGGAAGGACCGGAGGGCCACAGGCCCACCAGAGGTGGCCGGCGCGGCCTAGGGTTGGCCCGCGCCGCCTTACCCCCTGGCCGCCCCTCCGAGGCTGCCCTTCCGCCTATTTAAAGCCCCCATCGAAAACCCTTACGGAGAAAGCCACGATACGAGAAAAGTTCCGGAGCCGCCGTCATCGCGGAAGCCAAGATGGGGGACAGGAGTCTCGTTCGGCACCTGACGGGGAGGGGAAGGCTTCTCCATCGACACCGCTGCCATCTCCGCCATCTTCATCACTTGCTGCTCCATGAGGAGGAGTAGTTCTCCATCAAGGCTCGGGCTGTACCGGTAGCTATGTGGTTAATCTCTCTCCTATGTACTTCAATACAATGATCTCATGAGCTGCCTTACATGATTGAGATTCATATGAGTTTTGTATCACAATTTATCTATGTGCTACTCTAGTGATGTGTTATTAAAGTAGTTTTATTCCTGCATGTGCAAAGGTGACAGTGCGTGCACCGTGTTAGTACTTGGTTTATGCTATGATCATGATCTCTTGTAGATTGCGAAGTTAACTATTGCTATGATAATATTGATGTGATCTATTCCTCCTACATATGCATGAAGGTGACAGTGTGCATGCTATGCTAGTACTTGGTTTAGTCGTTTTGATCTATCTTACACTTAAGGTTACTTAAACATGAGCATTATTGTGGAGCTTGTTAACTCCGGCATTGAGGGTTCGTGTAATCCTACGCAATGTGTTCATCATCCAACAAAAGTGTAGAGTATGCATTTATCTATTCTGTTATGTGATCAATGTTGAGAGTGTCCACTAGTGAAAGTGTAATCCCTAGGCCTTGTTCCTAAATACGCTATCGCTGCTTGTTACTGTTTTACTGTGTTACTACTGCGCAATACTACCATCAACTACACGCCCGCAAGCTATTTTAGGCCGTTGCTACTGCTCATATATATTCATACCACATGTATTTCACTATCTCTTCGCCGAACTAGTGCACCTATTTGGTGTGTTGGGGACACAAGAGACTTCTTGCTTCGTGGTTGCAGGGTTGCATGAGAGGGATATCTTTGACCTCTTCCTCCCGAGTTCGATAAACCTTGGGTGATCCACTTAAGGGAAAACTTGCTGCTGTTCTACAAACCTCTGCACTTGGAGGCCCAACACTGTCTCAGGAAAGGAGGGGGAACGTAGACATCAAGCACTTTTCGGCGCCGTTGCCGGGGAAAGGTAAAAGGTACTCACACTCCGGATCTCGGCTACTAAGCTATTTTCCGGCGCCATTGTAAGTACTCGAAGCTATTTCCTTTAGACTCTGCAATTGCGACATTTGGTTTCTTGTTTACACTAGTTAGGCATAATGGAAAACAACAAAAATATGAGAGATCTTTATGAACTTTATCTTGAATTAGGACATGATGTGTTTGAAGAGAGAATTAAAAAACCCATGGAACTTTATATGCATGATAATGGGAATGTTATTAGTATGAATGCTTTGAACACCATTGTTGCTAATGCTATGGAAAATTCTAAGCTTGGGGAAGCTGGCTTTGATGAGCATGATATTTTTAGTCCCCCAAGCATTGAGGAGAAAATTTACTTTGATGATACTTTGCCTCCCATTTATGATGATTATAATGATAGTAGTCTTTTGTTACCACCTGTTATGGAGGATAAATTTGATTATGATTACAATATACCTCCTATATTTGATAGCTACTTTGTTGAATTTTCTCCCACTACAATTAATAAGAATGACTATGCTTATGTTGGGAGTAGTAATTATTTTATGCATGAGACTCATGATAAGAATGCTTTATGTGATGGTTATATTGTTGAGTTTGCTCATGATGCTACTGAAAGTTATTATGAGAGAGGAAAATATGGTTGTAAAAATTTTCATGTTACTAAAACACCTCTCTATGTGCTGAAATTTTTGAAGCTACACTTGTTTTATCTTCCTATGCTTGTTACTTTGCTCTTCATGAACTTGTTTATTTACAAGATTCCTATGCATAGGAAGCATGTTAGACTTAAATGTGTTTTGAATTTGCCTCTTGATGCTCTCTTTTGCCTCAAATACTATTCCTTGCGAGTGCATCATTAAAACTGCTGAGCCCATCTTAATGGCTATAAAGAAAGAACTTCTTGGGAGATAACCCATGTGTTATTTTTCTACAGTACTTTGTTTTATATTTGTGTCTTGGAAGTTGTTTACTACTGTAGCAACCTCTCCTTATCATGTTTTTGTGCCAAGTAAAGTTTCTATGTTAAAGTTGATGTTATATTTGGGATCGCTGCGCAGAAACAGCATTGCTGTCTGTCACGAATCTGGGCACAGTTCTCTGTAGAAAATTCTAAAAAATCTGCCAATTTACGAGCGTGATCCTCAGATATGTACGCAACTTTCATTAGTTTTGAGTTTTTCCATTTGAGCAAGTCTGGTGCCATCTTAAATTCGTCTTTACGGACTGTTCTGTTTTTGACAGATTCTGCCTTTTATTTCGCATTGCCGCTTTTGTTAAGTTGAATGAGTTTCTTTGTTCCATTAACTTTCAGAAGTTTTGTGCAATGTCCAGAAGTGTTAAGAATGATTGTGTCACCTCTGAACATGTGAATTTTTGATTATGCACTAACCCTCTAATGAGTTTGCTTGAAGTTTGGTGTGGCAGAAGTTTTCAAGGGTCAATAGAAGAGGGTGATATAATGTGATCGAGAAGAGTGAAAGGTCTAAGAGCATCCCCACTCGTTTGGGCTCCCCACGCCCAAATCCGGCGATATTTTCGTCCGGATTGGAGGAAGATTTGGCGTGGGGAGTTGTAGTTTCCCAGCCGCGAGCCCAGGATGGATGCAACGTAATACGACGAATTCAGACAAAATAGGCGATTCGTTCAAACATAAGCGAAATTTAATGATATTTAACATATAGAGGCGAGTTCGTACATAAATAGGCCGAATTCGTACATATATTTGAATTCGGCGATTGGCAAACTAAACTTAAACTAAATAGCGGCCTACTACATGCCGAAATGGCGGTAGAAGGACGTGTAGTCGCCGCCGTCGTCGTCGTCGTCGCCTGTCGCGTTGTCCTGGGGCGGCGGAGCCTCGTACCAACGGCTCGTGCCCTGGCCAGCGTCGCCGGTGCGTGGCGGCGACGGAAGGTACATGTCGTCGTCGCTGCTCTCGTCGAGCTTCACCACCTCCCTGGGCGCGGCGTTCCTAGCGGCGGATGGTGTGGCGGCGAAGCGGCGGTGACGCGCGCGCCAGATCGAGCGGCCGTGCTGCCAGCCTCTGGCGCTCCCGGTCGCGCACAGACCAGTCCGGCGGCGTCGTCGCGCTTCGCCTCCTCCATGTCCTTCAGCGATCTTGCGATCGCCTCCGCCACCGCGGCCTCCTCCGCGCGCCTCGCCTCCTCCTCGCGAGCTGGTTTGCGGCGAGCTTGTTGGCGCCGGCCTCTTTCTTCGTCTTCTTCCGCCCGCTGCGGAGGCGGCTGGTCGCGGATGACGAGGGCGCCGCTGCTGCGCCCTCTGGTCGGCGGTGGCGAGACCGGCTCCTTCTTGACGGTCGCCCACTCCTTCTTGACGGTGGCCGGCGTCGACCCGCCGGACCTGGACGCCGATCTCGAGCCCGACGACGAAGAGGACGGCGCCATCCTCCTCGGTATCCAGGAACTACCGTGCCGGCGCGACACGGTAGCCGCCACCGGCGGCGGCATCCCCAGGACAGGGGAGTTCCCGTCCTCGATGTGCGCGAGCACATTCTCGAGGGTGCGGTTGGGCGCGCTCCACCATCGGCGGCGGCCGGCGGCGTTGTTCCTTGCCGGAGGAGGAGGAGGGCCGTCGTAGGAGGCGAGCTCGCGTTCGTACCTTCGCCGGAAGAACGCGATCCACGCTTCGTGGTTGTCGGGGAAGAAGCGCGGATCCGCGCGCTGCTCGTCACGAGAGTGGCGAGCACCTCCTCGATCGCCGTTTCGCGCCACCCGTTGGCGGCGGCGGGATCGGCACGCCGCCTGCGCTCAGCCTCCATCCTCCCGGCGCGCGGAAGTCCGGCGGCGCAGGGTACCCCGCCGCGTGCAGGAGTCGCCCCTCCCATTGGTGGAGAGAGCGGCGGCCGAAGCCGTTGTTGGCCGCACCGTCGTTCGCCATTGCTGGTTTCTTCGAGTTCGGGGATGATTTGGGGGAAGACGAGCGAGGAGGTGAATGCGGGCCAGCCGGGGTAGTTCGGCGATAAATAGCGGTAGGCGCGCGTGAAACCGAGGCGACGGCATTAACTCGCCGCGTGGAAGCTACGCGTCCGGCGAATGCTGACCGGCGGCGGAGAGCGCGCGGAAGACGATGCGATGAGGACGACGATCGGTGTCTCTCGCCGACAAGTTGGGGCCACCGGACGCGCGGGAACGTTTCGCGCGCTTTCGTTTCGTCAGGTCCCGAGCGCTCCCGGGGGCGGGGTGGCGTGGGATCGCCGGATGAATTTAGGCCCAAATCCGGACGAAACGAGGCAGGGCGCGACCCCGGGTCCGATGTAAAACGCTCGCCGGGGCCTGTTCGGGGGACGAGTGGAGATGCTCTAAGGGGATGCCCGGTGGTTCATCCCTGCATATTTTAAGAAGACTCAAGCGTCTAAGCTTGGGGATGCCCAAGGCATCCCCTTCTTCATCGACAACTTATCGTTTCTTCTAGTGAAACTATATTTTTATTCGATCACATCCTATGTATTTTACTTGGAGCGTGTGCTTTATTTTTGTTTTTGTTTTGTTATCTTAGTTCTCTGAATAAGTTCATCCTTGTGTGGGAGAGAGACACGCTCCGCTGGTTCGTATGAACACATGTGTTCTTAGCTCATAATATTCATGGCAAAGTTTCCTCTTCGTTAAATTGTTATATGGTTGGAATTGAAAAATGCTACATGTAGTAATTGGTAAAATGTCTTGGATAATGTGATACTTGGCAATTGTTGTGCTCATGTTTAAGCTCTTGCATCATATGCTTTGCACCCATTAATGAAGAAATACATAGAGCTTGCTAAAATTTGATTTGCATATTTGGTTTCTCTAAGGTCTAGATAATATCTAGTATTGAGTTTTGAACAACAAGGAAGACAGTGTAGAGTCTTATAATGTTTACAATATGTATTTTATGTGAGTCTTGCTGCACTTGTTCATCCTTGAGTTTGCTTCAAATAACCTTGCTAGCCTAAACCTTGTATCGAGAGGGAATACTTCTCATGCATCCAAATACTTGAGCCAATTTTCATGCCATTTGTGTCCACCATACCTACCTACTACATGGTATTTCTCCGCCATTCCAAAGTAAATTGCTTGAGTGCTACCTTTAAACCATTCAAAATTTATTACCTCTTATTTGTGTCAATGTTTTATAGCTCATGAGGAAGTATGTGGTGTTTTATCTTTCAATCTTGTCATTTACTTTTGACAGACTTTCATTAATGGACTAGTGGCTTCATCCGCTTATCCAATAATTTTGCAAAAAGAGCTGGCAATGAGGTTCCCAGCCTCAATTAATTAACTTGCATTAATAATTCTCTTCACATGTTTTGCTCTGATTCATCAGTAAGCAACTTAATTTTGCAAATAGACACTCCTCCATGGTATGTGAATGTTGGAAGGCACCCGAGGATTCGGTTAGCCATGGCTTGTGTAAGCAAAAGGTTGGGAGGAGTGTCATCCATAAATAAAGAAAAACTAAACTAAAGTACATGTGTAAACAAAAGAGAAGAGGGATGATCTACCTTGTTGGTAGAGATAACGTCCTTCATGGGAGCCGCTCTTGAAAGTCTGGTTGATGAGGTAGTTAGAGTGCCCACTACCATTCGTTGACAACAACAAACACCTCTCAAAATTTTACTTTTATGCTCTCTTTATGTTTTCAAAACCAAAGCTCTAGCACAAATATAATCGATGCTTTCCTCTTTGAAGGACCTTTCTTTTACTTTTATTGTTGAGTCAGTTTACCTATCTCCTTCCACCTCAAGAAGCAAACACTTGTGTGAACTGTGCATTGATTCCTACATACTTGCATATTGCATTTGTTATATTACTCTATGTTGACAATATCCATGAGATATACATGTTATAAGTTGAAAGCAACCGCTGAAACTTAATCTTCTTTGTGTTGCTTCAATGCCTTTACTTTGAATTATTGCTTTATGAGTTAACTCTTATGCAAGACTTATTGATGCTTGTCTTGAAGTACTATTCATGAAAAGTCTTTGCTTTATGATTCAGTTGTTTACTCATGTCATTACCATTGTTTTGATCGCTGCATTCATTACATATGTTTATAGTATGATCAAGGTTATGATGGCATGTCATAAGAAATTATCTTTGTTATCGTTTTACTGCTCGGGACGAGGGCTTGGGGATGCTGATACGTCTCCAACGTATCGATAATTTCTTATGTTCCATGCCACTTTATTGATGATACCTACATGTTTTATGCACATTATATGTCGTATTTACGCATTTTGGAACTAACCTATTAACAAGATGCGAAGTGCAGTTCTGTTTACTGCTGTTTTTGGTTTGAAATCCTAGTAACGAAATATTCTCGGAATTGGACGAAATCAACGCCCGGGTTCCTATTTTTCCACGAAGCTTCCGAACACCGGGAAGGACCGGAGGGGGCCACAGGCCACCGGGAGGTGGCCGGCGCGGCCTAGGGTTGGCCGCGCCGCCCACCCCCTGGCCGCCTCTTCGACCCTCGAGGCTGCCCTTAGCCTATTTAAAGCCCCTGCATCGAAAACCCTTACGGAGAAAGCCACGATACGAGAAAAGTTCCAGCCGCCGTCATCGCGAAGCCAAGATGCGGGACGGGAGTCTGTTCGCACCTGCCGAGCGGGGAAGTGCCCCGGAAGGCTTCTCCATCGACACCGCTGCCATCTCCACCGCCATCTTCATCACCGTTGCTGCTCCCATGAGGAGGGAGTAGTTCTCCATCAAGGCTCGGGGCTGTACCGGTAGCTATGTGGTTAATCTCTCTCCTATGTACTTCAATACAATGATCTCATGAGCTGCCTTACATGATTGAGATTCATATGAGTTTTGTATCACAATTTATCTATGTGCTACTCTAGTGATGTGTTATTAAAGTAGTTTTATTCCTCCTGCATGTGTGCAAAGGTGACAGTGCGTGCACCGTGTTAGTACTTGGTTTATGCTATGATCATGATCTCTTGTAGATTGCGAAGTTAACTATTGCTATGATAATATTGATGTGATCTATTCCTCCTACATATGCATGAAGGTGACAGTGTGCATGCTATGCTAGTACTTGGTTTAGTCGTTTTGATCTATCTTACACTTAAGGTTACTTAAACATGAGCATTATTGTGGAGCTTGTTAACTCCGGCATTGAGGGTTCGTGTAATCCTACGCAATGTGTTCATCATCCAACAAAAGTGTAGAGTATGCATTTATCTATTCTGTTATGTGATCAATGTTGAGAGTGTCCACTAGTGAAAGTGTAATCCCTAGGCCTTGTTCCTAAATACGCTATCGCTGCTTGTTTACTTGTTTTCTTGTGTTACTCTGTGCAATACCACCATCAACTACACGCCGGCAAGCTATTTTCTGGCACCGTTGCTACTGCTCATATATTCATACCACCTGTATTTCACTATCTCTTCGCCGAACTAGTGCACCTATTTGGTGTGTTGGGGACACAAGAGACTTCTTGCTTCGTGGTTGCAGGGTTGCATGAGAGGGATATCTTTGACCTCTTCCTCCCCGAGTTCGATAAACCTTGGGTGATCCACTTAAGGGAAAACTTGCTGCTGTTCTACAAACCTCTGCACTTGGAGGCCCAACACTGTCTACAGGAAAGGAGGGGGAACGTAGACATCAAACACCGTAGAGCCGGGAACAACTAGGGCTGCGGCCGATCCCCTGAGCGGCGACCCGCAAAGCCTCTGTCGCGCGCCGATGCAACAGGGCGTGCCACCGACCTACCTGGTCGGGAAGGTGTGGATGATGCCTCGCTTAGTTTCTGCAGGCACACACGTACACGTTAAATACGAGCCTCGATCGGCTCTCAGGTTATCCTGTGAATCGGCTCATGGAGCCGATCCACCCATGATTCGTCCAAGGTGGCCGAATATATGGTGGTCTGCTTGATCAAGATAAAGCATATGAGATCCACGACGATTTGGGGTTTTCACCGCATAATCGGATCATCCTACTCACGATTGGGCCTCGCGCCCACGCACGGTGATCGTAAGCCAACCCTAGACAAGGCCTAAAAACCAACACTAGGTTGATCCTCGGAACATCTGTCTAGGGGCAGCAAACTACACGTGCCGCTGGATCCTCCAACCCTTTGTAAGGCGATATTAAACTAATCCTTGATGAATCAAGGAGCAACCGTAACGGATCAGATCTACTAAATAACGATCAAGCGGGGTGCCGCCCCTGCACCCATGATGAGGTACAAGGACGGCTAGATGCGCAAGGGTTGCACTACGACAGCGTATGATACTAGGAACAATGCTAACCCTAACACATCTATGATAACTACGTTGCTCGCCATCAAAAAGGCTTCAGCATGAGCAACGCATGAACAACGTAGGCAGGCTCGTGCTGCCTAGATCGCGAGATGCGATCTAGGCAGCATGGTGCTTACCGGAGGGACCCTCGAGACGAAGGGGTTGGCGATGCGCGAGATTGGTTTGTGTTGAACGTTGGTTGTTGTTTATTCCGTAAACCCTAGATACATATTTATAGTCCAGCGGACTTTCTAATGTGGGCGTGCACCAAACCGTGCTCGAGATAAACTCTAACTTCTACGAAGCCTACTATAAAGATACACGGGCTAACTAGCCCAAACTTGATACACAAGGCCGATTCACATTTTTCCCTCGCATATATTGTCAAGTCTACCCTGATCGCGCCCACCTCTCGACTTGGTCAAATTCTGGTGATAACACATGCCCCCTGGTTTTGATAATGATAATTGCAAAACCATATGCATTCTTCGAAGGGCCATGTCGTGGCAGAGCAGAACCGTCGCAGTACTGTTTATTACCACCTCCTCTGCATGACTTGATAATTCCGGCAGTCTGCGAGCAATCGGCTCTTTTCTTTCACGTGATCGGCTTCTAGCTAATTTGGCCGATAGTCAAAGTCAAACAACCCCAAAAGAGCCGATGGCGCCGCACCGGTCCCTACCATATAACAAGCAAAGGCAAACCTGGTTACCCCTCCAAACGGTCACCTGCAACCTCCGTCGAGAAAGCAAACTCAGATCCCCAAAATCCGCCACCTACGCGATCTCGCGAGCTTGGATCTCAACCACCGCTCCAACTCTGCAGCGCATCAAATGGCGGAACCGTCCAACGCCGACGCCATGGTCTCCGGCTTGAAGGTAATACTCCACCGCTTCTCGCCATTAGGGCCAATATCAGGATTGAACAGAAGAACACCTGACTTAATGTTCCTCTCTGTTATCAATTTTAGGTCTCCGACCTTCTATTGCCGCATCCTTCTCTCCCAAATTCCATGTGTCTTGGCCCCCGCTCTGTGGTGACCCAGCGTACCACTGCATGGTGTAGTACACAAGTCGTTGACATAACACAAGTGAAACACTGTTCCACTCATATTACATCCCTCAGAGTGGTACAACGAAACATATGCGAGTCCAAGGTATGTCTATAGAAGGATACACAAGCTATTTACAGAAGATCAACACAGCCTCCTACTTTACGGTGAGGTAAAACTTCAAATAAAGCTCCAGAAGAACGACTCGTAATCTAACTTATTGCTATCACTATCTCCAGAGATACTAGGCTTGCTATAGAATTCTAGCTACTTAGGTGCTAAGATCAGGAAAAGGCTCCCTTCTATTACTAATCTAAGTTTCCACTTTAGTTGCTGCAGCAGTTGACTTCATTGACTTCTTTGCTTGGATTCTCCATCTTATTGCAGTTGACTCCTTTGTCTTCGAGTTCCACGGTAGTTCATCCTCCGGTGCCTCCATAGCTAAGCAGGGGATTTAAGAGTGGGATGAGTACGAGCGTACTCAGCAAGTTCATATTAGGGAAATAGGTGTATCATGCACTAGCTACAGCCACAGACCAGAAAGTCATAGGCGAATGCAAGTTTTCATAAATATTTCTTCAAAAGGTTTATTTTATTCTGAAAACTATGCCCGTCAGTCTTCACGAGTTGACTAGAACTTCATGGAGTTCCTTTCTGCGCGTTCGCAGTTCCTTCCCAACAGGGAGTGACCACAATTCAATACACTCTGCGAGGTGCGTTACTTTTCCCATAAGAGAACTTAACCTTGTTGCCAACCAAGTCGCGAGCCTTGTCACACTTCCTTGGTATGGGGCCAGGTATAAGAACCAAGCCAATCACTGCCTTCTCCGCGACCCTGCAAACCCACCCTTTTGTCCATCCGTACACCCCCGGTAGACATCTCCCGATCATACGGCTTTACCCACGGTGTACGTCGGACAATCCTTCATAGACGGTAGAGCCTCTCATCCAAACGTCCGGATGGGGATTTTAAAGGCTATCCCAACCTACGGCGGTGCCTCCCACCCGCCGGGCTCTATCAAGTCCGTTGGCGTGCGGAGGAAAAGATACAGAGCTTCCCAGGCCATTATAGATCTTATGGTCAACGCGATATGTACGGCGCTAGAATCACTGGACGGCATTGGTACTTAGTCCTAGATGAATAGTACCCTTGCAATGGAACCTCCACCAATCAACACATACCATGGTTCCATTGCCCACCACATAGTCATATTCATAATTGTAAAATAATATTTGCTTTTCAATGCAAGAGTGATAAGTATAGTACTTTGCATATAATTTGATAAAATTAATCAAATGACATGAGCAAGCGATGAACTTGCCTTTCTTGGTTGCAAGATTATGCAGTCAAAAGCTTCGATACGTGAGAACTCCAAATTCTGAAATACCATCATTGTCCGGTAAGGACAATGTTTAAAGAACTGGCAAAGATGCTATAATGCATAGTATGAGATGCAATCGTCCCGAGTGTAATCTAACCTCAATGATTTAGGATTAGGTGAGTTGTAAGATTTCTTTAGGGTGTGTTGCACTTTTAGGATGGTTTTCAAACAAGGTTCTTATCAGGGTTTGGTTATAAGAATAGCATATACAAGTAATATAATGCATCATAACAATCATACTTACAAAGGAATGGTGATATGAATAGCATAAGTAAGTGAGATATTGCATCTTATCAAGCACACACATAAAGGAATTGTAGTTGAGTAATATGTAAAGAGCAGTTGTCAATTTTAAGTTCTATGGTGCATGGTTGATGATTACTATACTATACTTCAAAAGAATAACTTTTGAAGAACAGGTTAATTAAGAAATAATAAGTATTTCACATAAGAACTATGACTTCTATGATTTGGCTGACATTTGCACTTCAAAAGAATAAGTTTTGAAGAACATGAATGATAAAGAATAAGAATTACTACAAGTAGTGCTTCTAAGGTTTACTATTGGATTTATTTATTTCATTATTAGGGACTAGTTGGGGTTCTTAAATAGGATGGGTCCATATGCAACAAGTGTTGGCATATTTTAGCTAAACATGGACAACAGATTAAATTACTATGCATGGTTACTACTATGGTTGATCATATGGTATCATATCAAAGGATAGTTATGACGATGTTGCTATGAGTTAATTATTAGGATTTACTATACCTTCTCATTTGTTTCATCAAGTAATCAATAATGGGTTCCTAAACGAGGTGGTTCATTAATCCCAATTAGAGTTTAGTTGAGTAGAAGCATGCAAAGTGAATTACTATACAAGGTTGATATTATAGTTGATCTCTATGGTTCTACTAAACAATGGGGTTTAAGGTTGATGACATGGAATTAAAAGTTAAGGTTTATAATTACTAGATCATGTAAGGCCAACTCAACATGAGTGCATGAAATGACCACATTATTGGCAAAAGAAACTTGTATAGCTCTAATAAGGTAGGGACATGCATTTTATTTATTTTGTGGAGTTTATATGTAGAATATAAACATGACTTTTATTGGTTTCTTAAAGATTCTAAAATTAGTTGTTTAGGATAAGACAATCACTATCAATACCATGTTAGGGTCTAGGGTTTTAAATAGTGGTTGGAATAAGGATATATCTTTTATTCTTTTCTAGGTTTTGGAATCATATGTTGAAGTAATGATGAATTAGGGTTTTAGGAATTCTAAAGTATTAAACTAGTTTGCTTTTAATTAATGACTTTTAAGTTTAAGAAAAACATATTCATTTAAAATATAACTAAGTACTCTAATATACTTCAACATTAGTTCCTATTTATTATAGTTTTCATGGAAATTGATTTTTATTACTCAAAAATCACATCTTAAGTTTTATTTACTAAATCATGCTTAAGTAATTATGACAATATATGTAGCATGTTTGAGGTTGAAGTAATATTTGCTTAAGCATAAAATGTATTTTTAGATTTCAACTACAATTTGTATTTTTAAAATGTTTGTGTGATACCTTAGAGTAATTTTATCTATGCAAAATTAGATTAGTGAATAGTTTTATTTAATATGTAAATATTAAATCTACACAAGTTTGTATAGGCTAGTTAATTTGGATAAAGCTAATGGGTTAGTTGATCGATAGATTTAATTGGGCAATTAGCACACAACGATTTACTAGTAGTAGTTCTAGTCTAACAGATTTGGGTTAAACCCAAACGCACGCACGAAGCCAACACACGCACGCTGGGCTGGACCAGTACCGCACGCACGCTCACAGCCTCTCGCCTCGCGATCCCCTTCCTCGCGACGAGCCTGTGCCGTCTCGCCGTCGCCCCGGTCGCTGTCGGCCGTCGCCGAACCCGTCCTCCGCCGCTGACCATCGGCTCAGCTCCGCCACGGTATCTCTCCTCGACTTCCTCTACCTCTCTGTCCCGCTCGATTTGATTTTTCAGCTCTTCCTCGCCCGCCCCCAAACATAGAAACCCTAGCGGTCGCTGGTCGGTTTGGCCGTCGACGGCCAACTCCCGCGCCGCTGCTTGTCATTGCTGCTGTCCGGTGAGGCTTCGCCCTCACCCGCCGCCTTGATGCTGCCCTATGCGTGCGCGCCGCCCTAATCCTACCCACGCCCAACGCTCCCCAGCGTGGCCTCGCCGCCATCTTCTCCCGGCCGTTCCCGGCCCTGCTCCGCCTCCTCCTGAACTCCAAACCCCCTGCTCGATTTGATTCTCATGGCTTCTCGTTTTCGGGATGTCCCTCTGCTCCCTCACTCGGCTCCGATAACTGCCCTCATCTCTACTTCTACTTGGCGCTAGCAGGACGGTAGCAATTGCTGCAACCCTGGCGCCCCTCCTGGCTCGCCATGGCCTGCTCACGTTGGGTAAAGGTGTAGTACTTCTGCTGCCTGTGATGCTGCGATAATGGTGGTGGAGCTGCTGGTGAGGTGTTGTTGATGTACTGGTGGGGTGGTGCTGGTATTGTGGTGGTGATACAGTGGTGTGGTGCTCTGCTGTTGCTACTACATCCTCGACGCCGGCTGGACGGTGCCGTGGACGCAACCCCGGCGTCGCCTACTGTGCTTATACCTCTGCTGCAATCACTGTGAGATAATTCACTCCCCTCTCACCACTCTCTGTACTCTCTATGGCTATGAAGGGTGGTATGTGCTTGTTGTGCTCAGTGAAGTGTTGGCTTAAGAATTGGTTTGATTATCAATAATAAATGCTAATTATAGGGCCTCACTTTGGATGATTTGCTTATTCTATGACTGACGAAACTGAAACTGGACAGTTCAGTCAACTGAAGTAATTCAGCTATACCCCTGTACATCTTATTACTGAATTTGGAAATGTGAGATGCATCATTATTTGCTTGCAGACTGATGCGTTGTTGGTGGCTTGCTTATGAGCTTAGATATATACTTATATTACTATGCTGCGACTATGGCCCTACTTGGTTGGCCTGGGATGAATGTCCTGGACCCTAAGTAGAATTCTGGAGCTTATGGATTAATACTGGCTGCTTATGGTGATGACTAAATCATGTGCACAAATGATATGGGACAGTAGATGTGTTAGAATACACAAGCTGATGCCCTGCTAATGTCTTGAGTATGATCTAGTTGCTCATTAGCAACTAAGAAATGATCTTGGCGTTGTTGGATTCTACTTGTAGATCTTGGTGTCCCCTTTTTATAATTATAAATTGATAAGAACAGACATGGCTTGATCTAGTAGCCTTGCCAATGATGCAAAGGCTGAGGCACCCACTTGAAATAAGAACAGATGCTATACTGCCTTTTCTTTTTATCCTCAGTGATGATTCAGCATAGCACCTTTATGCAGATCTGAGAGGAATATATTTTTCTATCCTCCTAGATGAAAATCTAGTGGAAGGATAGCTAGATGGAATGACTGTGTTGATTCTTTTTATTTGGCTGAAGATGTCTACGCAAAAACTGATACTACATGATATATTGAGATTGGTTGCTAGTTTCTACCTGCTGCATCTTGTATGTTAGTTCCTGATTCAGACTATCCATCTTCGGGTGGATGACCTGCACCTCCCAGCTTCTTCTATTTCATCCCAGTTCTAGCTTCTGATTTCAGTGGTTGTTCTTGGGTTGCTCTTCACATACTGGTGGATTTTTGCTAGTGTAATGGTTGCAGAGAACTGCTGCTGGGTGTTTCGGCTAAGACATGGGTGTGTGCTGGTTATATACAGTGGGGCTGTTCACTGTGGTGATGACAACACACAGCTGAATGTGTTGTGTGTGCTGCTTGCAAATGGTCCCCACCTGGGTGCTTCTCCCCTGTGCAAGCTACAGTGGTGTCCATGCTTATCCATGTATAGTCCTCTGTTAGTTGCCAACTTGCTTTTCTCATACCTCTGTGCAAGGCACAGCTGATATAGATACTTATCACTGTTTTGTCTATCCTTGGTACGGTTAAGTGAAAAATACTTATTGGTTAATACTATTATGTGGACTAAATATTCAAGTGTGCCCCTAATATTTAATTAAGCTTTGCTTAATTATTAAGTGGCTTAGTTGACTTAGGATCATGTTGACTTTTCTATGTCAAAAATGATCCAGTAAAATTTCCAGTGGCTTTCTCTATAAAGGAACTTGACTAGGTTAGAGGGATTGATAAGATACTTTGTTGCCTAAGATAAGTGGATCAAATATTGTTGCCCTTGTCCCTTCTTTGATATGGATCAGATGTTGTCACTTGTCCATGTTGCCTATTTGCTCAATGATGCCTAATGATATTGAATGATCCATTGATCCCTCTTATGATCCAGAGATGATGCATAATTTCCAAAGCTGCCTATAAACTGAAATTGATCCCTCTAATCCACAATTTAGATATTAGGACAAGTTCCTAATGTCTAGTAGTTGAGTTCCAATATTAAAATGCCTCATTTCATATGATGGCAACATTATAACCATAACCCATTATTTTCTTGTCTTGGTTTTGTTTCTCTTATTGCAGGAAAATGATAATAAGAAGATTGGAAGAGATTTGGAAGATGAACATTTAGTTTAGAATTTCCTCTTTATTATTTTTGTAATCTTCTATTTCTTTTGGAACTTGTAAATGATTAATTTATGATAATTGTAATAAGATTTAAATTATCTATCTATTTTAAATTATCAAATGTGTTAACTTTTACATATTGTATTTCATATTATAGTTTAGAATTCAAATTCAATTTAATTTCTTATTTGAATTCATATTATTCATATTTGATTTGAATTCAAATTTGTTCTCCCAAAAACACATGAATTTGCAAAGTTCATGTCGAAATTTGTCGCACTCACATCGATGACTAACTCAATTCCACCGATGCAAGAGAAACCTCGATCCCTTTGACAGTTTGAGATGAATGCGCGAAAATTCCCCGGATTTTCTATGCATGAATGCAATGCACACTTTGGTGTTCTCTCATTTTATAACCTCTAAACCTGGGATATTACACGCTCTTCCGAGAGTCCTGCTCATTTAATCTCCTGTGAAGCTAACAGAATCCCCTTCGTGAATCAGAACTTAGATCTGACCTCCTGGGCCTGCTGAGCACAGCCTAATCCTGAAGGTTGGGTGCCATGGTACAACGAGTATCCAAAACCCATTACGCCACCTGGGAATCTATAGGGATAGCCGATGCCTTATCATTATCCTTTGTCTCCTCTTGAGAAGAATGAAAATATTCTCAAAACCATCGGCTACTTAAGTCCGATGTGAGCTTCATGTTCGCCACGGCCCGATGACACCAACCCTGCCGGACGTGGCCATGATCACGGGCCTGGACATTGCGTCTCCAAGCCCTTTTCAAGCTGCCGAAAGTCCCTTTCACCCTTTCTTCTAAAAAAGAGTGTAGGCGCCTACCTCGGTCGTTATATGAAAACCAAAGGCCCCGTGACAGAGCGAGAACACACGGCCTTCCTGAACTTTTGGTTGGAACACTTCATATTCTGTGGCCCTCACTTGCCCCTACCAAGAACTACCTTTCCCTAGCCTATGAGCCAAGGCACCCATCTCGGCATCGGCAAGCGTTCCTTGGAGAGGTATATCGATCTCTTCAAGCGATGTCTGTCAAGCTGTTCTCTCGGAAAACAGTTAAAGTGGCCCCGGTGGTTTATTCGGCTATGGGCGCGATTATACTTTCGGGATCGGATCCCAGACTTCCACCTTTGACCTCCTGCACCTTCCCGGATGTTAACGGGAAGGATATTCGATGCCGAGTTATGGTCAAGCCCTGTATGGTCTCCCGGGCAGACAGGCTGATCCCTAAGGAAGCAGGTGGTTCAAGATCTTCTTCCAAGGTTTAGACAACCCCTGTTCTTTCCTTATACTGAAACGGAGGATTTTGAAAATCCAGTCTCCTTGGATTGGATAGCTTTGCCGATGACGATAGCACCCGGCATTGTATTCCATCATGATTCGTCCTTGCTTTCTCCCTGTTGGAATGAGCACCTCAAACCGGATCATCAAACCTGGTTATGAGTGTTACCAACCGGTAGTGGTAGCCCGTCAGCTCGGTCTCGGACAAGTGCCTCCGCACTTATTCTTACACCACGACCAGCGAGCTGCCGACATCCTTACGGCCAAAGGTGCTACACCTTCTTTGACGCTTTGGCCCTTCCAATCCCTCACAACCTCCGTTTCTCCTTCACTACGGCTTCGAGACCTGGTGGTCCATGTGGAAGACCCATGTTTTTAGGAGGGCGTTAGGACCGCTACTGAAACAACTCGACGCCGCGCATGACATCTCTGCTGACCAGGTACCATTCCTCAAAATGTTTCCCGTGACCACTTTAATGGTGATTTGCCTATGAACTGACCTCACCTCTTGGCAGCAACAAGACGGCCCAACTCCCACGCAAGCTGATGGTTCTCCCTTCGTATTCCTTCCTCCGGCCCCAGTGGTCCTCTTCTGTCAGAGTTCGCCACCTCTGAAGAAAGTCATAATGCAAGGCCAGCCGATTTCACCGAAATCGGCTCCCAAAAGCAAAACCTCCTTGGGGCCGGTTGCCCCCCGAGCCTCGAGGACGGCGGTGAGGAAGGTGGCTGTCAGGAAAACCCTGACGCGCAGAACTCCTGCCCAAGCGAGTTCGCAGGTAAGTCGCACCATATTTCGATCGACCGCACTTGCCCTCCCAACCTTTCTAAGGTGGTCGCACCTCTTCTTTCAGACTTCCACCGAAGAGAACTCCAGTGAGGGAGAACAGTCCAGTCCCAGTGACTCCTACCCACGCGGTATGGAAAGATCCACCACACAGAGTCAGACGGGCTCGCCAACCTCGGCTTCTAGAAAAAGGTCGATTCCCGAGCCTGCCGCTCTTCAGCCTCCAGCCCAAACGAGGTCGCGCATAAAGCGCCGGTGTGTCCAAAGGGCTCGCACGGGTCCACAAGCCTCCTCGCCTAGCCAGGAAGTTTCAAAGGTAACCCTCTTGACAGCTCGTGTTCCCCGTTGTCTTGTCACTAACTGGATTGCTTTGCCATTCCCCTTGCAGATCAATGAGACTTCAAGCGGGGCCGTTGAAGAGGTGCCGATGCCATCTACTGCCCCTGGCCCATCCAACTCGCCGCGCGTGATGGACCAAGTGTCTGACCAGCGTACTGCAAAGCCGATTGTTACCACCTCGGCTTCCCTTCCTTTCTTGGGAGAGGTACACTCCCTTCCTCTCTTCTCTCTCTCGGGCCTACTTTTCTCATCTGTCGCATGCCCATACCGTTCTTGTTTGTTTGTCAGGGGTGTGATCCTTCAAGCTTGCTGACATTCGATCCCGATTCCATCGAGCCAGCCGCTCCCAAAATAGATGAAGAGCCAAACCTTGGTGCAGTTGACGGTCCACTCCAGCGTCTCAAAGTCCTGCTCTCCTCCCCAGTTGATACTCGGTTGAGGACCCGAGACGATCAGGGGCATCTCGTGGACATCAACCCCGTCTCCCGGTGGTGCTGGTAGCTAAACTCGGCCGACAGTGACTTTGTCGGTTTTCAAGTCAAGGGTGCAGTCGGCCCGTCAAAGGATTACTCTCCGCGCGCCCAACTCCCGTTGAGGCCGATGTGCAGACAAATGCCAACGGCTCAACGAGAAGAAGGCTGTTTTAGATGCGAAGACCGCCACTTCCGCTCATAGTGTCAGACTTGAGACCTTACGCAAAGAGCTGGAGGACCTTGAAAAGGGCCAGGGAGACCAGACAACTCATCGAAGACGAGGAATCTCTCATTGCTCGCTCCCAAGAGGAAGCACACAAGGGCTGATCTGAAGACCGACCTGGCTGAAATTCGTGCCCTAAGCAGCCCGGTGGTGATGGGAGAGACGAGGATGATGAGGTCGAGATCGGCGAGGTGGATCGAATCCGTGCCGATGCTCTCACGCTCTTAATGCATTCCTTCGATAGGGCCTCTTCGCCGTGTGTGAACTGATACTTGTAAACTCGCTTTCTATTCTCTTGTCAAAGTCGCCACGCATCGGCTCCGGTTGCATCAATTTTTTTTTTTTATTATTCGGGCACCAAAATTTCTCCGCACATGCTCAACGGCGTCGCGCGTGATCCATGATTAGGTGCCCCCCCGAGCCGATTCTGCCAGGTGACTGCTGAAATCGGCTCTATGTTTAGCCAAGGTATTGTGGCGTGAACGTCGGCTTCATTAGGAACAACATGGATTCCCTCCAACGCTTCAGACGACGCACCTCATTGCTCATTAGATCGACGTTGAGCCCGGACCGGAAACCTGGTGAGGACGTTTTTAGCCGACTCCTGGAATCGGCTCCTACGTTCGTAGGCTCACGAGAGTCTGGTGATGCTATTTCACAGGTCGTTGGGGCCGATCCCACAGACCGGTATAACTGTGTTTGCCCATACATAATGCCGGAGCCTGTGGCATCGGCCTTCTTGGTATCATTGTTTGGTACGCCACCTTTTCGAGCTCGTCGGGTAGATCTTGCCTTTGTTTTTGTCACGGCGGCATGTGAGCCCCGCCGTGTTGATGCCGAACTCTAGCTTCCCTCCGCGGTGGCTAAGATCCACCATGTTGACACCGGGCTGCGGGCGCGTGTCTCCGTTGAGCTTGATGCCGTGCAAGGTCTCCCACGGGAGCCGACGAGTTCGGTTTCGAGGGCTGCCTTGACCTTGCTATGCCTCTTCTTGAGCTTGTCACCGGGTCCTCGTACTTGACCAGTGCTTTCCGCCATCTCGGATGTGGATGGCGATGTGGTAGATGTTGAAGATTGTCCCACGTGCCGAAATGTGTTGACGTCGAAACCCACCGGCGGGCATTGTGGTCAACACCGTAAGCCGAAACAACTAGGGGCGGGCCCGTCCTGGCGACGGCCCACAAAGCCTCCTGGTCGCGCCGATGCAAATTGCAAGGCGTGCCACGACCTATACCAGTCGGAAGGTGTGGATGATGCCTCGCTTAGTTTCTGCAGGGCACACACGTACACGTTAAATACGAGCCTCGATCGGCTCTCAGGTTATCTGTGAATCGGCTCATGGAGCCGATCCACCCATGATTCGTCCAAGGTGGCCGAATATATGGTGGTCCTGCTTGATCAAGATAAAGCATATGAGATCCACGACGATTTGGGGTTTTCACCGCATAATCGGATCATCCTACTCACGATTGGGCCTCGCGCCCACGCACGGTGATCGTAAGCCAACCCTAGACAAGGCCTAAAAACCAACACTAGGTTGATCCTCGGAACATCTGTCTAGGGCAGCAAACTACACCCTACGTGCCGCTGGATCCTCCAACCCTTTGTAAGGCGATATTAAACTAATCCTTGATGAATCAAGGAGCAACCGTAACGGATCAGATCTACTAAATAACGATCAAGCGGGGTGCCGCCCCTGCACCCATGATGAGGTACAAGGACGGCTAGATGCGCAAGGGTTGCACTACGACGGCGTATGATACTAGGAACAATGCTAACCCACATCTATGATAACTACGTTGCTCGCCATCAAAAGGCTTCAGCAAACGCATGAACAACGTGGCAGGCTCGTCTTTGCCTAGATCGCGAGATGCGATCTAGGCGCATGGTGCTACGGAGGGACCCTCGAGACGAGGGGTTGGCGATGCGCCGAGATTGGTTTGTGTTGAACGTTGGTTGTTGTTTATTCCGTAAACCCTAGATACATATTTATAGTCCAGCGGACTTTCTAATGTGGGCGTGCACCAAACCGTGCTCGAGATAAACTCTAACTTCTACGAAGCCTACTATAAAGATACACGGGCTAACTAGCCCAAACTTGATACACAAGGCCGATTCACATATTTTTCCCTCGCATATATCGTCAAGTCTACCCTGATCGCGGCCCACCTCTGACTTGGTCAAATTCTGGTGATAACAGTTTGATCGGGATTTATTTGGAACTGAGTTTATAAAGATACGAATAATCTCATCATCTACGGAAAAGTGCGATAGAATCTACATAACCCAAAGGGTGTGTCAGTGACTTAGAGGATGTACAATGGTCTTATCTTAACAATGACATGTAGGAAAACTCTTGAATTGGAGGGAGGAGAAGTAAAAATATGTTGTCTCGTCTTTTAGCAAGAAAGATAAGGCGGTTATCTCCAATTTACAAGATGTCTTATATCTTAGATGTTGTTTTCTACTGTAGTTCATTGGTGCAATCATGCCATAATTTAAGGAACATGCAAACCATAATCATAGGAGATAACTCGAAGAGATAATCCAGTGTACAATATGTTATTGTAGTACCTTCTTCAATTAATCAATCATATGCAATACGTAAGATAAAACAGTCCTATCAAAGTATTTTGAAAATTGCCTTTAGTTACTCGGGTAATAGTCTCAGTCGGTCATTAGCTAATCTGCTAATCCTGTTGTTCATCATCAGAGTTGTAAACCATGTTTGACGCGCCGAACCGACCTGCACCCGTGTGAAAGAGTAGTTTTTCCTGATACGACCCCTCATACGTACACACAGACCTCATCCCAGCCGTCCATTTTCAGATCAAACGGCCCCCAATCACCCGTGGAAACGGAAGCGAGCCTTGGTCCCGTCAAACCGTCCTTCGTACGCCAGACGGAGTCCCTCCTGGCTCCTCATAATACCCTGCATCTCCCCTCTCTCTCCCCAAACGTCACAAACCCCACGCGGCGACGGAACCCAGAGCCTCCTCCAGTCCTCCTCTAGGGTTTGCGGCGGCCGCCGGCGGGCTCCAGCGGCGGCGGCGGCGGCGATGGCGGGCCAGGGGCAGGACCGCAAGACCATCGATCTGGAGGAAGGATGGGCCTACATGGAGGGCGGCATCGGCAAGCTCGTCAACATCCTCGAGGGCAAGGACGAGCCGCAGTTCAACTCCGAGAACTACATGATGCTCTACACGTAAGCCTGTTCCGCCGTCCCCGTCCCCGCCGCCGGCCCGATTCGATCCGATCCGGTGCTGATCTAGGGTTTCCGCCCGCTCTCCCCCGGATTTGTTTTTTTCGCAGGACGATATACAACATGTGCACGCAGAAGCCGCCCAACGACTACTCGCAGCAGCTCTACGACAAGTACCGCGAGGCCTTCGAGAAGTACATCCGAGACGCGGTAACCTGCTCGTTCCCCTCCCCTGTTTTTATTTTGTTCTTCTTATTATGCCGGCTCTGTGGGTTCTCTGGTCCAGCGAATCGACGCGAATCTGACTGGGTTTTGGTTTCGAAAGTGCACCTATGGGGGTTGCGGTAGTACTGGTGGCTGCGAATGATTAGATTATTATGGTCTTACTACGATTTACTAGCGCAAAGTCAGACCTGTCAAAAAATTCTTCCTTGACGATTTGAAACAAGCCGGCTCCCAGTATAATATCTCGTACCTAGTAAGTAGTAGGTTTAGTTCAGCTAGATTTGCGTGGATGCATCAGTAAGTTTGCTTTTACTTGACAATGTGCTATGTTTGTCAGTTTAGTTATGCTCCCTCCTTTTCGGGCCAAAGCTGCTATACAAATTTCTTTTGGCATCCTAGATACAAGCTATAAAAGTGAAACCTGTGTATAGTTAGCAGTGTTTTCCTTGCTTATTCTTGAGATGAATACTACTTTGCTTGCATTGTACAGCTGGAAACAATGGCCGTTTGTTTCTCTCTTCTTATTAGTTCTTCTGTTGATAAGTGCGTGATAACGCAAACTGTTAGTTCTAAACTATCTCGTCATGCATGCTGATTTATGAAAGTAACTTGTATTCTTACGTAATCTATTGGCCTCAATTTTGTTTTCTCCTAGTAATCCATCCCTTTTGTTACTTGGGATGAACAGGGGATTAGGAATCCAGGTTGATAATTCTGTTATGGTTTTCTGACAAGTCACCCACGTCTAACTTTTTGTCCAATTATGTTATACTCATTGTGTTGTCCTTCACTTTATTATTTGTTTTCACGGTTTAACTTGTTCAAATTACTATAGGTCTTGCCAGCAATAAAAGAGCAGCATGATGAGTATATGCTAAAACAGCTAAAAGTAAGGTGGAAGAACCATAAAGTCATGGTTCGCTGGCTTTCACGTTTCTTCCATTATCTTGACCGATACTTCATCACCCGGAGGTCTCTTACTCCACTTAATGATGTTGGGTACATTTGCTTCCGAGACTTGGTAAACTGCCTTTTTCTTAACTTCATTCTCCTGTTTAGTGCACACCAAGTTTTTTTTTTCTCTTCTAATCAGTCATCTCATGGTAACAGATATTTCAAGAGATCAAAGGAAAGGTGAAAGATGCGGTGTTAGTTCTGGTGAGTCTTTGCATCCCTAGATGAACATATATCGAATAATTTGACAACATTTAACAGACTGTTGCCACAACTTTCTTCTGCAGATAAATCAAGAGCGTGAAGGTGAACAGATTGACAAGACCTTGCTGAAGGACGTCCTGGATATATTTGTTGAAATTGGGTTAACTACTATGGAGTTTTATGAGAATGACTTTGAAGATTTCTTGCTTAAGGATACTACAGAGTACTATTCTGTCAAGGCTCAAAACTGGATCGTTGAGGATTCTTGTCCAGATTACATGATAAAGGTACCTTCAATAACACCTTTGCCCTGCATAATATTTCTTTTTCTTCTATGTAATAGATTTGCTGATGCCTCCTTCATTAGGCTGAGGAGTGCCTGAAAAGAGAGAAGGAGCGAGTTGGTCACTACTTGCATATTAACAGTGAGCCAAAGTTGCTGGAGGTTTGTTGAATGTTTGCTGTACCTATTCAAAATTATTTCCCACTATGTATTCTGGATATTCATACTCTTGTAACCAGAATATTCTAATGATCTTCTCTGAGAAATGATGCAAAATAGCGCAGTCTGTGAAGTAATTTTATCTAATCACCTTTCCTGTTCTTACAGAGAGTGCAAAATGAATTGCTTGCCAACTATGCAACACAACTTCTGGAGAAGGAACATTCTGGATGTTATGCATTGCTTCGGGATGACAAGGTTTGATCAGAACAAGGCATATATATTTCTATACAGTATTTATAATTATTCATGAACGGAATTGCCCACTCATTCATCTTTTGCTACAGGTGGATGATCTTAAAAGGATGTTTTCGCTCTTCTCAAAAATCACCCGTGGTCTGGAACCTGTTTCTAACATGTTCAAAACGGTATTGACTATAGTGCACATTATCTCGGCTCTCCTTTCTCTTACTTGCAGTTCACTGTAAATTATAATTGAATTAAACACCTTTGCAGCATGTTACGAATGAGGGTACAGCTTTGGTCAAGCAAGCAGAAGATTCTGCTAGTAATAAGAAGGTGCAGTATTTGCTCCAGCCATTGCTTCATTTCTGCACTTTTTTTTATTGTGGTTCAGTTTTTGAACAATTCAGTTCGCACTGTAGTGTCATGTAGCTCCACTGTCCAGTGACACCATTCGACATCTACATTAATACTCTTAAAATAGTTGACACCTGACTATTGGAGTTGCCAACTGGCGTTGAGATTACATCTGACATTTTGTTTAGTACTTGCGTTTGGTCTGCCTTATGATTGATGGATGAGCTCCTGCCACCTAGTGGTTTAGTTGTTTCATTTGATTTATTAATTTTCTGTGAATAAGTATGCTAATATTAGTCATTTGTACAGCCAGAGAAGAAGGAGATGGTTGGAATGCAGGAACAGGTGTGTAACTTGATTTACTGCACCTCTATCACGAGATTTGTTTTTCTAATGTGTGTTATTTGCCTTTTAGGTTTTTGTCTGGAAAATCATTGCACTGCATGATAAGTATGTAGCATATGTGACAGATTGTTTCCACGGCCATACACTCTTCCACAAGGTTTGCTGGCTGATACAGTTGTATTCCATTTTGCCCGTATAGTAGTTAAAATTGCTGCCTCATCCTCAAACTTCTCTTTGTTCAGGCACTTAAAGAAGCCTTTGAGGTCTTCTGCAATAAGGGTGTCTCTGGCAGTTCGAGTGCTGAATTACTCGCCACCTTCTGTGACAACATTTTGAAGAAAGGCTGCAGTGAAAAGCTCAGTGATGAAGCCATTGAAGATGCCCTTGAGAAGGTACACCACTGTCTTTGGATTTACTGTTTTCATAAATTTGTAGCAGAAGGAACTCTGGTTTGATAGTGAATAACTTTCAGGTGGTGCGCCTGCTCGCATACATAAGTGATAAAGATCTCTTTGCTGAGTTCTACAGGTGATTTCTTGTAACCTTACTTGGTATTTTGCCTTAGCCTCCATATCGGGAGGGTTTTTCTTGATTTAGATCTTAGTATTTATCTTCAAATGCGTGGAACAATTTACAGGAAGAAACTTGCAAGGAGGTTGCTTTTTGACAAGAGTGCTAATGATGAACATGAAAGAAGCATCCTGACAAAGCTTAAGCAGCAGTGTGGTGGGCAGTTTACTTCAAAAATGGAAGGCATGGTTACTGACCTTACTCTTGCAAGAGATCATCAAACTAAGTTTGAAGAGTTTGTAGCTGAACATCAAGAGTTGCATCCTGGGGTAGACTTGGCTGTTACTGTCTTGACAACAGGATTCTGGCCAACCTACAAAACTTTTGAAATAAGCCTTCCTTCTGAGATGGTAAGATAAACCTCTTTCTTGTGGATTTAGGAGCATGAGTTACACGTATTTGTTAACATGACACTATGAAACCCAGGCATCAAAGCTCATCTTTATAATTTTGAAATGTAAACTTATACTTCTCAATACCTTCAGGTTAAATGTGTAGAGGTTTTCAAGGAGTTCTACCAAACAAGAACAAAGCACAGGAAGCTTACCTGGATATACTCGTTGGGAACCTGCAATATCAATGCAAAATTTGAAACCAAAACTATAGAGCTCATTGTTACAACATATCAGGTATTTTGAATTAAGTCGTATTTAGTCGTTTTGCCAAATGTGTACCTAGTTGTAACCTGTCATTTTGACATTCCTTTTCTTTTGGCAGGCTGCGTTGCTGTTGTTATTCAATGGAGTTGATAGGCTTAGTTACTCTGAGATTGTAACACAGCTGAACCTGTCGGATGATGATGTTGTGCGTTTGCTCCATTCTCTGTCTTGCGCAAAATACAAGATTCTTACCAAAGAGCCAGCTGGTAGATCTATTTCGCCCAATGATGTTTTCGAGTTCAATTCAAAATTTACTGACAGGATGAGAAGAATCAAGGTACTGTACTATTTTTCTTTTTTTGGTTTCTTAGCTGTCGTACTCCTATGGGATTATAGGCCATCTGCTATCTGCAGTGATGCTTTTCTTATGATTGAATATTTGACATAATGTGCAGATACCCCTGCCTCCTGTTGATGAGAAGAAAAAGGTTGTTGAAGATGTTGACAAGGACAGGAGGTATGCAATTGATGCATCGATTGTCCGTATCATGAAAAGCCGCAAAGTCATGGCCCATACCCAGCTAGTTGCGGAATGCGTGGAGCAGCTTAGCCGCATGTTCAAGGTACTTACAGTTCATTTTCTCTTCTCTACATATTTGGTTATATGGAACCTAGCTCTTGCTGTTGTGGCGCATCAGCAAATTCCATTTGCATATCTAGCCGTATCATCATTTTTTCCTAGTTGCTCACGTGGTGTTCTGGTTGACTTTTCCTATCCATATCGATCAACTACCTTTTGCCTGATGCCTGATATTAACACTCTTTTAAGTTGTTTTATTATTCTACCCTCATCATGAAACAAAAGAACTGCTTGCATTTACCCACCCTTGAAAAAGGGAAGGAAAACACTAGGCATGTACTCCCTCTGTTCCAAATTAATTGACCTTATCAGCACATCTAGACATGTTTTAGTGTGAGCCAATTAATTTGGAATGGGGCTCTTTACTAAAGTTGTTACTGTTGCTGATGAAGTAGCTCATTATATATATAAATAGTTGTATGACCAAAATAGGCCCGTACCTGGAGTGACATAGCTACTGTAGCCGTTTATGGTTTTGTAGACTGCTTATTTGTTTTGATATTTTGGTTGGTTTGGAACTAGCAGATGTTTAGCCTGAACTGTGTGTCCTAACCTGATTTTGTGCCCACTGCAGCCTGACTTCAAAGCAATCAAGAAGCGGATTGAGGATCTCATCACCAGGGACTACCTGGAGCGTGACAAGGACAACGCCAACACATACAGATATCTGGCTTGATTGGTATCTGGGGGCAGGTTGGGTGGCAGCTGCCGTGTGGCGTTCATGATATGCTCCAGTGACTTTGCTGCGATGATGCAGCTTATTTTGGGGATTTCTGTCGTGTGCCAGTTGCTACCTTCCTTGGCTGGTCTCATTTTGTACATGGGGGTCGTTGGATAGGAGCCTATCGAGATACTAGTAGGCAAATCAGGATCGGTGGAGGCAAACTCTTTACCGCTTAACGTGCCTTCCCTTGCAGTGCTATTTATATATCTTAGTACTCGCCACTTGACCTAGTTAACTTGTTGCCACGCTTATGCTTTGCCGTGAAAAGTTTCTACGAGCTTCTCTTGATGGCATTTCCTGTGGTTATCATGTTTTGGTTACTTGTCCACCAAAATTCCTGTAATTTTGTGCTGTCTGCCGCTCTATGCTCCCAGGGTTCTGCTGGCCTGTGGTTGCTCGAGCGGTTCGGTTTTAGCATACATGTCAGCGCCTTAATGCTTCATGTTGTAGCTGGACGGTGGCGCTAAGTCGGTTGGCGATTGTGTTTGGCCGAGGAAGTATCCTGTCGTTCTCCCGACCGCTGCCCTTTGATACTCACCATCCATGAATCCCTCAGCCTCCTCTCCTTCCTCTGCCGTCAAGCCCGCCTCTCTCACCTTGTTGGATTTCTCACAAAATCTTTGTCTGCCCCCCTCCCCAAGTCCTAGAGCGCTGCCATCACATGCGCCACCACTCCTCTGCCGCTTCTCAATGCTCCTTACCCTCCCCTCTCGGCCTTGATGTGACCCCACACGTGCTGCCTAGCCTACTGGCTGCTAGTGAGCTTGGCAACGCCGCCATGGAGGCCAGGGGTGCCACGGCCAGTCCTCACTACCATTGAAGGCCTGAGCCGCCTTCGACCGCTGAATCTGCAAGCGAGTTTTCCACGAGCTGCTGGTGGTCTCCTCTCTCCGATCTGCCGTCCGCCATACTCTAGGTTGAACCGGCTGGAGCCTGGAGGTATGGTCTCCTCTGATTTCTTCCTTCCCATGTTTGCCTCTTCTGTAATTATATGGTCTACCACGATCAAGCTGTTGGACTGTGCGTGCAATTTCGCATGTTTTGGTCTCCCCAAGATTTGAGTTCATATTTGTGGTGATCATTGATTCATAAAAAGCTTGAGTGAGCATAAAGTAAAGAAGATAAATGTAAGGCTTCATCGTTAATGATAAAAGGTTGCTATAATTTGAGACTCACCGAGCTAATAATGTCTCCAAAGCAGACAACATTTCAGAAGTAGCTGGTACTGCCATTTATTTCATTCCAGTATGAAAGTCAAGGATTCCTAGAACCACAAATATGTATGAAGTCAAGGATTCCTAGAACCATTAGCAGGTGTCCAATATTACCTAAAGACACTTAATTTATGGCCTAAAATTTTGAGCAACTTTGAACCGCAAAAATACTTTACTCTTATGCAAAGTATGCCATTTCAGTTCTGATTATTGCAACATGATACATGGTGGTGAACTTGTTCATGTAGCCCAATCATTATGCCTTACTGAAAAACAAAACACAAGTATACTTGGTTAGTTTCATCTCTTTCGCAGTTCTTGTCGAATTGAGTCTAGCTGGTTTCTTATCTTTACTAATATACGGGGATAGGTGGTGTTGGTAGGTAAAAAAACAGGGCCAAATTTTTGCCCGTAAAAAAATCCTGCTAGATTTGCCTTCCGGCCTTCACGCGTGAAAAACCCCAGGACCGAAAGGCCTTTGTATATGCTTCGTTCGTACAAACAACGGCAGTTGCTCGTCGTTGAGACTTTCCTCTCGTCGAGAAGGAGTTGGCATCGAACTCTGATTCCTACCTTTGCCAACTCCTACCCCGGGCAGGGTCCCACCACCGGCCGACCTCCTCCTCCAGATCGGGACGACCTCCTCGCCAAGATTGCCTGAAGGTTGCATCCCTGCTGCCGGCGCGCTCTCTAGCTCGATCTGGTCCTGCACCACGAGATGATCGCCACCTCTCCAGTCTGCTTCCCTCGCGCTCGCCAATGACGATGCTGCACCGCGTCCTCACGTTCGCAGCGCCGCGTCTTTGAACAAGTCCGAGCTGACTGCCGTCACTCTAATCTGCTTCTATAGCGCTTCTGCGCTTGCCAACGCTTACTTCAGTAGTTCAGTTCGGCATTTATCTGAAACTGCGTGGAGGCAGTACGTACATGGTCACTGTGTAGCGTTCACTGCTACTTCAATTTGCCATTTATCTGATCTCTGATCTTTGGTTGAGAGAGAGCAGGGCAAGTTGCAGTTGCGGCAAGTGTGTGCATCTACTATTGAGAGTTGCAGTTTTCGCTAACAAATCTGAATTCTCTTTAAAAATAGAAGGATAGATCAAATTCCAATGGCCATTAGGCATGATTCGAACCAACGTTGAGTAATCAAAAATTTCCCTATCTTTTTTACCATAAGTATTCATTTGATCTTGATCCTTGTGGAGTGAAAAAGACATACTGGATCTGCATCTACTTACTGACAATATCCATAAATGCCAATTTCTAAAGGAGATTTTAGATGTCCTCAACTAAATAATGCAAACAATTCAGACATAGGTTCTCTGAGGTTACATAGGTTGTGGGTTCAGATGGAATAATCTGCGTACAAGATATGATCATCTTGCTTCTACTTGCAAAGATATAAGGTTGAATTGATGACTCCTTCTATTGACCATAGTCGATAAACAAGACTCTTGGTGTTTTGTTTTGGCTGCACATCTTTGTGTGCGTGTGCTGCGACTGATTGCTAGCTAGCTGCTGTGATTGCGATTATTGTGTTGATGTTTGTATTTTTATGTGATGGTTGAATGGATGCCTCGAGTTCTTCATCCTCATCTGACAATAACGCGTTGACTACACGATGGGTCACAACTAGATGGTTTCATTATTAGTTATTTTGTTTATGTCAACTGTTATGTTATGACAAAACCGGTTACCGCCAAAATTTCGGAAATATCGGGTGAGGAAAAAACACTAGAGCACATTACCGGTGCATGTTTAACGACATGCATATTTTGATTTATCATTTTACGTCAATAACTCTAGAATATATCTACATTATCGAACAATTTGTTACCCATAGCAACGCACTGGTATTGTGCTAGTATTTCCTAATTATCTTTGGTGTAAATATTTTGAGGGATTTGTGTTGGAGAACACATCTTCCTCCTGTGGTGAGTGAGCTTTTTTGAGTTTATTTGCATTGGTTAGTCATTGCTATGAAATTTGGTTTAGGTTCCATGTGGCTGATGTTCCAATTGTTGCTGGGCGGACAGGTTGCAAACATGCAACACAGCGGAAGCACATCTGCCATTTGCAGATAAAAGGCACATAAAATACATTAGTGATGACACTCTGTTCTAGAACGATAACATACCACTTGCAGATAAAAGGCAGGTAAAATACTTTGATGATCCCGTTTACTCCTGGGAATGTTGCAGCTGGAGCACTGCCCGGTGTAGAGTCCAATAGCACCTCTGTAAAGACGCCTGTGGATGTTGCCGAGGGTGTGGACCGCCAGTTTTAGGGCATCCAGTTCTCGTGCATTAGCCGCACCATCTCGATGGAGAGCGACATCTTGTTCGGCCGCGCCTTCTTCTTCACGCCGTTGTCGGACGCCTCGAAGTCGTTCTTCTTCTTCCCCATGGTGATGCGGCGGCGCGCGGTGGTGAAGGTGGGAGTGGAGGTGTTGGTGTGGGCGATGGCAGGGACGATGCCGGACGCCTTTTAAAGGCCGGGCGCGCGGGGGACACAATGTTATTGATGGTGACGCAGAAGGCCAGCCACCGCCCGCCAGGCTTGGTGCACGTGCAGAAGACGAGACGACGCTATTGATGGCGAAGGCTGCGGCGCAGACGCCGAAACGATGCGTTCGAAACAGGCCTCGCGCCTGCTGCTAGGCAAACCCGTGGAAGTAACGAGTGGTCACGCGGCGCGACCGCGGTGTGTTTGCGAAGACGCATGCAAGATATAATTTTTTTGCGTATCGACAGATAACCCGATCGCTATGCGTCAGGCCGTTGGACTGGGGTGCGGACACATATTTTGACTGGCTGATTGTTTCGCGTCCGTTTGCGTCGAGCCGCGCTGCAGCATTTTCTGTCGAGCACACACCACGTCCTGCATCGTGTTCAAAGGTCCTGCCGCCACGCTCGCTGGCGGCAAGTGCCACGCGTCGGCTGGTGGGCCTGCCGCCATGGCAGAGGTGGTCTTTTTTGCCAATTGATTTGGGATGTGATCTTTTTTGTCAATTCAGTGGAGCAAGTGGTCTCTCCTGTCAAAAATTCCCCGCCCGCGTCCTTTCCCCATTACATTTGTCCCTTTGGGCAGCAGTTCCCGTAGCTAGCGAGATGTTCATCAGCTCCCTAGCTCCAACAGCCTGTGTTTTCGTTGGTATCGTGGCATTCAATCGCGTCGACGTTGTCCTAGACGCCGACTCGCTGAGAATCAGTCAGAGCTGATGCAGCTCGTCCGCAGCGGTAGGCCTGCCTATAGCGAGAAGCTCCTCGAGCGATTTTGGTGACGTTCATGGATACAGTGGGGACTGACTACAGCATACATGTGCGCTCTAACCCATATGTTGCGGTGGATCTAAACTAATACAGTATATGTTTATGCAACTGATTTTGCGCCCCATGGAGAGGTCCATGGAGAGGAAAAAAGGTTAAAAGTTAAAGTTGGTCTTGCATAATATTTTCATAGGAGTTTTACATAATTTATGTCCACTGAATGTTAAAGCACTAGCTCTGGAGGGAAGAGCCACGTCATCCCTTGAGGAGGTCGGCACAACCACCGTGGCAAGGTCGATGTCTGGGACTTCATTTTGAACACTTCGCCAGTGTCGATAAAGTGAATGGTATCCTCCTCGACCTTTCCATGGGGCGCAGAAACTGATTTTGAGAAACCTATGTTGCTGCCAATGAACAGCGCGCGACCTCCGCCTAGCCCACTTTCCATTGGCAGTGGCACCCAAGCGCCGCTCTTGGTGTCCGCCTCGAAAACATCCACTTGGCGAGTGAATGACGGTTTACACATTACTAGTTGTCGACGTACCATGAGAAGCTTCCCACGTGACTCAACAAGGTTTCTCGTGGTGATAATGCATTTCTTGGTTTCTGCATCGTTTGAAAAGTCGTAGGGACCCATAATAGGCCGGTCATCCTCTTCCGTAGGCTCCTCTTCTTCCGTTTCCACATCATCATCTTTATAATTTTCATCCTCTTCTTCATCATCCTCTTCTTCTACATCAGCTTCTTCGTCATTATCTTTTTCTTCAACATCTTCAACTTCTTCGTCTTCATCGGTCCATGCGTCGTAATCATCATAACCTAAAGGTTGCCTGATGACACGCTTGTAGTTGATAGCCATGGGTGTCCCATTGCCATCCAATGCAAGGTCGAGTGAGATGAGGTCCTCAGCCTTGGTGATCCCGTAGAGTTTGTCCCCCAGAAAAGCAAGGTCGATGGTGTTGATGCAGGGAACATTATGCGGCTTCGCTGACCACGTACCCTTCCCCGGCCGGACTATGACAAGCGGACATTTCCTGTCGTTGGTCAGTACGGCGACCAAGTCATCGGCAGTGGACCGCATTAGGAACTTGCGAATCTTCGAAGCGGTCCCTATGGCGGCGTCTAGCTCGGCGAGCGGCACGGACGTGCGGGAGAAAGGGTTGTGCAGGAGGTAGCCTTCCAGGTGGTACTTGCGTGCGTTGTCGTCGATGTACCCGCGACCGTGGCCAAGGACAAGCCAGCCGTCGGTGGATCCGCCGATGAGGATGCCGTCGTCGGGGAAGGAAGGGAGGCGGTGCGAGGAACCGTCGGAGGGGTCCAGGAAGTAGCCGTGCCGGATGAGCATGATCAATGGCAAAGGCTGGTGTGCTGTGGCAGCGTGATGGTGGCGCACCGCGGAGTTCCATGAACAGCAGACGGCGCGGCAGACGGCGTGTGAGCGCAGTCGATCCGCTGGGTTGGGCGGCTTGGCGATGACGAGGCCTAAAAGCTCTGGCGGCAGGTCAGACCACGAAGCCATAGAAACCAAAGTACAGGGGCACTGGTGGCTCGGTTTGATCGATCGTAAAAGCGCGCAGCTTGAGGAATATACAGACACGCAGATAGAAGGATATGCATACATATGTATAGCCTCAGAAAGAGGCGGAGAACCATGAGATTCGGCTTAATTTGGTACCCGACCGAGTCCGGAAGGAAGTCGATTTACTAGTGTCAGCCACGGAAAAGGCACAACGACCAGAGGCGGTGGAATTGGAATCAGTTCGTCCAACGCCATATATAGGAGCCTTGGGTGAACCTGGTGGTGGTGGTGGAACTGGTGTCAGACACGGAAAGAGCACAACGACCAGAGGTGGGTGAACATGGCTTTGACAGCCTTTTCTTTTTTACAAGACTTTATTTTACTTTGCAGGATTGCTAAAAATGGAAGGTAGATACCTCTTGATCAATTCTCTGAGTTAGATATAATCCTAAAATTACTTTTATGAGAAAAATACTTTGCTGACACAACACTCTGCACTTAAATTTCCAACATCATCACCATTGCATATCTATGTTTTAAGGTGTGAAACGTAAATGAAAATTCTGTGCTCGAGGAGCTAATCTTGTAGTATAAGTAGTTAGCGGTCAATTTTTTGGAGAGTGTTTTTTAAGCCGTTGCGTATCTACCTTTTAATTGGTGAAGCTTTAAAAATTCTTCTCAAAGTTGCCGTGGCTCTGAAGCTACCGCGGAAGAATGGGAGTTAGCGCTAAAAGGTTATGGTTAAAAAATTATACGTGAAAATTAGTGTCCATGCACCGTTGAAGAAATATTGCTGGAAGATAACCTCTAAATAATTATGCACCGTTGAAGTATTACTGTTGGATAACTACCGCTGGAGAACTACACGGCTGAAGAGTTGTGTGGGAAAATTTCTCATAATAAATACCATTCTTCCACCGGTACAAAAATATTGTATGGAAACTACCATGGAAAAAATTGCGCATCGGGGGAAATTACTGTTAGATAGTTATAACCGAAATTACTGTCGGATAATTACTGCAAGTGAATTACAATTTGTTTTAAAGGTTTTTATCAAAAATTTGCTATAAAACAATTACCGTTGGTGCAACGGTTAATAAATATTGTTAATAAATTGCAGTCGAATAGTTACACGTCATTAAAAGTACCATTGGATAACTACTATTAAAGAACTACATTTGCGGCTGAAGAGACTATAGGAAAATTCTTGTCAAAGAATTACCGTTCTTGCACCGATGGAAATATATTGTTGATAAATTACTGTTGAAAACTTGCGCCCCGTTGAAAATACTATAACTAATTATTGTTGAAATTACTGTCGAGTAATTATTGCACGTGAACAACAGTTGGGTTGAAGATTATTATCGAAAAACTTCTGCGCATAATTACTGCTTACCGTTGAAAATACACATCATTAAAATTACCATTGGATAACTACTATTAAAGAACTACAGTTGTGGTTGAAGAGGCTGTAGGAAAATTCTTGTCGAAGAATTACCGTTCTTGCACCGACGGAAATATATAGTTTACCACTGAGAAATTGCGCCCCTTGAAAATACTATTACTAATTATCGTTGAAATTACCGCCGAGTAATTATTGCAGGCGAACAACAGTTGGGTTTGAAGATTTTTATCGAAAAATTTCTGCGCATAATTGCTGCCGTTGAAAATACACATCATTAAAATTACCATTGGATAATAACTACTATTAAAGAACTACAGTTGCGGTTGAAGAGGCTGTAGGAAAATTCTTGTTGAAGAACTACCGTTTTTGCACCGATGAAAATATATAGTTGATAAACTACCACTGAGAAATTGCGCCCCGTTGAAACTACTATTACTGATTATCTTTGAAACTACTATCGACTAATTATTGCAGGTCAACAACAGTTGGGGTTGAAGATTTTTATCGAAAAATTTGTGCGCACAGTTACTACAAACAGTTGGAAAATGTGATAGAAAATTTCCTGAAAACACTGTTCAGGTGGTACTATTCATCCAGCGCACCATTTACCACACGTCCACTGTTCATCCAGTGCATTGTTCACTAGCACAATAAACAGTACGCGGTACCATGAGCTCCGTGAGGCCGCCATTTAGTATAATGGCTTTCGCACAATGAACAGTACCACGAGCTCTGGGAGACCACCATTTTTTATGGATTTAATATATAGATAGATCACTAGTAAAATAAACAGTACGCGGTACCATGAGCTCTGTGAGGCCGCCATTTTGTATGGCTCTAATATATGGATAATGGCTTTCGCACAATGAACAGTACCACGAGCTCTGTGAGACCACCATTTTGTGTGGGTTTAATATATAGATAGATAAAGCAACCATGTATTTGATTAATTGAAAATTACATAAAGTAATACACATGGAAACTAAAAGACAAACCAAGATAAAATAATTGTTCTAAATTTGTAGATAAAAATCTAAAAGATCGAGAAATACAAAATAATCCTTAGGGTTTTGTGCAAATACCATAGCCAACGGCTGCTGTCCAACTCCATCGAGATAGACGTCGGAAGAGATGCCGAGCCTCAAGCATTGCAAGATAAAAATAAACGCCATCGTCAGCGAGGCTTTGTGAGTCAATGAACAGGCCATCTACAAGTAGCGAGGCACATGTCCTTGTGGAAGCACTTCTAATCTAGCTTCCCAAGCGTCTCGAAGTGGCGTCCTATGGTGATTACCGTCCATTAGCTTCATACACATCTTCACTAAGTTGGTAGCGAACACTTTAGCGAACAAGCTTGCTCCTAGGATGGAGTCACTGGTGGATCGAAACCAGTGCGCTTTCATTAAGAATTGTAGCATCCACGAAAACTTTTTAGCATGATCTCACTAACAAGTGCAAGTTCTTAAAAGACAATAAACTTAAAAAGGTATTGGAAACCCATGACTTAATAAGTGGGAGATAAAAAAATGAGTTGCTCTAATGTTATGTTTATTTTGACATGTCCTCTCGCTCTTAATTTTATTAAGTCCTAAATGTTAAAAAGAGGAGAGATAAAAATGCAATAGGAGGATCACAAGTTTCCTTACAAGATATATTTGTACTTTGACATGGGACATAGAAGTCTTGACGAATCTATATACATATAAGTGAGCATGTGATGCCTTGTATAAATATGAGCAATCTTATTTTGAGCTTGCCAGGAAAACTAAATAGCAATAAGGATACATGCCATCAATCTTCATTGGTAAGCTAGATGAAAACATTAATTTATAAACCATCTTGCTCGGGACGAGCAAAGTTTTAACTAGGTGATATTGATGAGTCCAAAAACAACATGTTTTTTTATTACATGAGCATATACTTTTTTTTGTCTCGTTAGATGCTCTATCTAGATTCGGCTATATCCTAAATTGCATGATTACAAGTACTGCTTCATTTTTATGAGATATTCCTAGAAATAATAGTAATAATAGGAATTCATCACTTTTCCTTGTCTTTGGTGTGTGCAGGTGTTTTGAACCTTTATGGCCAAAGCACGAGGAAAGAATCCAAAAGGGAAGCAATATGGAGGAGCTACATACACCAGGACATAGCCATTTCAAGGGTGGAAATAACCCCAAAAGACCATGGTGTTGGATCCCTCATTCATACGAATCAAACGAGCCGAAGAACACCTAAATCGGAGTTCGTATGAAGAAATGGCGCCCAAATTACTACATAATCTAGGAAAATTAATGACTAGTGGTACGGTCACTGGATAACCGTACCACCCTCTGCAGGGACCATTTTGTCAAACCGAATAACATTTTTGAAGAACCAAAGGCCATATCTAGTTTGGGGTTATCCAGAATGCGATACCGACCTTCGCTAGGCTACAAAAGGAGAGGGGAACCCTAGCCACAATCAATAATCTCATTCCCATCATGGCAGGGCGGAGCCCTGCCGCCATGCCGCCATCATAGATCTTCGCCGACACCACCATCACACCATTGAAGGGAGAAGAGAAGGAGACTTGGGAGAAGGAGCACCTGCATCGATTTCCATCAACACCATCATCATATTCGCGGTCATCACTGATGGCGTGCAAGACACCCGTCCGTTGGGAACCCCAAGAGGAAGGTGTGATGCGTACAACAACAAGTTTTCCCTCAGTAAGAAACCAAGGTTATCGAACCAGTAGGAGTCAAGGAACACGTGAAGGTTGTTGGTGGCGGAGTGTAGTGCGGCGCAACACCAGGGATTCGGCGCCAACGTGGAACTGCACAACACAATCAAAGTACTTTGCCCCAACGTAACGGTGAGGTTGTCAATCTCACCGGCTTCTTGTAAACAAAGTATTAAATGTATAGTGTGGAAGATGATGTTTGTTTGCAAAGAACAGTAAAGAACAAGTATTGCAGTAGATTGTATTTCAGATGTAAAGAATGGACCGGGGTCCACAGTTCACTAGTGGTGTCTCTCCCATAGATAAATGGCATGTTGGGTGAACAAATTACAGTTGGACAATTGACAAATAGAGAAGGCATAACAATGCACATACATATCACGATGACTACTATGAGATTTAATTAGGGCATTACGACTAAGTACATAGACCGCTATCCAGCATGCATCTATGCCTAAAAAGTCCACCTTCAGGTTATCATCCGAACCCCTTCGAGTATTAAGTTGCAAACAACGGACAATTGCATTAAGTATGGTGCGTAATGTAATCAACACAAATATCCTTAGACAAAGCATTGATTGATGTTTTATCCCTAGTGGCAACATCACATCCACAACCTTAGAACTTTCTGTCACTGTCCCAGATTCAATGGAGGCATGAACCCACTATCGAGCATAAATACTCCCTCTTGGAGTTACAAGTATCAACCTGGCCAGATGAAAGGACACGGATGTCGCCTAGAGGGGGGGTGAATAGGCGATTTAAAACTTTTACGAGATGGGCTTAACAAATGCGGAATAAAACTAGCGTTTACTTTGTCAAGCCCAAAACCTATATACTATGGTTCACCTATGTGCACCAACAACTTATGCTAAGCAATACAAGCCAGTATGTGATAGCAAGATATATATAACTTCAAGCACGATGGCTATCACAAGGTAAGGTGCATAAGTAAAGAGCTCGGGTATAGAGATAACCGAGGCACGCGGGAGACGATGATTTATCCGGAGTTCACACTCTTGCGAGTGCTAATCTCCGGTGGAGAGGTGCGGTTGCTTAGTGCTCCGAACGCCACAAGAGGCTCACCTTGAGGTGTGGTTGCTCGATGCACACCAACGCCACAAAGGCCTCACCCCAAGATGCGGTACTCACCACACACCGAACGCCACGAAGGCGCCTCACCTAAATCTCCGGTGACCCTCGCCACAAAGGCCTAGGTCACGGTTCCACTAAGGGATTTCCTTCGAGGCGGAAACCGGGCCTTACACAAAGATTGGGGCACACATCCACAACTTAATTGGAGGCTCCCAACAAATCGCCACAAAGGCCTAGAATCCGTCTAGGGTTCCAAGAACCCAAGAGTAACAACTTTCTTGCTTTCACCTCCACGAATCACCGTGGAGAACTCAAACCGATGCACCAAATGCAATGGCAAGAACACCACAAAGATGCTCAAGTCCTTCTCTCTCAAATTCCAACAAAGCTACAAAAGCTATTGGGGGAATAAGAGAGGAAGAACAAAGGAATTCACAAAGAACACCAAGATCAAGATCTAGAGAGTTCCACTCACAAAGAGATGGATTTGATTGGTAGAAATGTAGATCTAGATCTCCTCTTCCTTTTCCCTCAAATGGATTCAAGAATCATTGGAGGAGTAGAGGGATGTGGAAAGCTCTCAAGGTCAGCAATGGTGGAGAGCCAAAGAAGGAAGAAGAAGTGGGGAGAAAGAGGAGGAAGAAAACCTTAAATAGGGGTCTTGGATTTCTGCCCGTTGGGGCCATCGCAGGGGGGCCTGGCCGGCCGGCCTTTTTCCGGGCCCTTGGGGCCCCAGCCACCGTGTCCCCGGGGTGTTCCCAGCGATTCCGCCCCGAGAAAACCTCCCGACTTTTGCATCCGGACTCCGATTTTGATGATCTTGGGCTCGTTTGAAGCTAGTAACAAGATCTACAAGATCATGCAGGGAACCATCATAGTCCAGCAAAGTAGGATAGAAACAAATGGATAAAGGTTTTACCTATCTATAAACAGCAAACCGGTAAAACCTCCAATATGGAAAATGCAACAACTTGAGTTAGGAAACTCGGATTTAGGTGAAACCAATTTCGTTGTAAAGAAGATGACAAGAGCTACCCCACAAAGAGTGAAAAGCTTAAGAACAAGTGGGGTAGGTTTTTCTATGTATTTTAGAGTGAAACCTCTTGATACGTCTCCAACGTATCGATAATTTCTTGTGTTCCATGCCACATTATTGATGTTATCTACATGTTTTATGCACACTTTATGTCATATTCGTGCATTTTCTGGAACTAACCTATTAACAAGATGCGAAGTGCCGTTCCTGTTTTGCTGTTTTTGGTTTGAAATCCTAGTAACGAAATATTCTCGGAATCGGACGAAATCAACGCCAAAGTTCCTATTTTACCGGAAGCCTCAACACTCGAGAGCTGCGAGAGATGGGCGGGGGCCCCACACCACACTGGGCGCGGGCCAGGCCACGCGCCACGGTGGTGAGGCACCTGGTGACCTGCGCCGCCTCTCCGCCTATAAAGAGCCCCTGGATCAGAAAACCCGATACAATTGACGAAACCCACGAAAGCCGAGCCGCGCCATCGCGAAGCCAAGATCGGGGACAGGATCTGTTCGGCACCTGCCGGACGGGAGAATGCCCCGGAAGGCTTCTCCATCGACACCGCTGCCATCTCCACCGCCATCTTCATCACCGCTGCTGCTCCCATGAGGAGGAGTAGTTCTCCATCGAGCTCGGGGCTGTACCGGTAGCTATGTGGTTCATCTCTCTTCCATGTACTTCAATACAATGATCTCATTGAGATTCATATGAGTTTGTATCACAATTTATCTATGTGCTACTCTAGTGATGTGTTATTAAAGTAGTTTTATTCCTCCTACACGTGTGTAAAGGTGACAGTGCGTGCACCGTGTTAGTACTTGGTTTATGCTATGATCATGATCTCTTGGAGATTGCGAAGTTAACTATTGCTATGATAATATTGATGTGATCTATTCCTCCTACATATGCATGAAGGTGACAGTGTGCATGCTATGCTAGTACTTGGTTTAGTCTGTTGATCTATCTTACACTAAAGGTTACTAAAACATGAGCATTATTGTGGAGCTTGTTAACTCCGGCATTGAGGGTTCGTGTAATCCTACGCAATGTGTTCATCATCCAACAAAAGTGTAGAGTATGCATTTATCTTGTTATGTGATCAATGTTGAGAGTGTCCACTAGTGAAAGTCTAATCCCTAGGCCTTGTTCCTAAATACTTTGAGTTACTCTGCTTGTTTCTTGTTTCTTGTTACTCTGCTGCAATATTACCACCATCAACTACACGCCGCAAGCACTTTTCTGGCACCATTGCTACTGCTCATACTTATTCATACCACTGTATTTCACTATCTCTTCGCCGAACTAGTGCACCTATTAGGTGTGTTGGGGACACAAGAGACTTCTTGCTTTGTGGTTGCAGGGTTGCATGAGAGGGATATCTTTGACCTCTTCCTCACGAGTTCGATAAACCTTGGGTATCCACTTAAGGGAAACTTGCTGTTCTACAAACCTCGCACTTGGAGGCCCAACACGTCTGAGGAAAGGAGGGGAACGTAGACATCAAGCACTTTTCTGGCGCCGTTGCGGGGAGGAAAGGTAAAAAGGCACTCATACTACGGTCTCAGGTAAAGTATTTTTCCGGCACCGTTGTGTGTGTGCTCAAAGCTATTTCCTTTAGATCCTGCAATTGCATCTTGTTGTTTCTTGTTTACACTAGTTTGGCATAATGTACAAGAGTGAGCTTCTTATTCTATTTCCTGATTTAAAACTTGGATTGTTTGATGCGAAAATTAAAAAACCTATAAAATCTTCTTTGCATGCTGGTAGTAATATTAGTATGAACGCTTTGAACACCATTGTTGATAATGATATAGAAAGTTCTAAGCTTGGGGAAGCTGGTTTTCATGATATTTTTAGTCCCCCAAGCATTGAGGAGAAAATTTTCTTTGATGATACTTTACCTCCTATTTATGATGATTATAATGATAGTGGTCTTTTGGTGCCACCTACTATGGAGAGTAAATTTTGTTGTGATTATACTATGCCTCCTACACTTGATGAGAATAATAATGATAGCTACTTTGTTGAATTTGCTCCCACTACAACTAATAAAATTGATTATGCTTATGTGGAGAGTAATTATTTTATGCATGAGACTCATGATAAGAATGCTTTATGTGATAGTTATATTGTTGAGTTTGCTCATGATACCACTGGATATTATTATGAGAGAGGAAAATATGGTTGTAGAAATTTTCATGTTACTAAAATGCCTCTCTATGTGCTGAAATTTTTGAAGCTACACTTGTTTTATCTTCCTATGCTTGTTACTTTGCTCTTCATGAACTTGTTTATTTACAAGATTCCTATGCATAGGAAGCATGTTAGACTTAAATGTGTTTTGAATTTGCCTCTTGATGCTCTCTTTTGCTTCAAATACTATTTCTTGCGAGTGCATCATTAAAACTGCTGAGCCCATCTTAATGGCTAAAAAGAAAGAACTTCTTGGGAGATAACCCATGTGTTATTTTGCTAGTACTTTGTTTTATATTTGTGTCTTGGAAGTTGTTTACTACTGTAGCAACCTCTCCTTATCTTAGTTTTGTGTTTTGTTGTGCCAAGTAAAGTCTTTGATAGTAAAGTAAGTACTCCCTCTGATCCCAAAAGAGTGTCTGATATGCAATTTTGCAGAGACACCCTTGCTCTTTTTATCTTATCAACCCGCACTCCCATCTGCTACAAATCGCACTGTAGCAGTTCGTTTCTGTAGTGTGTGTGAACCATGTACGCACATGCAGCCAATCAATTTGATCAATCTAAAATGGGCTAATTAGAAAACGTAAGTTAGACTGTGGCTTTGGACATTTTTTTAGGATAGGAGGGAGTACTAGATTTGGATTACTGCGCAGAAACAGATTTCTTTTCTGTCACGAATCTGGGTCTAATTCTCTGCAGGTAACTCAGAAAATTATGCCAATTTACGTGAGTGATCCTCAGATATGTACGCAACTTTCATTCAATTTGAGCATTTTCGTTTGAGCAAGTCTGGTGGCCTAATAAAATCCATCTTTACGGACTGTTCTGTTTTGACAGATTCTGCCTTTTATTTCGCATTGCCTCTTTTGCTATGTTGGATGAATTTCTTTGATCCATTAATGTCCAGTAGCTTTATGCAATGTCCAGAAGTGTTAAGAATGATTGTGTCACCTCTGAACATGTTAATTTTTATTGTCCACTAACCCTCTAATGAGTTGTTTCGAGTTTGGTGTGGAGGAAGTTTTCAAGGGTCAAAGAGGAGGATGATATACTACGATCAAGGAGAGTGAAAGCTCTAAGCTTGGGGATGCACCCGGTGGTTCACCCCTGCATATATCAAGAAGACTCAAGCGTCTAAGCTTGGGGATGCCCAAGGCATCCCCTTCTTCATCGACAAATTATCAGGTTCCTCCCCTGAAACTACATTTTTATTCGGCCACATCTTATGTGCTTTTTCTTGGAGCGTCTGTTTGTTTTTGTTTTTGTTTTGTTTGAATAAATGCTTGTGTGGAGAGAGACACGCTCCGCTGGTTCATATGAACACATGTGTTCTTAGCTCATAATATTCATGGCGAAGTTTCCTCTTCGTTAAATTGTTATATGGTTGGAATTGGAAAATGATACATGTAGTAATTGCTATAAATGTCTTGGGTAATGTGATACTTGGCAATTGTTGTGCTCATGTTTAAGCTCTTGCATCATATACTTTGCACCTATTAGTGAAGAATACATAGAGCATGCTAAAATTTGGTTTGCATAATTGGTCTCTTTAAGGTCTAGATAATTTCTAGTAAGGTGTTTGAACAACAAGGAAGACGATGTATAGTCTTATAATGCTTGTAATATGTCTTTTATGTGAGTTTTGCTGTACTAGTTCATCCTTGTGTTTGCTTCAAACAACCTTGCTAGCCTAATCCTTGTATCGAGAGGGAATACTTCTCATGCATCCAAATCCTTGAGCCAAACAACACTATGCCATTTGTGTCCACCATACCTACCTATTACATGGTATTTCCTGCCATTCCAAAGTAAATTGCTTGAGTGCTACCTTTAAACAATTCAAAATTTATTACCTCTTATTTGTGTCAATGTTTTATAGCTCATGAGGAAGTATGTGGTGTTTATCTTTCAATCTTGTTGGGCAACTTTCACCAATGGACTAGTGGCTTCATCCGCTTATCCAATAATTTTGCAAAAAGAGCTGGCAATGGGATTCCCAGTCCCAAAAAAAGGCACTCCTCCATGGTATGTGATTGTTGGACGGCACCCGAAGGATTCGGTTAGCCATGGCTTGTGTAAGCAAAGGTTGGGAGGAGTGTCATCATAATAAAACTAAAATAAAAAGGTACTCCTTCATGGTATGAGATTGTTGGCAGGCACCCGAGGATTCGGTTAGCCATGGTTTGTGAAAGAAAGGTTGGAAGGAGTGCCATCCAAAAATAAAATAAAATGGGAGCCGCTCTTTGAAGGTTTGTCTGGCAAGGTTAGAGTACCCGCTACCATTCGTTGACAACAACATACACCTCTCAAAACTTTACTTTTATGCTCTCTTTATGTTTTCAAAATCAAAGCTCTAGCACAAATATAGCAATCGATGCTTTTCCTCTTTGAAGGACCATTCTTTTACTTTCAATGTTGAGTCAGTTCACCTATTTCTCTCCACCTCAAGAAGCAAACACTTGTGTGAACTGTGCATTGATTCCTACATACTTGCTTATTGCACTTATTATATTACTCTATGTTGACAATATCCATGAGATATACATGCTACAAGTTGAAAGCAACCGCTGAAACTTAATCTTCTTTTGTGTTGCTTCAATACCTTTACTTTGAATTATTGCTTTATGAGTTAACTCTTATGCAAGACTTATTGATGCTTGTCTTGAAGTGCTATTCATGAAAAGTCTTTGCTTTATGATTCACTTGTTTACTCATGTCATACACATTTTTTTGATCGCTGCATTCACTACATATGCTTTACAAATAGTATGATCAAGATTATGATGGCATGTCACTCCAGAAATTATCTTTGTTATCGTTTTTACTGCTCGGGACGAGCAGAACTAAGCTTGGGGATGCTGATACGTCTCCAACGTATCGATAATTTCTTGTGTTCCATGCCACATTATTGATGTTATCTACATGTTTTATGCACACTTTATGTCATATTCGTGCATTTTTGGAACTAACCTATTAACAAGATGCGAAGTGCCAGTTCCGTTTTCTGCTGTTTTTGGTTTCAGAAATCCTAGTAACGAAATATTCTCGGAATCGGACGAAATCAACGCCAAAGTTCCTATTTTACCCGGAAGCCTCGGAACACTCGAGAGCTGCCAGAGATGGGCCAGGGGCCCCACACCACACAGGGCGCGGGCAGGCACGGCCGCGCCACCTGGTGGTGAGGGCTGGTGACCCCTGTGCCGCCTCTCCGCCTATAAAGAGCCCCTGGATCAGAAAACCCGATACAATTGACGAAACCCACAGAAACCTGCCAGAGCCGCCATCGCGAAGCCAAGATCCGGGGACAGGATCTCTGTTCCGGCACCCCGGAGCGGAGAAGTGCCCCCGGAAGGCTTCTCCATCGACACCGCTGCCATCTCCACCGCCATCTTCATCACCCTGCTCCCATGAGGAGGAGTAGTTCTCCATCGAGGCTCGGGGCTGTACCGGTATCTATGTGGTTCATCTCTCTTCCATGTACTTCAATACAATGATCTCATTGAGATTCATATGAGTTTGTATCACAATTTATCTATGTGCTACTCTAGTGATGTGTTATTAAAGTAGTTTTATTCCTCCTACACGTGTGTAAAGGTGACAGTGCGTGCACCGTGTTAGTACTTGGTTTATGCTATGATCATGATCTCTTGGAGATTGCGAAGTTAACTATTGCTATGATAATATTGATGTGATCTATTCCTCCTACATATGCATGAAGGTGACAGTGTGCATGCTATGCTAGTACTTGGTTTAGTCTGTTGATCTATCTTACACTAAAGGTTACTAAAACATGAGCATTATTGTGGAGCTTGTTAACTCCGGCATTGAGGGTTCGTGTAATCCTACGCAATGTGTTCATCATCCAACAAAAGTGTAGAGTATGCATTTATCTTCTGTTATGTGATCAATGTTGAGAGTGTCCACTAGTGAAAGTCTATTCCCTAGGCCTTGTTCCTAAATACTGCTGAGCTGCTTGTTTACTGTTTCTTTGTGTTACTACTGCTGCAATATTACCACCATCAACTACACGCCAAGCACTTTTGGCACCATTGCTACTGCTCATACTTATTCATACCACCTGTATTTCACTATCTCTTCGCGAACTAGTGCACCTATTAGGTGTGTTGGGGACACAAGAGACTTCTTGCTTTGTGGTTGCAGGGTTGCATGAGAGGGATATCTTTGACCTCTTCCTCCCCGAGTTCGATAAACCTTGGGTATCCACTTAAGGGAAACTTGCTGCTGTTCTACAAACCTCTGCACTTGGAGGCCCAACACTGTCTACAGGAAAGGAGGGGGAACGTAGACATCACCTCTCAATACGAGAAACCGAGAAAAACTCCAATATCGAAAACGCAACAAGTGATTCATGCGGAATCCGTTTTCGATGAACTAGAGCATGTCATGAGAATAAGCACAAGATCTAAAACACCATATGGATAAGATCCAAATAACAACCAAGAAAGATGATGCAAGGATGCAAAGGTTTGAGCTCTCCGAAGGATACGATCGAGTTACTCACTCGAGAGCCCTCTTGATAGTACGGCAACTAAACTATAAACCGGTCTCCAACTACACCATGAGACCGGTGAGAAAGAAATCCTATCAAGAGCAAACCTTAACCTTGAGCATTCCACTTGAGCTTGATGATGACGATCTTGACCGCAACAAGATGGAACACCTTTCTTGATTGTGCTTGCTTGACGAAGTCTTGTGGATTGCTCCCCCATAATCCACCATGGGAGAGCTTCTTCTTCGGTGCAACTTCATATATTCATGAACACCATATGGAGGGCATGCTTCAAGCAAATGATCTCTTTGAGATGGCTCACCTTAAACTTGCACTTCATTTCTTCATGGCAAGCTTCAAGCATATGATCTCTTCGAGTTGACTCATCTTGAACTTGCACTTCATTTCTTCATGGCAAGCTTCAAGCATATGATCTCTTCGAGTTGACTCATCTTGAACTTGCACTTCATTTCTTCATGGCAAGCTTCAAGCATATGATCTCTTCGAGTTGACTCATCTTGAACTTGCACTTCATTTCTTCATGGCAAGCTTCAAGCATATGATCTCTTGAGTTGACTCATCTTGAACTTGCACTTCATCTTCATCTTCAAGACATACTTGACACTTGATATCCTTCATCAATTTCTTCTTATTGCAACCTAATACAAACATGTTGATGTCTTGAAGTAACTTGTGGGCTCACTTCATCTTCATCTTCAAGACATACTTGACACTTGATATCCTTCATCAAATTCTTCTTATTGCAACCTTGAAGCCAACATATGGTTCAAGAATTGCCTATGGACAACTCCTACAAATATAACTCAATGCAAACATTAGTCCATAGGGATTGTCATTAATTACCAAAACCACACATGGGGGCTCCATGCACTTTCAATCTCCCCCATTTTGGTAATTGATGACAATCTCTTTGAGAGGGTTTATATAAGGAATTGAAGTAACAAACAAGTTGAATATATAGAGCAAACTCCCCCATAATATATGCATGTGTGAATGATCTTGACTTTCATTGCATATATTGGCATTCAAATCTTAGTGGAGTTTCCTCTAAATATTCAACTATGCAAAGCAACAAGATGCAATGCAATAAAGGCACATGCTTAAGCACAAAGCAAAGACATAACCAAATTCCCTTAAACCCTCCAAACTTCTCCCCCATTGGCACCAATTGCCGAAATGGGTGAAAAAATTAGAAGGCCAAAATAGTGAGAGTTCCTCCATAGCGTGTGCATTTCTCATAATTTGAGTGGAATCAAATGCACGTATCCAATGAAGAATATTCGGAAGGAATCACACTATAGATGGGATCAAAGATTGCAAAAAGATAACAAAGTTAAGAAGCTTCAACAAATGAAGCAAGCAACCAAATGAACCACAAAGAAGATACCAAAAGAAACATAGATATTATGATAAGATCAAGAAGATTGCTCTAAATAATATGAGGAAGCTCCCCAAGGTTTGTGCACAAAACTAGACAAATTGCATTGGAGTATAAAGTGCACAAACATGGAATCATCACTCCCATAATATCATTCAAAACAAAAGATACCAAGTGAATCAAACTCTAATGATCACCACAAAATAGTGCCTTAAATAAAATGAGGAAGCTCCCCAAGGTACATGCATAAATTAAAATGTTGCATTTGAATACAATATGCATAACATGGAATCCTTACTCCCTCATTACCATTTAAAACACAAATTTGCAATAGATCATAGATAGAAAATTAAGCTTAACACTTGCAACAAACAAATGGTTGAGCAACAATTAAGAGGCACCATAATAAAAGGCTCAACCAAGAGGATATGTGAAAGGCATGATAAAGCATATTATAAGACTATTACAAGGATGAGCAAAAAGCATCATCATAGTCTTCAATGAATTATATTGCTTAGCATGACCAATCAACACGCAAAAAATAAATAAGATATCAAATGGAGATGTATCATCTCTTATGTGTATAAGTTTCTCTAAGTGAGCAATATCACAAAGATATTTATCCACAAAGAAATATGCACACACAAAATAGATACACAAGAAATATAGCATGATATCCAAGACGAAGTCATGCAATATACCAATAAGAATTTTTTCTTAATAGCATGGCCAAAGGCTCAATTTTATCTTACGGTACATTCATGAACTTCAACCACAAACATCTAAAATACATCACAAATATCAACAAGGGATAGAAGATAGTTGGGATGCATTGAGAAAGGAAACAAGTATCACAAAAGAAGATACCAAAAGAAATAACCAAATTTGCACTTTCATCTATATTGCACATGTGAGAGCCTTGAGGAATTGATATGCAACAAAATTGCTAGATAGGCATAGTTGGGATGGATGAATCATGAGCATGATTTAAAATACTTCCCAACAAATGCACTCATCTCAAATTACTCACATTCACAATAAATAGGTTTCATTAAGACTTTTGCAAGAAGCACAACATTTGCAAATCAAGAGAATCATGCCAAGATGCAACCACATGGTTGGATGCAAGAACAATATGCATGAGAAGATACTTGTTACCGAGATAGCATTGGTGAGGATGTAGTAGATATGTGTTCGTTGACCATCCTAGCTTGCCTCAAGTTACCATTGAGTCACCACTTCTCCCCAAGAGTGAGACAAGCATCCAATGCATATTCATTGTACCTAACACAAAGGTAAGTACAAAATGGTCCCAAAACTAATTGGGTCCGAAGTAGTTAGACACACTACAACATATAGGACAAACTCCACAATTCTATGTGCATATAGATATGAAAATGAATTTCATGAACATCTTAGCCAAATTCGAATTTGATGGAGTTTACCCTATATATTGGATCAAAGAAAGTAACACATGCCATAAGATATACATATATTAAATATGCATGCACAATACTTTCAAGAACCAAAGGAAGATACAATTTGGACAAAACACCAAATAAATCAAGAGACAATGGTTGCCCAAATTATATCAAAGAATCAAATCAACACAAGATTGACTCCAAAGACTTATCTCATTATAAGAAGCTAATTAAGCCTAAGCACAAAGGAATGAGATAACCAACTCCCAAGAGAGCAAGGTTCCAACGAATAAACCAAACCCTCAAAACTTTTTATGATGGCACAAAGTACCAAAAAGAAAGTTTATGTCTCCCAAAACCAAACTTTTGATAATGATCAAGAGATGTTAAGCATTCTAACAAAAATAGGAGAGCTCCCCCAAGATTAGTGCATTATCTAGGATTTTGCATATGAATACTAAATGCACAAAACTAGGATCATCACGCTACCTATATCTACTAAAATGCTAAGAAAGTTTGAATAGACAAATTAGATCCATAAGATGCAAGGAAGACACATGGGAGTCAAAGCACAACACATTCATGGCAATAAATAAGACAATTTAAACACAAGAGCCAATGTAAATATGATCAATAAATTTCTACCCAATAATTTATTACCACTTGTCCTAGGACAAGAGGTATTAGGAAATATTTCCCGGTGGTAATTTGTAAGTATACATAAGATCATATTTACAACGAATAAAACATATGGTAAAAGATAAGAGTTAACCATCATGCAAAGATAGTTTCTTGATAGCTTCATTTAGTCATACCAACATGCAAGGCAATTAATAGTATTCATACCAACATGCAAAGCAATTAATAGTATTCATACCAACATGCAAAGCAATTAATAGTATTCATACCAACATGCAAAGCAATTAATAGTATGACTTGAAGCACATGGTTTTCCAAAAATGTATTGAGGGACACGTTGTGAAAAACCATGCCAAGAAAAACTTTCACAAATAAGATCCACAAAGATATTAGTAATGAAGCCATTTAAGCAAATTGGAGCTTGTTTGAGCAAACTTGCCACATATGAGAGAGATAATTTATAATATCAATTCTATGTGACACAACCTCAAATGTTCACATTTTCTAGGCTTGTAATATGCACAAAGCTTATTACTCCCCCATAATGTGATAAGGAATTTATTTTCACAAGAGGCAAATAAGATCCAAGTAGAGATATTAATGGACATTAGAATTTGAATTTCTCATGAAGATGACATACCACATAGCGACTAGATAATCTCGCAATATCAATTCTAAGTGATATTCCTCATGTACACACATTGTTTAGGATCATGAAATTCCCAAAGGAATATCACTCCCCCAAAATGGGATTGTCCATTAATCGCTCATAAGAGCCATATAAGATACAACAAGATGCAAAGAGGCTCCAACACAAACACAAATACATGGTGTGCAACCCAACATGCATAGACTTGATTTCTCAAGCAAAACTATTAGGAAGCACAACATATACAAACACATGTTAGGAACAAAACTAACACATGCAAAGGGGCGAGTAACTTTCAATATAAATGAGTTGAGAACATGTTACCACAAGGAGGAACATTGGATATATGATAGTAGCAAGATAATCAAAAGACTTGGCTTGATATAATATAAATGATGAAGATCCCTTAATTCTTCATGATGTAGCCAAGTCTCCAATGCCCTCCAACAAACACCTATTGATCAAGTTTTGGATTGTTGGTCCCCAACTAAGTTGGGTCCTAAGAGGTTAGTCACAATAGGCTTGGCAACCCAAATGGTTCTTTTCTTGACACCACTTTGAGCACCAACATATTTGGCAAACACATTGCCACCCTCATCCTTACGAAGAGAATAAACATCATCAATGGAGATAGAGTTGGATGAGGTACCAATAGTGCAAAAAGAGGAGATGTGGCCCTTCTCACGGCATATGTAGCAAGTTCTTTTCTTCTCCTTCTTCTTACAAGATTTCTCCACAATGGGAGCATTGGCTTGATTCTTCTTGGGAAGTGGAATTTCTTCAACTTGAGGTTGAATATGAGTTTGAGCTTGAGGCCGCTTCCCTTTTTGATTCTTCTTCAAAGGGCAAGATCTAACATGGTGCCCTTCAATTTTGCACTTGAAGCAAACAATCTTGGCCGGGTCTTTGACTTGTACTTGGCCCTTCTTGTTGTTGTTGTTGTTGTTGTTGTTGTTGTTGGACTTGTTCTTGTTGTTGGATTTGAATCCAAGTCCACTATTGTCATTGGGGGATTGTTGCACACTTAACATCGTGTCAAGTTTGCATTTCCCTTCATGACTCTTTACCAAGTCGGTCTTCAAAGAAGTGACTTGGGCCTTGAGCTCTTTGATTTCCTCTACATGGTTAGTAACAACACAAGTACTAGAGGAAGTAGAACCTTCATTGTTAGAGCAACAAGGCAAGGAAGATAATTCATCACAAGATTTAGCAATACTATGAGTGGATGAATTACTAGGACTAGCACATGGCAATATAGCTTTTTGGGTAGTAGTGCTAGTATCCACATGAGGCTCACAAGGTGTTGCCTTTGATATGATAGCCTCATGAGCTAACTTTAGCCTATCATGGGAGGCTAGAAGATCCTCATGGGAGCTAGAAAGCTTTCCATGATTTTCTTCCAATTTCCCATAATTGCTAGTTAGCAATTCAAGTTGAGCCCTTAGCTCAACATTCTCCTTCAAGATAGATGCTTCACAAGAAGTAGAGTTAGTAGCACAAGCATCATCACAAGACATATTAAGAAGAGAGGGTAACATAGCATGCTCTTTTAAATAGGAAGCTTGAAGTTGCTCATGGGACTTGGTGAGGATAGAGTGTTCGCTCTCCAAGACCTTGTGGGCCTTGTCTAGATCATCTAGATCCTTAACAAGTTTATCATGACCAACACCAACTTTGCGATTTTCCTTTTTAAGCATTTTTACTTGAGCTTTAGCATGGTCTCTTTCCTTAGTGAGTTTAGAAACTATTTCATTTTGAGACACTTCAAGGGTTTCAAGTTGCTCTTCAAGAGAGGCTATGGTCTCTTGTTCTTCTTCAAGGTCATTCTTTAGGGATGCTACATCATTGGCATACTCTCGTTCAAGAGCACCCTTTTTATCAATGGTGTTCTCATGCATCCAAATAAGTTTTTGGCTCTCAATAGCGGTAGTCAAGATTTCAAAGAAGTGAGTGCTAGCAATTTTATCTTTGCAAATAACCTTGAATACGCTCTCACCCTTATCGCGTAGAGAGACAACCCAATCCTCTTCTTCATATTCATCCTCATCCTTATCACCACGAACATATTAGGTTCCATGGTAGGAGGTACCGTGGAACCCTTGGCCATAAGGCATATATGAGGACCGTGAGATAAAGATGAGGAGTTACTTGAGGCTCCTTTCAAGATCTTGTCTTGACCAATAGAATCTTTGGTTTCCTCTACAATGTTAGTGACAAGGGATTAACTTGTCAATGCCTATGGATTGTAGGCTAGGGTTTAGTTAGAAGTAGAGGGCAAGTAGATCTCGAAGGTTTCAGCCGAAAAGTACTCGACGATTATGAAAACTAGGGTTCGTAAACAATGATTCGATGATCTCCTCGTCCCTCGACTCCCCCTTTATATAAGAGGTGGAGCCGAGGGTTTCGTTTGTACAAGTTACAGAGTCCGGGACGGTTTCTAACTCGTCCCGCCAAATTTACAAACAACACTTCCTATTACAATTCTACTTTCCTTAACATATCTTGGGCTCTCGAACCTTCTTATTCTTCGGGTAGTGGGCCTTCGTTAAACCCCGGGTACTATCTTTGGCAGACCCATTTGGGATGCCTATGTCAGTAGCCCCCGAGATTTTGCTTGAATCGTAGAATCGGGGAAAATCTCCACTGTTTATTTTTATTTGACAATTTTAAACTGTTCTATATTTCTTCATATAAATTTCTATATTGTACAGGGATACTGGTAATTGGGGCTAGTTCATCTGATAGATCAGGTACTAGTTAACTGCTCTAGTGGCAATCCGCAAAAACCTACTTCAAGATCACGTCCTGGACATGATCTCGGGATACCGGTGAAAACTTCGACGGTGCCGCTTAAGGTCTTACCATTCGTCGAGTCCCGTTAAATTTATCTACCTAACGCGTCCGTTAGGATTTTTCTTCATACGTTGATACGGATAAAAATAGTGACGCGTCTTCGGCGATGCCACGCACAGAATGGATCTGGGTCTTACCTTCGCAATTTTGCGGCATTCAGAAATTGATCGCAACTTTGGCGTTCTGAGAATATATTATCGAGTGCTTTTCTGTTGGAATAGCACATTTTATCGAGTCAAATATGACTTGTATTATTCTCCCGATGGGAGTATATGTAGAGTTAATTATAACTCGAAATATACTCTCTTGCTTTTCTATCTTTATTTCTTCTTCCTTTTTAAATTTCATCGGGCACGCGAACAGCGTTCCCGATGGGAGTAGCCCCCGAGGCTACAGCCAAGAACTTGTGCTTGGTTGTAGGCTCAACATTTTAGTCCATCTTGTCGCTATATTGTCATTACATCTGATATTCTTTCTCCTTTTCTTTCTCCTTCTTTCTCTCTTTTTTTATCTCTCGGGCGCGCGAACAGCTCCCGATGGGAGTAGCCCCCGAGGCTACAGCCAAGAACTTGTGCTTGGTTGTAGGCTCTACAATTTCTATATTTGCCATAGTCGAAATTTTTACTTTCATCGAAGTAGCCCCCGAGCATTTGGGCAAAAACTTGTTTCTGACCAAAGGCTCCCGAAGTATTCAAATAACTCCTGTCGCCATTCTCCTTTATTTTCCTTGTCGACATATTTTCCTTTGTCAATTTTTTCTTCAATTCCCTGAATAGCCAAGATTTCTCTGCCTTGTGGGTCCATTATTCCTACCACGTTGACACGTCGTGCAGGTGGGGGACACACGTCCTCCGCTTTTCCTGGCGCACGTACAGTAACGCCTGTTCCGTTCCATCCTAGTAAAAATACCTTTTTACCCTTCTTATCTACTAGATCCTTTTCATCGCACGATCTCTTCATCCAACGGTTGATTACTTCTCCCGAAGCCTATATAAACCTTTCTTCAACCTCGGTCTACTCCCGCTTGCGCCGCACATCTGCTCCCCTCTGCAAAAACTCCCCTGCGCCCAACTCTTTCGATCTTCCGCACGCACGAACACTACTTTTCCAGTCTGTAGATGCCACCGCGACTCACCCGCCACAGCACTCCGGAATCCAAGATGGCCGCTGAGGATCTTGAGTGGGAGAGATCCAAAATCTCCAACCAAGATGTCAATGTGCTGAAGACGCTCGGCCTGATGAAGAAGGAAGACGCCATCCGCTTTCCCAGTGAAGAAAGCTACCCCAATCCTCCAATGGAGTACCGGGTTAGTTTTGTTGATCATCTCATCCGCGGCATTTCTACTCCAATCCACGATTTCCTCCGCTGTCTTCTCTTTGTTTATGGGATTCAGCTGCACCAGCTGACCCCCAATTCCATCCTTCACATTTCTATTTTTATCACGCTTTGCGAATGCTTTCTTGGAGTCGCTCCTAATTGGGCTCTTTGGAAGCGCATTTTCTGCCTTCGCCGCAATGGCGCTCACAACGCCACCTACAACATAGGTGGTGTAGTTATCTGTGTCCGAACCGATGTCGATTATTTCGACGTCAAGTTTCTGACTCCGTCCAAGGCTGGCGCAAAAGGTGGCTCTATATACACGAAGAAAGTGCCAATTCCGTGGAACACAACATAGTTCCTTTCGACGGAAACGCAAAAATTCAACGCCGCTACTCCTGGGACGCTGAAGCTTCCGAAGAAGAGAAGAAGGCGACAGAAGCTCTTATGTCTCGAATTCATCAGCTCCAAAATACTCGAGGCAAAGAGTTATCTGGTGTCCAAATCACTGCCTATTTTCTTAGGATTAGAGTGCAGCCTCTTCAGGCTCGCAAAAATCCCCTTTGGACGTATTCTGGTGTCAATGACGCCAATAGGCTCTCCAGTGATCTTTCTGTGAAGGACTTGGAGAAACTTATTCGAAGAATCACCTCGCTGAGCAAGAAGGATCCTATTCCTTCCTCTTGTCGCGTGGAGCCATACAGTTCCACCAATCCACTCCCCGAGGTATTTTGCCTTCTCGAGTTTTTATTTTGTTCTGAATTTTCTCTGCATCTCATTGTGTTGATATTCCTCTATTTTTCCCTTTGCCACTATTTTCCTGCAGGATCATCCTACTATGGCTTCCCTTCCTCCTCTTCCTGAGGATGGAGAAGTCGAAGAAATGGGCATTATTACTGACGATAATCAAGAAGCTCCATCCTTTGTGAATGATCCCGTGGATTCTCGAAAATCTGCGGGATCTTCCGAGGACACTACGTCAGTCCAGTCTCCTCCTCCCGCTGTTTCCCCCCAAAGGAAAAGGAAGAGGAACGATGTCGAAGATTCCGGCACATCCAAGGCCGAAGAAGTTGTTCCTTCTCATCCGAAGGCGACTTATGATCCTTATGTTGCATCCCTCGTGAGCTCGTAAGTTACCTTGGTTCTCTTTTTTCTGTAGTCGAAGTTTTCTTTTCTTGTCTTTGCTTTTTATACTATTGATCCTTACTTGCAGTGATGACGAGGAAGAAGTACCAACTCGTGACGTAGCTCCTCGGACGAGCACGTCACACACTTTAGTTATTTCGGAGAAGCCCGTTGAAGGAGAAGAATCGTCGCCTCCTCAACAAAATGTTGATACATCTACTCCTCCTTCGAGCCCCCTTGTCCCTTCGCCAAAAAGGGCAAGGGTTGAAATGATCGTTGAGCCTCCTCCTCAATTGAGCAGCTCTTCGTCGCAACTCTTGGATGATGTAAGTTTGTCGATGTCTATATTTCTTCTATTTTGCTTTTGTAGACCCTTACTTTTTTTAATGCCGATGTTTTCCCCTTCATTCTTCTTCTTTGACAGCCTATGATCAAGGATCTTATCCGCATCGGGTCCCAATTTATTGGGTACCGCGAGTATGCCAGCAGAGCCGAAGGTAATAACTTTTATATTTACTGTTCTTCCTGAATTTTGCTCCTTTTTGTTTGTCGCAATTTTTTGATCTTTCTTTCCCCTTTTTTATCTTGATAGAGAAACTTGCAGAGGCCAACAAGCGTGCCGACGCACTTGCTCACAAACTAGAGCACAGTGAGGCGGCTCGCAAGAAAGCCGAACTTGCCGCTAGCGAAGCTAAAGCTGAGGCTGATGATGCCAAAGCGAAGGCTGCTAGTGTTGAGGAACTGCAAAAAAGGCTCAAAGATGCTGAATCTGCCTTAGACGAGCAAAAAGCTGCACAAGCTGCACGTGAGCAAGGGATCATCAAGCGTTTGAAGTCGCAAAGTCGACGTACGCTGAGTAATATCATCAATCCTTTCTATTTTATTGTACTTCCTGTTTCTTGGTTTTCGACTAATGTTTTGTCTCGTGTGGCAGCCCAAACAGACCAAGATTTTGATTTGGAGAATCCCGTCAATGATCCTCTCCTTGACGCACTTTCTCTTCTGGAGTTTCATGGGCGCGAAATTCGTGAAGGCGTGGCCAATGCCAGTGCAGGTTTGTCGGCGTTGTTCCCCTACTTCTTCCCGAAGAAAGAGGAACCTTCGACTTTCCTTGCCCTTGCCAAGCTTTTCAATTCATCGGAAGACCTTGGACTGAAGATGCGTCATGAAAATATGAAGGTGGCTGTCGAAAAATACTGGTTGCTGACAGCCAACAGACTCTTGACTGGATGAAGGTTGGCGACACCGATCAAATAGAACAGTCGAGATGGAAGTCACTGATTAAGGCGGCCAAGCCCAACACGAAGAAGATCCTGGCATATCTCGGGATCAAGCCATCTTCGACTCCTAGCTCGTCGAGGCCGGAGGTCTAGTTGCATGCCTCCTTGTTTCTTTTTCTGTTTCTTTTGTTCTTGTCGCCATTTTAGTCTTGGCGACAATTACCCTCTTAGTCCCCCTGGAGAACTTTCTTTTGTAATGTCTGTGTAAATTTTCTAGCAAGTAATGAAATTGCCCTTCGTGCTTTTCATTGATCCTGGGCCTTTCTTTTCCAGTTAATATTTGATAATTACTCGACCCCTCCTTGTTCTGCCGCTGCTTCACCTGCATCTTCCTTCTCGAAGAAAGTACTAGTCGACCATAATCTCCTCGAGAGTTCATCAAGCGGACATTTGTCGGAAGATTTGCAAGAACTTCGACAACAACTTCAATCTATGAAGAAACAAACTTTGGCCATGATGGAACAATCTCGGAAAGCATCTGAACGAGAACAACTTGCTTTTCAACAAGCCCAAGAAGCTATGGCTGCCAAGGATGCTGCTGTCTTAGAAGCGAAAGGAGCCACAACCCGAGAAAATAGTATGCTCGAGCTGATGCTGGAGGCTAGCACAGATATGTTGGGTACGTTTTTGCGATCTCATGATGCCTTCTCCTTATTTTGCCGTTCCTTCCTTCAAGTCTTTTTCCTTGGTGCTTAATAGGCTCGGTTCTTGATACTGCTGCCGAAGATCAAAGGGTAAACGAGAGAACAAATCGTCTTATCGATCTCTCCCTTAACCATGGTTGTTTGTTCTGGGCCACTCCTGAACGAACCCAACAAATTGTTAGGTTCCAAGACCGTGCTTGCCAGGTGCGCGAATTTCTCAGTTTTTGCACGACGACATTAACCCTTGTCTATAGGAACTTATTTCCTCGGAATGAAGTTCCCAAGACTCTTCCTGAATTATTAGAGGTGTTCAGAGATGCTCCCCGCATCCATAACTTTGTGTGGGATCAACTCACTGCTGGAGCGAGATTTGCCATGATTATGATAAACATCTGTTATCCAAAGTTGGACCTGACGAAGATTGTTGCTGGTTGCCTGGCCAAGAAAACGCGTCGGAAAAATGATATTGACTCAATCGATGCGATGGTAGCTCCTGTGGCCGAATCGATGATAGATGAACTTCTTCGGATGGACTCGGAGTTTTTTACTAAGGGTTCTTATGCTGAACATAAAACGACCCGGGGATTGTCCGTAGATACTATCTTGGGTTTTAATTGACTTGTATTATATTGGAAACCTTGTATCTCACTCTTTTTTGTTTTCCCTCCTCATTTTTTGTATTTCCGAAGGAATTTTCTTGTATATTGTCGAGGCCCTCTATGTTGTTGAGGCCCCCGAGCCTAACTGGGCGAAGGTTGTACTATTTTTTCCTCCTTGAAGTCTATCTTTTCTGTAATAAGACATCTTTGTTTCTCCCTTGAATGAATTGCCAATCTTTGAGTATCTTTGATGTCGAGGTTCTGTATTTATATTGCGAGGTTCTTAGACCAAAGCATTTTCGATTTTTGATGTGTACACTATATTTATGATTGCTGGCTTCCGATTTTTATATTTGGCGAGGTATTAATGTACCAAGGCGAAATATTTCGATGAATCTATATTGTATGTATTTTGAGATTTAGGCGTTTTTAGCCCCCAAGCGTGTCGAAAAAATAAGAAGTATGTCTCCACTATCTTTATTATATTGCAGCACCACGAGCCCGCCTCATTAAAAACCTTTCCCGGCCCCACTCGGTGCCCCGAAAAAGGAAAAGAGCGTCTGAAAACTCGTGGGCGTTTAGGTACATTGAAGTTTTACAAGGACTATATTTTAGCTCTAGGCGTAGAACCGCTTGAGTTGCGCCACGTTCAGGGGTTTTGCTCCTCCACCCCTGTCTTTTTGTCCTTTATCTGTATGCTCCTCCTCCAATTACTTCCGTGACGATATAGGGACCAAGCCATGGTGACTCGAGTTTTTCATGACTTTTTTGCGTGAGCCGAAGAACTAAGTCCCCCCTTGAAAAGATCTTGGCCGCAACGTCGATTGTGGTAATTCTTCAAGTCTGATATTTGGTGACCCTTGATAATACTTCGTCTCGAGCTTCGTCGAGTGCGTCTACATCGTCTTCCAATGCTGTCCTTGAAGCTTCTTCATCATATGCTGTGACTCTAGGGGAGTCATGCTCTATTTCTATTGGAAGAACTGCCTCCGCGCCATGGACCAGAAAAAACGGTGTTTCTTGTGTCGCTGTATTTGGTGTTGTTCGGATGCTCCACAACACACTTGGTAGTTCTTCAGGCCAGGTATGTCGAGCTTTTTCTAGTGGTCCCAAGACGTTTCTTGATGCCATTGCAGATAATGCCATTGGCCTTCTCGACCTGCCCGTTGGTTTGAGGATGTGCAAACGCAAAGTGCAGCTTGATACCCACTTCTTTGTAATCTTTGAATTCGTTGGATGTAAAGTTCGCCATTGTCCGTGACGATGCTATGAGGCACTCCAAATCTGAAGACGAGTCCTTTTATGAATTTTACTGCGGATGCTCCATCTGGCGAATTTATCGGCTTCGCTTCTATCCACTTTGTAAATTTGTCGACAGCTACTAGCATATACTCCTTTCCTCCTGGCCATGATTTGTGTAACTTGCCCACCATATCGAGTCCCCATTGTGCAAAGGGCCACGACAAAGGTATTGGTGCTAGTTCTGCTGCTGGAGAGTGAGGTTTTGCGGCGAACCTTTGACACGCATCGCAAGTCCTTACTATTTCTTTGGCGTCCTCGATTGCTGTCAACCAGTAGAATCCTGCCCGAAAAACCTTGGCTGCGATGGCTCGACTACTCGCGTGGTGGCATATTCCTTCGTGCACATCCTTCAAAATTACTCTTCCTTCTTCGGGTGTTACACACATTTGCAGAACACCTGAAATATTTCGCTTGTATAGTTCTCCTTTGATCACCGTGAAGGCTTTAGACCGTCGAATTACTCGCCTTGCTTCAACTGGATCGTCGGGTATTTCTTTCCTGAGGATGTATGATACATATGCTTGCATCCAAGGAACCTGTACCATCATCACAAGCTCTTGTTCATCTTCATCCTCCGTGGTTTCTGCGAGGGGTGTCGAAGTTTTTTCTTTTTTCTGCACCTTTTTGGCTTTGTAGACCTCTCCGATATTTCTTCCCAAAACACTCTGCGGCTGGGAGGCCTGCGACCCGATGTTTGCGAGGACGTCGGCTTCATCGTTGCTCAACCTACGATGTGGTTTACTTCGCATCCATCGAATAGCTTCTGAGTTCATTGCACACCTCCTTGTATGCTATCATGCTATCGTTGACTGCATCACATTGGTTCATAACTTGTTGGGCCACCAATTGTGAGTCGCCAAAGATTTTTAGTCGAGTTGCACCGCATGTTTTCATCATCCTCATCCCGTGTATGAGGGCTTCATATTCACTTCATTGTTAGATGCGTTAGGGAACGTAATCCGAAGGATATACTTCAATTTGTCGCCTTCGGGTGATATAAGTATGACTCGCTCCGCTCCTTCTACTCTTTTGGACCCGTCAAAATTCATGGTCCAGGTTCTCGACAAGTCAGGGTCCTGTGTTTTGCGCTCCATCCACTCTGCGATGAAGTCCTGAACTTGCGACTTGATTGCTTTTCTTTTTTCATACGTTATGTCCCGAGGGGAAAGTTCTATTCCCCAAAGGGAGACACGACCCGTCCTGGTTGTTCAATATATTTGACAAAGGAGCCTCATTGACCACTATGATCGGGTGTGCCGAAAAATAGTGGCGCAATTTCGTGCTGTTGTGAACACTCCGTATGCTAGCTTCTGTACGAGGATACCTTTGTTTTGAAGGCGACAAAACCGCTAAGTAACGGCCTCTGTACTCCGTGGAGTTTTCCTTCTTCTTCTCTTTCAACAACTGCTTACCACTTGGGGCGTGGCTGCGATGTATAACAGGAGAGGTTCCTTTTCCTTTGGTGCTACCAAGATTGGTGGTGTCGAGATTTTGCGCTTCAAATCTTCGAAAGCTCTGTCGGCTTCTTCGTTCCACTGGAATTTGTCTCTGTTTATCAAAGCGTAGAATGGTACGCTTTTCTCCTAGCCACGCGTGAATCTGCTCAAAGCGACTCGCCCAGTTAACTGTTGTATCTCTTTCAACTTTGTTGGCTTTCTCATTGTTACAATAGCTTGTATTTTATCGGGATTTGCTTCAATCCCTCTTGCTGAGACTAGAAACCCCAAGAGTTCTCCTGCTGGGACACCAAAGGAACACTTCGTCGGGTTCAACTTCAGACAGAATTTGTTGAGGTTGTCGAACGTTTCCTTGAGGTCCTCTATGAGTGTTGATCCTTCCTTTGATGTTATGACGACGTCGTCGATGTACACTTGCACGTTTTTGCCAATCTGTGTCGCCAGACACTTCTGCATCATCCTCTGATACGTTGCTCCCGCGTTTTTTAGACCGAAGGGCATTGTTCTGTAACAAAACACGCCATAAGGTGTAATGAACGCAGTTTTTACTTCATCTTCTTCTTTTAACCTGATCTGGTTATAACCAGAATACGCGTCCAGGAAGGAAAGACGTTCGCATCCAGCCGTGGAGTCGATAATTTGATCGATCCTCGGGAGGGGAAGTGATCCTTTGGACAATGTTTGTTGAGACACGTAAAGTCGACGCACATGCGAAGGACCTTAGTGTTTTTCTTCGGCACCATCACGGGATTTGCTACCCATGTGGCTTGTGTGAATATCTCTTTGATAAAACCAGCTTCTTGTAGTCGATTGATTTCGACAACATAGCTTTGCGGTTCGGTTCGCCAAAGGTTGTTTGATTGGTCTCGGATGGATCAGTTAGGTGGTGCTCGGGAAGTTCCCTGGGTACTCCTGGCATGTCAGCTGGACACCATGCGAAGATTTCCAGTTCTCACGGAGGAACTCGACGAGCGCTTTCCTATGCGATATCCATGTTGTTTGCAATGGATGTCGTCTTTTTCGAGTCTGTCGGGTGAATCTGCACCTCCTTAGATTTTTTGTATTGAAAGTTGATTCTTTATTTGGCCTTCCGACGTCTGGCAGCACGTCAGTCATACTTTTTGACGCCAAATACTCAGCTTGCATCCCGAAAGTTTCTGATAAACGATGGAAATCCTTGTCGCACTTATCCGCTAAGGCGAAGCTCCCTTTGACTGTGATTGGCCCCTTGGGTCCAGGCAATCTCCACAATAGGTATGTATAGTGTGGTACTGCCATAAATCTAGCATATGCTGGTCGTCCCAACAAAGCGTGGTACTGCGATGGAAAATCTACGACTTCAAACTCCAGTTTCTCGATTCTATAGTTTTCTCGGGTTCCAAACTGAACGTCGAGGTTGATCTTCCCCAATGGGTAACTTGGTTTCTCCGGTGTGATGCCGTGGAACCTTGTGTCTGTTGGTTTCAGGTTTGCTAGGGATATGTTCATCTTCCTCAACGTATCTGTGTACATAAGGTTTAAGCTGCTGCCACCATCTATGAATACTCGAGAAACATCAAAACCCAATAGCTGGCACGCGAGAATAAGTGCTGGCCCAGGTCGAGGAACTTGCTGCGGGTGATTGCTATGGTGAAGCCGATGTCTTGCCCGACCAATTGAGGTACTCAACTGTTGGTGGAGGCATTTTCTCTGCCATGAACACTGTCTCGAGATTACTTTTGAGTTGTTGGATGGCCTTCCCTTCTGAATCATCGACACCGCCCCGTTTGAGTTAGGATCGACATAAGGTGGTGGTGGAGGTGCTGCTGCTATTCTGAGCTGATGTTGATTGTCGTTTGTGATCGCGGGAGGTGGCGGTAGGTGAACTTCGCTCCTAGGCTCCCGAGGGTTTCTCTGTGCTGCTCGGGCGTGAGCGTTTTCTGCGCATCTGAACATTGCCTGAAAATTTCGACAATCTTTCTGCAGTGCCCTGTCTTTCCGTTCTGTCGAGGAAGAAGTGCATCTGGCATGGTCCGTTCAGCATTTCTTCGGGAGACACGAAAGGTCTTGGAAACCTTGGCCCACTATTTTGTCTGTTGCGGGAGTCGTCCCTATTATCGCTTCGCTGCTCATTGCTCCTTTGATAATCATCTCTGTTGTTTCCTCCTGTGTTGTCCGAAATCCTGCCGAAATTTGCCCTGGGGCGTCATAGTTCGGATACTGCCGAGGAAATCGTCGCCTCGATTGATAATTTCGACCACGGTCCTCCTCTGGCGACCTGTGTCGTTTATTGTGGACAGCGTCTTCTCCATCTGCCCACCTATTTGCTATCTCCATCAGCGCAGATACTGTTTTTGGATTAGTTCTTCCCAAGTCCTCAACAAAATCTCCACACCTAATTCCTGCGACAAACGCATCTATTGCTCTCTCGTCAGATATATTCTCTGCCGAGTTTTTTATGATGTTCCACCTTTGGATGTATTTTCTCATTGACTCATCTGGTTTTTGTCGACACGCTCTCAGCTCTTCTAACGACGCAGGTTTTTTGCATGTGGACCTGAAGTTCTTGACGAATACGTCTCGAAACTTTCCCACTGTCGATGGATCCTGGCGGAAGTTTTTGATCCAAGATCGTGCGGCTCCACTTAAGTGTACTTGAATACTTTGCATGGCTGTTGCCCTAGTTCCTCCAGTTCTTCACTGTCTCGAGGTAGTCAATTAGCCAATCCTCTGGATCTTGCAGCCGTCGAATTTTTGAAGTGATCAGGCAACTTAAATCCCGAAGGGACTCGAGTTTTTCGTACTCTTCTTGTAAAGCACGGCAGGCCGCACATATCCTCGTCATTAAGCTCCGGGGATTGCCGATGATCCCTTCTGCTTTGCCTCGCTCTATCGACTCTTGCTTGTGCTCCTGTGTCTCTTGCTCCGCTTGGTCCTTCAGGAACTGCCACCGTTGTGCAGGTCGTGGACTATTTTGCCTTGCCGCTCCTTCGGGAGGCGTTGCTACGAACGCTGTCCCCATAGCTCCAACCCCTGCTAACGCCATATTGTACAATGTTTCCCTTGGATCTCCTGCGGGTGGTCGGGATGCAAGGATATAAGCCTGTGTCGCCATATACCCAGCTTCTGGTGTCTTAGGGATAATGTTTCCTCTTGTGTCTATCATCATAAAGGACATGTCGAGGTTTTGAATTAAGTGCTCTCTTTCTGCTTCAGGTATGTGTTGTAACCTTGATCTTCCTCTGTTCCGAGCCTCCCTGTGGCTATCACCCGAAACTCTAGATTGTCGACTTAGATATGCCCTTCTCCTGCAGAAGCTGCCTCCTTTCTCCTGTTCAACTCAGTTGTCTGTTTTTCTATTTATCGAGTTCGTGCGAGCCTATATTGATAAGCTTGCAGTTCTTGAGATGTAGCTGTTGTCGTCATTGGTTCCGAACCATCTAGGGCTTTTGCAGCTCTATCCCAGGCTGCTTGCGGAAGTTGAACTCTGACACGTGGTGTGGGCCCGACATATTTAGTGCCCATACCTCTCCTTAGATCTGAGGGATCGACAAAAGGATTACCCAAATCGTCGAAAGCCTCGATGTTTCCTCTTGATTGTCGATAGCATAAATCTGATGATATTTTATACTCCGATCTATGTTGGGTTTGGTGACATCATTGTTGAGATTGATGAAGACCTTGCCCACTGTAATAGATTTGTCGATGAAGTCGTAATGTCGACATCGCTTGAGCCATCGCTTATATATGAGTCCGCAGATGACTCAAACGATGTGTTGCTGAAGATTTTGGCGAGTTTCTCTCTTGCTCCGATGCTGACGTAACGTGTTGCTGAAGTTTCTTCTTCTGACTCAGTTGACGATGCATAGCTTGAAAAATCAGAATCGACCGCCGACGATCCCGACGAAATCGGAATTTCGACACGATACGATCCTTCTTTCTCGACGCGAAAGTGAAACCTTCCGAACGTCATCTCCAAGGGCTCCGCCAGATACGCATATGCATCCAAACGGGAGGGTGGGTGAGGAACAAAATCAACAAGACCAGCAGCGATCTGTTTACCTTGATCCATAGTGTTGCTTCCGGTTGACGATGTCGAAGATCTTGAACGTGCCATCGAGATCAGATCCTTACGCCTCTAATTCCCACAGACGGCGCCAATTGACAAGGGATTAACTTGTCAATGCCTATGGATTGTAGGCTAGGGTTTAGTTAGAAGTAGAGGGCAAGTAGATCTCGAAGGTTTCAGCCAAAAAGTACTCGACGATTATGAAAACTAGGGTTCGTAAACAATGATTCGATGATCTCCTCGTCCCTCGACTCCCCCTTTATATAAGAGGTGGAGCCGAGGGTTTCGTTTGTACAAGTTACAGAGTCCGGGACGGTTTCTAACTCGTCCCGCCAAATTTACAAACAACACTTCCTATTACAATTCTACTTTCCTTAACATATCTTGGGCTCTCGAACCTTCTTATTCTTCGGGTAGTGGGCCTTCGTTAAACCCCGGGTACTATCTTTGGCAGGCCCATTTGGGATGCCTATGTCAGTTAGTCACACAACAACTAGAGGAAATAGAAGCATTTTTATCATGGCCACAAGACAAAGCAAGCATATCATCATTAGATTTATTCAAGCAACTTACACATGATATGCAAGGACTATCACCACAAGCATGTAAATCATTTCTAGTGCTAGATGTGTTTAAGTCCAAAGATGAACCATTGCAATGAGATAGAGATGAAGAAGTAAGCTCAAAATCAACATTGCAATTTTCATCACCACTCACCATATCATTACCTTGTGTCTTACCACACTTTGGTGAAGTGGATGAAGATGAGAACTCATCACGGCCGGAAGTGGAAGCAATACAATCATCCTCAATAATATTGGACACATCATATTTGTCTTGAAGCTTTGTCCATAATTCATGAGCGCTCCCAAAAGGCATGATTGAAGAAGTAACTACATTGCTCACAACAATGGAAAACACATGAGAAGCAAGAGCATCGAGACAAGAGTTTTTCTTCTCCTCATAAGATAAATTTTGGGGATCCTTAGGAGAAGAAAAACCCATGTCAAGAAATCGCTCCATGTTCGGGGAAATACCCCGCAAAATATTAAGCACATAAATTTTCCATAGATCATAGTTTGTGCCATCAAATATAAACAAGTTATTGTGATCTAATCCCCTAACCGACATCTTTACTCTCAAGGCGGTGAAGCCTAAGAATGAGAGACCTTGCTCTGATACCAATTGAAAGGACACGGATGTCGCCTAGAGGGGGGGTGAATAGGCGATTTAAAATTTTTACGAGATGGGCTTAACAAATGCGGAATAAAACTAGCGTTTACTTTGTCAAGCCCAAAACCTATATACTATGGTTCACCTATGTGCACCAACAACTTATGCTAAGCAAAACAAGCAGTATGTGATAGCAAGATATATATAACTTCAAGCACGATGGCTATCACAAGGTAAAGTGCATAAGTAAAGAGCTCGGGTATAGAGATAACCGAGGCACGCGGGAGACGATGATTTATCCCGGAGTTCACACTCTTGCGAGTGCTAATCTCCGGTGGAGAGGTGCGGTTGCTTAGTGCTCCAGAACACCACAAGAGGCTCACCTTGAGTGTGGTTGCTCGATGCACACCAACGCCACAAAGGCCTCACCCCAAGATGCGGTACTCACACCACACACCGAACGCCACGAAGGCGCCTCACCTAAATCTCCGGTGACCCTCGCCACAAAGGCCTAGGTCACGGTTCCACTAAGGGATTTCCTTCGAGGCGGAAACCGGGCCTTACACAAAGATTGGGGCACACATCCACAACTTAATTGGAGGCTCCCAACAAATCGCCACAAAGGCCTAGAATCCGTCTAGGGTTCCAAGAACCCAAGAGTAACAACTTTCTTGCTTTCACCTCCACGAATCACCGTGGAGAACTCAAACCGATGCACCAAATGCAATGGCAAGAACACCACAAAGATGCTCAAGTCCTTCTCTCTCAAATTCCAACAAAGATACAAAAGCTATTGGGGGAATAAGAGAGGAAGAACAAAGGAATTCACAAAGAACACCAAGATCAAGATCTAGAGAGTTCCACTCACAAAGAGATGGATTTGATTGGTAGAAATGTAGATCTAGATCTCCTCTTCCTTTTCCCTCAAATGGATTCAAAAATCATTGGAGGAGTAGAGGGATGTGGAAAGCTCTCAAGGTCAGCAATGGTGGAGAGCCAAAGAAGGAAGAAGAAGTGGGGAGAAAGAGGAGGAAGAAAGCCTTAAATAGGGGTCTTGGATTTCTGCCCGTTGGGGCCAAAATCGCGACAGGCCGGCAGTGCCGGCCTTGTTCCACCGGCAGTGCCGGGGTGGCCGGCAGTGCTGGCCTTTTTCCACCGGCAGTGCCGGCCCGGCCAGTGCGGGGTGTTCCCGGCAGTTCCGGCCCCCAGTTTTGTCAAACACCCGATACGAAAACCTCAAGAACTTTTGCACCCGGACTCCGATTTTGATGATCTTGGGCTCGTTTGAAGCTAGTAACAAGCTCTACAAGATCATGCAGGGAACCATCATAGTCCAGCAAAGTAGGATAGAAACAAATGGATAAAGGTTTTACCTATCTATAAACAAAACCGGTAAAACCTCCAATATGGAAAATGCAACAACTTGAGTTAGGAAACTCGGATTTAGGTGAAACCAATTTCGTTGTAAAGAAGATGACAAGAGCTACCCCACAAAGAGTGAAAAGCTTAAGAACAAGTGGGGTAGGTTTTTCTATGTATTTTAGAGTGAAACCTCTCAATACGAGAAACCGAGAAAAACTCCAATATCGAAAACGCAACAAGTGATTCATGCGGAATCCGTTTTCGATGAACTAGAGCATGTCATGAGAATAAGCACAAGATCTAAAACACCATATGGATAAGATCCAAATAACAACCAAGAAAGATGATGCAAGGATGCAAAGGTTTGAGCTCTCCGAAGGATACGATCGAGTTACTCACTCGAGAGCCCTCTTGATAGTACGGCAACTAAACTATAAACGGTCTCCAACTACACCATGAGACCGGTGAGAAAGAAACCCTATCAAGAGCAAACCTTAACCTTGAGCATTCCACTTGAGCTTGATGATGACGATCTTGACCGCAACAAGATGGAACACCTTTCTTGATTGTGCTTGCTTGAAGTCTTGTGGATTGCTCCCCCATAATCCACCATGGGAGAGCTTCTTCTTCGGTGCAACTTCATATATTCATGAACACCATATGGAGGGCATGCTTCAAGCAAATGATCTCTTTGAGATGGCTCACCTTAAACTTGCACTTCATTTCTTCATGGCAAGCTTCAAGCATATGATCTCTTCGAGTTGACTCATCTTGAACTTGCACTTCATTTCTTCATGGCAAGCTTCAAGCATATGATCTCTTCGAGTTGACTCATCTTGAACTTGCACTTCATTTCTTCATGGCAAGCTTCAAGCATATGATCTCTTCGAGTTGACTCATCTTGAACTTGCACTTCATTTCTTCATGGCAAGCTTCAAGCATATGATCTCTTCGAGTTGACTCATCTTGAACTTGCACTTCATCTTCATCTTCAAGACATACTTGACACTTGATATCCTTCATCAATTTCTTCTTATTGCAACCTAATACAAACATGTTGATGTCTTGAAGTAACTTGTGGGCTCACTTCATCTTCATCTTCAAGACATACTTGACACTTGATATCCTTCATCAAATTCTTCTTATTGCAACCTTGAAGCCAACATATGGTTCAAGAATTGCCTATGGACAACTCCTACAAATATAACTCAATGCAAACATTAGTCCATAGGGATTGTCATTAATCACTAAAACCACACATGGGGGCTCCATGCACTTTCACCAGAGCCTCTACTAGCAACGGAGAGCATGCAAGAACATAAAAAACACATATATGATAGATTGATAATCAACTTGACATAGTATTCCATATTCATCGGATCCCAACAAGCACAACATGTAGCATTACAAATAGATGATCTTGATCATGATAGGCAGCTCACAAGATCTAACATGATAGCACAATGAGGAGAAGACAACCATCTAGCTACGCTATGGACCCATAGTCCAGGGTGAACTACTCACACATCAATCCGGAGGCGATCATGGTGATGAAGAGTCCTCCGGAGATGATTCCCCTCTCCGGCAGGGTGCGGGCGATCTCCGAATCCCCGAGATGGGATTGGCGGCGGCGGCGTCTGGAAGGTTTCCGTATCGTGGCTCTCGGTGGGGGGTTTCGCGACGAAGGGTTTAAGTAGGCGAAAGGGCGGAGTCGGAGGACGCTCCAGGGGCCCACACCATAGGGCGGCGCGGGCCCTCGCCGCGCGGCCCTATGGTGGCGGCGCCTCGTCGTCTTATCCCCTCCGGTCTTGGAAGCTTCGTGGAAAAATAAGAACCGGGCGTTGATTTCGTCCAATTAGAATATTTCCTTTGTAGGATTTCTGAAACCAAAAGCAGAGAAAACAACAATGGCTCTTCGGCATCTCATCAATAGGTTAGTGCCGGAAAATGCATAATAATGACATAAAGTGTGTATAAAACATGTGAGTATCATCATAAAAGTAGCATGGAACATAAGAAATTATAGATACGTTTGAGACGTATCAATCACCGATCCCTCCATTCATCTCATTTTAATACCGACGAGATTGGTTTGCACTTGTATCCATTTTCCATTATTATTCATATCATTGTCATGATCATGCCTTGTATCTCTATTTGTTAGTAGTCTCTTAGTTGTTGGGGATATGGAGGAAAGCTAGCACTTATATGAATTTAAATAAATATTTATGTTGATTTATTGCAATATGCAAAAGTGGTGGTTGTCTTCGGTGATGGTGTATGTTGTGCACCATGTAATATTTGCCTTTAGGGACATTGAAGGTAATCATCGTTAAGGGGTTGGAGGTACATGGGATACATGTGACAGCAATCCACCGCTTCTTTTAATCATGTCTTAACGAGAGGTACAAGGTACAAGAGTATATGACCATAGCCACGGGGTGACCCTTAATTACTAGAGGTAACGCATTCGAATTGGAAAGATATTGGTTATGAGGGATGTGGAATAGTGCTTATGGGAGCATCGTTATTTGGGCCTCTCCTCACTTCGCCAACATATTCTGACTAACACCCTAAATCCTATCAACACAGTACCTATGCTAGTGGTGATTGGTGAATCTGTGTTCCCCTCAAGCGCCTTTTTTTTGTGGTTCATCTAAATATTATTGGCATGTTCTTAATTTTCATATATAGCATTGGTTTTACCTTGTTTAAATTGTTGTTCTTAGTCACAATTTTTTCAAACTATCTAGCTGATTACAATAGTTTCATAGCAAACTATAGAATAGGCTATTTCCAAACCACGGGTTGGGTGTGAACGTGGCTGCATTGACACCGTAGCTACGCGGTTATGTAGTATCCAAATTTCAAAACTCCAGTGGGTCGATCTTTAAATAAATGCTCGTTACTGTAATAATCCTATGTTGATGTAGGAAATCCAGTCATCAGTGACTAAGATTTTGCGTGAATTCCTATGAGTGGGCAGGACGTAAACTAGGACAAGTTGAGGAAGTCGTTGTGCTTTGTCGAGCTTCGTATTCAAGATCTTGCATCGACAACGACATCAAAGATTTTTTTTCCAAGCAAGTTGAAGTAGGCTAGATAAAAAAAAACCAAACAGAAACAAAACAAAACCAAAACAAGAAGAGAGAAGGAAAGAAAACACAAGTAAACTCAAATTTAGACACATGGATCACTGATTCCCATGTGGTTCTATCAAGAGATAATTTTTTTTGGAACATTCCAATTCCTCTAGTTTCTTTTGACCGCCTCATGTCAACTTTGTTCGCCGGCGGTGGCAGCATGGGCAGAACTACACGGGGACATGCACTGGTAGAAAAATGGCCTTTAGTCGCGGTTCGCAACTGCCATTAGTCGCGGTTGCGCAACCGCGACCAATTAAGCGCGACTAAAGGCTTTTAGTCGATTGCTTATGAACCGCGACTAAAGGCCCGTCCACGTGGGCGGCTACCGTGCGCCTGGGCGAAGGACCTTTAGTCGCGGTTGGTGTCCCCAACCGGGACTAAAGGCTATTTCGTTAATTTTTTTTAATTCATTTGGATTTCTATTTTTTTCACTCCGTTTTTCTTTTTTTTCTTCAGAATTTCTCTTATTTCAGTTATTTGCATAGCTTAGTCTCTATCTCTAACTACACTTATCTCTAGTCAAATTACTTACTCGTGGTCAAACTTCCCGCTCGGTCACCCATCCTCCCACTACCACCTCTAGCACGCTTAACTTCCGAGTTCCATTCCGTTCGCATCCAAGTTCGCGCGCATGTATGTGATAGTAGTATCATATCAATCCTATTAACATGTTAATCGATATCACATTTCTTTATTGTTTGAATTTCAAATAATTCTTTTAATAAACAAAAATAATGATGTAATAATAATATTGAATAAATAAATAAACATTAAATTTTTAATTTGTATTATTTTTAATTTTATTAATTAATTAAATATTTTTTTTGCCAAACCTAAAATCTAAAAATTTGAAAATCTAAAAATTGGGTAAAAATGATAGTAATCTTTATGCAGAATGAAATTATTAATTTTAAGTTTTAAAAAATAAAAAAAAATAAAATCCATAATTTATAGAAAAAACTAAAATCTTCCTGCTTTTGTATTTCCATTTGGAATTTTGAGAATCTAAAAATTGGCTAACCGGGTAAATCCGGGTGAATTCGGATGTAACTTTTTTCCTAGGATTTTTTTGATATATTATACGTTTTTTTCCGACGTCGTATGCAAAAGTTATTGCGGTTTTACCATTTTTTAAACTTTTTTTTTAAAAAAAGTGGAAATTCGAATTTCTTAATTTCTCCGAATAGTAGGTTGCATAACATACAAGAATCTGAAAATAATTTTTTTTTTGAATTTTCTATCATTTTCTTTTGTATTTTACAAACCAAAAAAGGCGATCCACGGGGGTGCGGGTGCGTGGGAGTAAAGTCCCCAACCGCGACTAAAGGGACCCTTTAGTCGCGGTTGAGTCCCGCGACTAAGGTTTTTCGCCGGCCGCATCCCTCCATAGCCCTTTTGTCCCGGTTGGTGTTAACCGCGACTAAAGGGTACCCTTTTGTCGCGGATGGAGTTAGTCGCGGTCGAACCGCGTAAAGCCTTTAGTCGCGGTTCGAATATTTCCGGGACTAACGGGGGTGGACGGAAGCCTCTTTTTCTACTAGTGATGGGTGTACAAATGTACAACGATTTTTTTTTTTGAGAAAAGCTTTAATAGATGTGTATATATAGTTCAGATATATAGATCAATCTACATCAAACAAATTAGAAAGCATGGCTAAACAATACTTTTTAGAAAGTGTACACCCATCATTTGAATGCTCCCTCCGCCCATGGGTGGCAGGAAGGCCGTGTCCTAAAATTTTCAGACGCACATATTTTTCGAGCCATGCGGAAAACAACAAAAGAATGCTCGTGTATATGGCATACGCGGGTTGGTCTCGCGGAAAACAACAACAGAGATACGGTTTAGCTTCGTTTCTCTAGTGTGGAATGGTCTTTTTCTTGACCAAAACCTGTTTTGGATGATTTGCTGGATCTGCTAGAGATGCTTTTACAGTTCCACTAGAAGTTGTTTACATAGTTTCTTTTTTGCTCTGGTCAGCTAGTAACACGAAATGTTGTTTTCTTGTTGACCACGAGTATATATCGTGGTGGTCGTAAGGACATCTCCAACCCGGCGATCCAAACGGACGCGTTGGGCGTTCATTTTGGGCCTTTTGGGTGGCCGCGGACACCCGAACAACGGCCCACGTCCGCGTGTCCGTTTGGATCGCACGCTGCGCACAACACGCGAACGCAGCGCAAATGTAACAAAATAAAAGAAAATGAAAATGAAAAAGGAAAACAACAAAAAAGTAAATTTAAACTAGTGGTTCATTAAACTTAGCCCTTTTTTGGGCAATTTTTACACAAAAGAAAGCCCTATATGAGCTTTAAACTAAAAAAAAAGCAAACCCTAGGCCAGGGTTTGGGAGCACGGTGGCCGCCGACAGTACTACTCCCAGTAGTACTCGTCGTCGTAGCTGTCGATGAGGACGACACCCCCCGGCGGCGACGCGCTGTTCCGGCTGGACACGCCGGAGGGCGCCGGGGACTCCCGCCAGGGCGATCACTAGGCCTGCGGGTCCGGAGGCTCGCCGGCACACGGCGTGCCTCCACGCGGACTCCTTCCGGAGCTGCTCCGCCGCTGCGGCCTGCAGCTCCGTTTCCTGCCGGAGCGCGGCCTGGCGCTCCTCCTCCCGGAGCGCCGCATGGCGCGTGGCCTCCTCCTCCCGGCGAGCCATCTCGAGGAAGGCCCACGCCTCCGCTGGGCGTCCTCCTGGGCCTTCTTGGCCATCTCCTCCAGCGCGGAGGCGCGCTGCGTCTCGGCGAGGTGCGGCCATTTGGCCAGCTCCTCGAGGTCGCAGAGCTCGCGGGACGCCGCGAGCACCGCCTGCAGCTCGGGGTCATCCTCCTCCTAGGGCTCGGGCTGCGGCTGGGGCTGGGGCTCTGTTGTGGCCTCGTCGATGTAGAGGCCGCCGGGGCGGCGGCCAGCCCGTAGCAGGCGTGCGCGGCTGGGCGCGAGGCCGCGCCATCGCCGACGTGAAGCACGTGCGCCGGCGCGCATCGCGCTCCACCTCGAACCACAAGTCCTGGGACTTGTGTTGCCGTATGCGGGGTGCTCGCGGAGGTCCACCGGCAGCTGCGCGCGGCTCCTCCGGATCTCCGCGATGCGGGCGCGGCCGGATCCCGGGATCGGCGGCACCGGAACCCGATCTGGGCTCAGGTGCCAACCGTTGGGGAGGTGCACGTTCCCCCACGGCATTGGGACGTCGGCATCCCAGAACATCTGCGCCACCGCTATGGTGACGTAGATCCGGTCGCGGTGGTGAGGAGCCGGCGGCCCCATCTCGAACGCCGCCGGCGCAATTCGCCGGCTGCTGCCGGCCTCGTGGTCGTTCACGGACGGGAGGAACTCCCGCTACGGGGCCATGGCGGCGCGGAAGCTGGAGGACGTGCGTGCGTGTGGCCGGAGTGGAGAGTGGGGACTGGATAGGGACAGTCCCCCTCCCCCAGTCCACATTTAATAGGACTGAGGCACCGACAACTGGGCCAGCCACGCGGACCAGGCGGACGCGACCGGACGCCGTGTACCATCCGCGGCCACGCAAACCTGTCCCAGATTTGGGCCGGATTTGCGTCGTTCCGGACGCCGCGGTCATCTGCATTTGCGATGCGTCGTCGCGTTGGGCCGCGTATTTGTCCGACTGGACCCATCCGACGCGCCGTCGCGGGATGGGTCGCCCCCTAACGGAACCATCCGACACGTTGAATAAGCTCACATAGAGTAAGATGCGTGAATGAACGGCACGGATTACGATTGATGAGGGGCGCGTTCACACTGCTCTGGCCCGCTCGCTTATTACGGCGTCCAGTCCAAAGGAACCAACCAAATCCAATCCAAAAGACCGGCCGAATCCACCTGCTCCCCTGACGCTCTCGAACCTTCTTGCACTCGCAGCCAGTCACCTATTGTAATTTAATAGTAAAGATTTCTGTGATCATTCATATAATCATTTCAGCGTATACGGTTATAGCTTAATATGATGAATTGCATATTTAGTGATCCGGTGCTGCTATATGATTGTGAAAGCTCTATGAGTTGTAGATTCCTGATTTTAGCCTATCTTTACTAACACAGTTGCCTCGGAACATATTTGGCCACACAGTTGTTTTCTCTGAAATGGTTTGTATATTCACTTTTCAGGTTAATTTGAGGATTTAAAGAAAACAAAGCACCGTACTGTTTTGACTGTTTTTTAAGGCTGCAGATGTATAACCATTTAGTACATCAGCAAGAACACCATGAGGTCGACTAGGTAGAAAATTACCTAAACACCACAACATGTTCCGTAGATCGGCAGAGCTCATCAGAACGAATCTAAATTTTGGATCCCCTCGAAAAAAAATCTGGAAGTATACATGTCCAGTAGTTTCATCAAAGCTAAACTTATACACTGCAATAGATATCGGCCATTAGATAACCTGAATCTTGTGCACCGGGGAGCTCATTTATATGTATTAATCCATGATCCCAAAGTGCTGAAAGAGTATTCTACTACTATGTGCCACCATCCAGTAGGCCCTGCCGTCAAACCATATAATTTTTTTTACTAATGACAAGTTAAGCTAGATTTTACATTAGTTAGTTGTGTTTCAATGGATTTTACACGTAACGTTGATTTGGCTCTGGCCTAATTTTCAGTTATAAAATCCATATTTACTTCTCCACATCACTATGTTTGTTTTCGTAGGGAGCTTCCTCGACTAGCAAAGGCATGCTTCTTGCACTGCCGAAGAAAAGACAAGTCATGGTGTGTTAATTGGATGATGTTCTGCAATTGGTCAGTGTGTTAGCGTGGGATATAGTATGGGTTTTAATTAACTGTAAATAATATTAGTTGTAGGTGTTCATTCACTTATGAAATAAACAATTCATCGTATTTTTATGAAGTTATCTACTACTTGACATGGTTAATTTATAAGTATTTCTCAAACTGTGTATAGGTGTAATAGTTGCTAAAATATGTTGAAGTGGCCATCGAATATACTTTTTTGCTCCTAAATTCTTACTAGAAGTTTATATGTCATTGTGATAGTGACATATAAACTTCTAGCTGAACATTAATGAATAAGAGGTTTTGATTTTATATTTGGTGTTTTTTTAATCTCTCAAGTAACTAGGGTTATTGAGTAAAGTAGTAGCAACAAATTATGCATCTATCAAATCTATGGTTGCGGCAAAGGTTTTTTTTTTTGAAATGGAGAAGCTATTGTGAGAAATTGCGTATGTTGCATAGACAGAAATTAACTTCTGATATGTTTTCTTTGTAGTGAGTGCATATTGCACAGCTGTGTGCTTTTGTCATACATCTTCTGCATTTTTCTATTTCATTGCACTTGACTAATTAAAAAAAGACCTTTACATGCAGCCAAAACGAAAATACGCAAGCCAACATTTGGAAAATATGTAGGAAAATATGCATGTTTGTGGCGATATAACAAGAGAGAACATGCGCAGCAACACGCGCAAGGTTCTTCTAGTTCCAAGCTAATCTAGGTCCTCTGTCGCCTAATCTTTTTCTGGCCTCCATGTTGAGTTTCTCAGAGCGCCTCTCTACCTCAAGCTCTCCTTGACAGGTTGGCCGTGAAGGATGGTTTTCTAAGGCTGGAATGAGGCTGTTCGGAAACATTGCATTTTCCTCGCAGGCACGTCTTAAATTTCCACCAATTGAAATTGCACTTTTCTGAAAGCGGTGGATTAGATTCCCTAGGACCTCAAATCCTGAATTTGCTTCCATGTAGAAAAGAACATTCCTTCTTAAAAAAAGACTGAGCTCGATGTAGACTAACGGATAAGACCGTGTAGCAAAAATGATCTCATCGAATGATCGATGACATCGCCTGGATCCTATCGAGGAAAAAAAAATACAATTCTACCAAAACCGTCTTTGCTTGAGACTCGTTAGAGATATCGTTCGTAGAAATAATTTCTTACTATTGTAGCAAAACCATAGCAAAAAATATAGATATGTAGCAAATCGCCACCCGCCACAACAAAAATTCTGAGAACCTGATCCCGTTGGTTGCAACAAAGAGCATTGTCATAAGCAACTCGGATCACCGTTTGTAGCATTGTCGTCTGCCGGTTATAGTACATCTGCCAGAGATGGCAGCAACATGATCGACAAATGTAGCACCACCATCAGCCAACGATAGCAACGCCATTGGCCTATGGTAGCACCATCGCTCTAATGCACCATCGCAAAAAAAAGATGAAGGTCATCCTCACAACATGGGGGCGACGGTCCACAAACTGTGGGGCTCGACAAGCAAGCAAGGTGGCTGCCGGAGATCACGTTGCCCTAGAGAGTGCACCCCACCGCCGTCAGAACTCACGGTCACAGCTGTTGTAGCAAGAGGAAGCCGGCGGCGACAAAGCTGCATCAACTCACGCCGGGCATAAAACCCGAGACCCGAGACCCGGACCCGTTTTACCCGGACCCGGACCCGTTCTACCCGGACCCGACAGGCTTCGGGCTTCCCTCGGGTGGGCGAGCTAGATACCCGAAATTATATTGGGCTGCTCGGGTTTCACCGCCGGGTACCCGTTTAGCCCGAGCAACCCGATATATTATCCCAGATGACTTGAGCCTTGAGGAGTTGAGGCCCAGTGATCGGCCCAGCCCAAAAAAGAATCCTCCCAAAGTAGAAAACCCTAGCCGAATTTCCCCCAAGCTCTTTCGTGCCCAATTTCCCCAAGCTCTTTCGTGCCGCCGAACCCTAGCCGCCAGGTCCGTCGGCGTCCACTACGCAGCGCCCAGCCGCCCACCACGCCGTCGCCGACTCGCCGTGCCTTAGCGCCCAGCCGCCCACCACGCCGTCGCCGACTCGCCGTGCCTTAGCGCTTAGCCCAGTCTTCCACTCTCAGTTCTCTCATGATGGCGAGTTGGCGACGGCGCGAAGACGACCACTGACCAGCTCCTCAGGACGAGAGGACGGTGACGCCGAGTCGCCGACGGCCTGACGCCATTCCTCCACGCCGACGGCCCGACGCCATTCCTCCACGCCGACGGACCGACGCGACGCAGTTCGCAGTCACGTTGTTCGTCAGCGGTCAGCCACGGCTTCTTCTTCTACGACTGGAACTGAGGGATCCACTTCACGAGTGAGATCCCGTACAGCTGCAGTAAGTCAATAACTGTTATGGTGACCCTGAAATTTGTTAGTCTATCTCTGTTTGATGTTAATTGTTGGCCTCGGTTACCAAATGCTAGACTGTAACTGTTAGTGTTATTGTGTTAGACTGTTATTGTTATTGTGTTAGAGTTAGACTGTGCCAAACTGCCAATGTGCCAATGTATTAGAAGGTGCCAAACTGCCAATGTGCCAATGGTCTTTGCTGTTAGTCTATCTCATGCTTTCACGCCACCTAGCGGTCTGCATATAGGAGAAATGAGGAAAGTGAACATGAAGTTGTACCAATTATTAACAGTGGCTAGATTTCTCTTTGTTCTTTCCTTGTATTTGAACTCATAGTAGGAGACTAGGAGTGATCCTATACTACATTCCTACTGTTATTGTCCAATTATTAACACCTCATCATATGCTTTTGGTAGATCTTTGGATGAGTACTATTCTTAATGTGCATAGTATAGTGGATTAATGGTGTTGTGTTAATGTGCAATTGTGCATAGATAGTACAATGATGCTGCTGTCTAATTGTCTTGTTGTAGATGTCGGAAGCTGAGGCTGACACTAGCATTGAAGATGTGGATGTTGATTATACAACAATAGGTTCACAACCATCAGTTGGTGCTTCTTCACATGTGTCAACCAAAGAAGCAGCTGATGAAGATGAACCTAAGGCGCAGCAGCAAGCAAGTGCAAAGGATGTGATTGATTTGGAGAAGGAGCCTGCTGCTAAAGCAAGGAAGGTCATGGCATCACGGTCTGATATGTGGGGGCATTTTGCGCAGGTGAAGAATGACGCCAATGTTGTCACACATGGTACATGCAACTACTGCATGAGGTCAATCAAGGCTGATACGAGCAAGCATGGTACTTCATCATTGAAGAAGCACTTCTTGGCATGCAAGCGCAACCCTCATAGGAATGAGAAAGACCCAACTCAAGCCTTGCTGCAAACAACTCCGGGAGAAGCCCCTGGATATCATAAGTGGGACCCTGAAGCTGTTAGGCAAGCATTCACTGAGATGGTCATTGAAGATGAGCTTCCTTTTGCTTTTGGTGAGAAGTCGGGATTTAGGAAATTCATGGCTGTAGCCTGCCCACGTTTCAACGTGCCATCAAGGCGAACCACCACCCGCGATGCTGTCCGCTGTTACTTCAAAGAGAAAGCAAGGCTGAAGAAGTTCTTCAAAGATTCTTGTCAAATGGTCTGTCTAACAACAGATTGCTGGACATCTCAGCAGCAAGATGGATACATGACGGTCACAGCAAGTTTTATTGATGAGAATTGGCTTCTCCATAAGAAAGTGATCAATTTCTTCTTGATAAAAGGACACAAGGGTGATGATATTGGAAAAAACTTACTGAAGTGCATGGCTGAATGGGGAATGGAGAGAGTTATGACCATCACTGTTGACAATGCAAGTGCAAATGATGGTGGAATTGTGTATGTGAGGAAGCAGCAGAACAAGACACCTGGCTACACCATAGCAAAAGGGAAGTACATGCACATGAGGTGTGCCGCACATATCCTCAACCTCATTGTCCAAGATGGACTAAAAGAAGTTGACCTCTCCATAGTGCGTGTAAGAGCTGCTGTTAGGTACATTAGGGCTGGTGGCACTAGGTTGGAGAAGTTCAAGGAAATCGTAGAAGAAGAGAAGGTGGACAGTAATACATTTCTGAAAAATGATGTCCCAACTAGGTGGAACTCCACCTATATAATGCTTAAAGCTGCAAATGTGTATGAGAAGGTATTCACAAAGTTGGCTGATGAAGATTTGAGCTACAAATTTGCTTTATCTGAGGAGAACGATGGCTATGGTTGCCCTGATGAAACGGATTGGGAGAATTCCAAGAAGATGGAGGAGTTTCTGGGTCACTTCTTTGATGTCACAACACGTGTATCAGCTAGTTTGAGTGTCACTTGCAACAGTTTCTTTCATGAGATTGCAGAAGTTAGATTGTTGATACAAACTTGGCTTGATAGTGAAGATGCTTTGCAAGTGGCTATGGGTCATAGAATGAGAGACAAATTCAACAAGTATTGGGGCCTTTGGCACATCAACAGCAAGGGGAGCACTACTGAATTGGAGAAGGAAGTGCAGAATGAGAAGGTAATTGAGAAAAAGGGCAAGAAGGCAAAAGGGAAGGACAAGGAAAAGGAAAAGGAGAATCCAAACTTGCTGATCTATGTTGCGGCAGCTCTAGATCCAAGATACAAATTATCTGATTACACTAGTGCCGTCATTGAAGAGATTTTTGGGCAAGAGAGTGGGCAGCTAGTTTGGACAGCTATCAATACTTGTCTAGCTGAGTTGTTTGAAGAATATAGAAAGAGCTATGCTCCAACTGAAGGAACATCTGAAGTGGCTGCGGATGACCAAAGGGCGGCTATAGCGAGGAGAGGAACCATGTTGAGTGACAGAATTGCTAAGAAGCTTAAGATGAACAATGGTGCAAGTTCTAATGCCAAAACAGAATTAGACAAGTATCTTGCTGAGGCATGCGAAGAGGCAGAAGTAAAGTTCGACATTCTTGGATGGTGGAAGCTCAACGCTCATCGTTTTCCGGTATTGGCTGCCTTGGCGCGTGATGTCCTTGCCATACCAATCACTTCAGTAGCTTCGGAGTCTGCTTTCAGCACTGGTGGCCGTATATTGGATGACTTCCGAACCTCACTTACTCCTTTCATGTTGGAAGCTCTTGTGTGCACACAAGATTGGCTTAGGAGGACTACTCCTATTGACATCCAAGAGAACATGGAGGAACTAGCTAAGATGGAAAAGGGTAAATAAAATGCTTCTTTGTATTTAGTTTGTTTCATTTCCATGCCAAAGTTTCCTACATTGTCTAATTGTCCATAATTGTTCAATTATTTGTACTCCGTACTCCGTAGAGCTAATTGAAGAGTTTGGTGGCCTCCATATTGCCAAAGGAAAAGGGAAAGCTGACAAGGCATCATCTTCTAAAACTACCGCAGCATCCAAACCTTGAAGAGTTGAAGATACTAATGGTACTGTTTCGTGTTCGCTGCTTGTCTGCTTCCATTATGTTCAATTTCAGCTGTTCACTGACTTTACTATTTCACTATGTGAAGTAGCCGATTATGTGGAGTCTGGACTGGTCACTGGTGGTGGTGGACTGGTGGTGCCATGGTGGTCACTGGTGGTGCCGATTGTCTTCTCTCTTCTGAAGTCTGAACTTTGAAGTTTGAACTGTTGGATGCCGCAGTGCTGCGGTGCCGCCTATCTATTTGTACTTTGTAGTTTGAACTTTGAACTGTTGCTGTTGGATTTCCTTCACTTGTTTGCTGTTGGATGTCGCCCAAACTTTGAACTGTTGGCTGTTGCCCAAACTTTGAACTGAAATGTTGTAGACTATTTTGCAAGAAATGCAGCCCAAATGCTATGTTGTGAACTAGTGAGTAGTGATGTTTATTATGAAGTTATCATACATAAATCATAAATGCTTTGTTGTTAGCCTGTTATATATTATGATAACGATTTGGTGCAGAAATGCTGCCCAAATGCTTTGCTGTTGCCATTATTTCTGTCATTCTGTCATCACAGGTCGGGTCTTTCGGGCTTACCCGGACCCGGACCCGAATTTCCGGGTACCCGAATTGTCGGGTCTCAACTTTTTTAGAGAATTTTCGGGTGTTATTTCCTGAAACCCAAATTCGTCTTAACCCGAGAAACCCGACCCGAACAATTCGGGTTACCCGAACGCCCAGCGTGAGCATCAACAACGGAGAAAACTAAGAGCATCTCCAGTCGCGTCCCCCAAAGCGTCCCCCAAAGGGATTTGGGGCGCGTCGGACGAAAAATACGTTCCAGCCGCGTCCCCCAAAGCCCTTTTTGTCCGGCGCGCCCTATACGGTGTCCGGCGCCCGAGCCCGTCCCGTCCGGGGACGCTCCGGGACGCCGGACACAACAAGCGAGGCGGGGAGTGGCGGGGCCGACGCATCGGCGGCACGATTTTTAACCTAACCGTCGCCTACCTCGCGACGGAAGTTATTCGCGCGCAATGACACACGGCGGCATCTTTGCCTTAATGGCGACGGAGGGCAGGCGAGACGTCTCGTCGGTGGCGCAGCCTCCACGCGTCGCCGGCGTTCGCACGCCACCGCCCGTTCCCGCGCGATCTTCCCGCCTCTTCTCGTCGTTCCCGCGCTTTCTTCGACGCCGGCGTCTATAAAAGGTCTCCCGGCTCATCAATGGTAGCCACCACACCCCGCCGGCAACAAACACAGCCCTCGTCGCTCCACGCCGTCTCCTCCATCACCGGTGGCAATGGCGAACCGCCGGCGATGGCCGCTTCCCTCCACGCCGTCTCCTCCACTTCCGGCCCGGCGGCGTGCGGCACTAGAGGAGGCACTCGAGGAGGAGGCCCGCCGCGGCGTGAGCGCGCGGCGGCGGATCTAGCGGCGTTCTCCGCCTGCCTCCGCGGCGAGGAGGCGCGGCGGCGGCAGCGTGGCGGAGCAGCGGTGCGACACCGTTGCGGCGTTCGACGCCTCGACGGGACAAGAGGCGCGACGGCGCCGTGCGGGAGGAGATGGAGCAGCGATGGGCGACGAGCGCCGGCGCCGGCGCGATGAGCGGCGGCGCTGTTCCGTGAACGGCGTGACTCGATCGAGCGCCGGCGGCGTGAGTCGATCGAGCTCCGGCAGCGAGGTGACAGCGGAGGAGCGTCGGCGGGAGGCGGCGGCGCGCTATGGGCGGGCGGAGCGATTGGCGACGGAGGCCGACGTGTTTGCGGTGGCGATGATGGAGCGCCAACAGATGTGGAGGAGGAGGCGCCAATGGAGGAGGAGGAGGCGAGGCGGAGGAGACGAGGTGGAGGACGACGGCGACGACGGTCGGCGGTCCGGCGACGACGGGCCGCACCCGGACGAGACGGCCGATCGGCAACGCGCCCTCGTCGAGTCCTTCGAGTCGGAGAAGAAGCTCCGGGACGACGCCCGTGCCCGCGAAGGCGCATATTCGCCGCGCCATCGAGCTCTCCCTCCGCGGCGCGGCGAGGACGGAGGAGGGCGGGAGCGGCACCGTCGGCCACCGAACGCGAGGAGGCGCGCGCGCGGCGCGGCGGCGTGGGGAGGCGACGACGGGCGGGGCCGTCGAACACGCCGCCGGGCGGTCGGTAGTCTAGGTTTAGATGAAATCTAGCCGTTTTCATTCAAACTTTGTAATATATAATCAAAATTGAATGAAAACCTTTATTTTCGTGCACAAATATTCATTTGGGGGCGGCGTTTGGGGGACGCGGCTGGGGAGCGACGTCCCAAACGCGGCACGAACAAAACACGTCCCCCAAACGCTCGATCCGGCGCGGTTTGGGGGACGGTTTGGGGACGCGACTGGAGATGCTCTAACATCAGCTCGCCCAACGATGGTCCCGAGCTCTCCATATATGGCCACGTGACACAGAGATGGGGAGGATAGGCGCTGGATGTGGAGGACTGGAGAGGGAGCGCCACGGCAGAGGCAGCGTATTCTGACGGATCTCCTTGCCGGAGTCGTCCGCATCGGAGAACGACGGCGAGATCTGAAAGAAAAATGATTGGGAAATTGGGGAGAGAAACGCTCGTGAGTTTCTATGGCGAGAGATAAGAGCATGTCTAACAGACCCCTTAAAACGCCCAACCCCGTAAAATAACCGCCGATATACGGGATAGAGCTCTACCCGGCCGTCTAACAGACCCCTTAAAACGCCCAACCCCGTAATTTTTTTACAGTTTTGGCTACGGGGCGGCTCCTCGCCCCTTACAAGTACAGGGTGGGAGGCTGAATACGGGCGAACCCCTCACCTGTGGCGCGCTGAATTTTCACCAAATTGCAACCGCTTCCGCCATGGAGCCCCGCTGGTGAAACGTGCGACCACCTCCGCCGCGCCGCCGAGCGTCCGTGGCTGCCGCGCTGCAGTGCCTGCAGGTCTTCTCGCGGGCGGGCGGGCGGGGGCGGCCGTGGCGGGCGAGGGCGGACGTGCATGCGAGGCGGTCGTGGCCAAGCTGGCGGGCGGAGGCGGCGCGGCAGCCGGTGGGCGGGCGAGGCGGCGGGCGGCCGTGGTGGGCGGTGGAGACGGGCCGTGGTGGCGGGCGGCATGGGCGCGGAGGCGTGGTGGCGAAGCGGCAGGCCGTCGGCGTCGCGCGCGGGCGCGCGAAGCGCAGCGGGTGCGAAGCGAGGGGCGGCGGCGGCCGGCGGGCGGCAGGGGGGAGGGGGCAGTGGGGCGGAGGAGGAAGAAGGGGAAAAAAGAAAAAAAAAATGATTTGGCATATTCTAGGAATATGCTCTTTTACAGTTTAG